>CAWUFW010013198.1:0-490926 GCA_963921515.1 Calotriton arnoldi
CTCCCCAACAGTGTTCACATGCTAACTTGGTTCTGGGTGGGTATCTTGTAACATGTATTGTGCATGAGTTTTGCTGTTCTGTCCTGTACTCCATTGCTTTTGACTGTGTGTCATTTCTGTCCTTCACAGGGTACTTTCAGATTCGTTTGGTCAACTGTGTCCACCGACAACGTGATTGCACATCCAGGCTGGTAGCTGTTGTGTCCCTACAGGTGATGTGCGCCACACCCATGGACTTCCTTCTGTCTACAGTTGTTGACTGTGTGCCCGCTACCAGGTGGGGTTACCTTGCATCTGTAGTGGTTACGGCATGTTGCTACTGTGTAATAAACCTGTGCTTCACTTAGTGATGTGCGTTGTCTGTGGTCACACATTTGACTGCCATTTGCTTACTGCACCTGTGGGCTACTTGACTACAACTGGGAATGGGTGTGGTGTCTGTGCATTGCACCGTCTTCCCTGGCAACATCAGTGTAGGCAATGAGTCAGATGGCCTAGGTGTGTATGTGTTGTGTAGCCCTGGTGGTGTGTCTCCCTCATATGTGTCACGTTGCCTGTACTCACATGCCTGTGTTGTCCTTGCTGTTGCAGTTCGCATACACAGTGTAATTTTGTTGTTCATCATCCCCATAACAGCACCCACGTTGGAATCACGACAGAGGCAAGTATGGTGTATTATTGTGTTTATTGTGATACATCTGTGATAATAGTGCATAGGATGGATTGTGCTGTACATGAATCTTGCAATCCCAAGTTCCTAGATGAATAGAAAGTCCAGGTAGACAGGATCCCCAGTATCGGGGCCACAGTTGTCTGACACATTGTTCCAACTTGTACTCCCCATGCAATGTGTGGGAGTAGTGTTGCCATCAACAGGGTGAACAGTCTGTGCACAAAGGCGAAAATCCAGAACAGGTTCAGGCTTCCTGGGAGTTGCGCTTGGCCATCAGCCTCTCACTTTCCCCTCCTCGGACGACCCCTCTTCTTGGGGGGCCCTCAAGTGCAGGCTGCTGCGGTGCAGGGGACTCTCCGCCAGAGTCCTCCTCCCTCCCTGTGGCAGTTGCAGTTTGTTCGGTACCAGATGTTGTTGGCACACAGGGAGGTGTGGACTGGTTGCTGTTCATCTGGCGGAGGCATTGTAAAATGTCCCTGTGCACCGCCGTCATCTCATGTAGTACATCCCACTTGGACTCCACGCGGGTCATGTGGGAGTCCACACGTGACATGTGGGAGTCCACACGTGACATGTGTGACTCCACATGGGACATGTGGGAGTCCAAGCGGGCATGATGGGCAGCCTGCTGCTGTTTGATGTCTCTGAGGAGCCCCACTACCTGGCTGAGCTCTCCGGTGCTGGACTGGTACGCATCAGCTATGCGTACCAGTTGTGGGTCTTCATGCACACCAGCAACGTCTGCAAGCAGCGACCTCTGTCTCCCACCCCTCCCACCACCCCTGCTGACATGTGCAGTGTGTGCAGTTGCACGCACAGATAACCCTGGTCCACCTCGGGGGTTGGTGGTGGTGGTGGTGTCCATGGCCCCAGGTTGGTCCAGGGTCACTGCGCTGGTGTTGTTCCTTATTCTGTCCATGTCGGCAGGGATGGTATTCGTGGTGACAGTCGTTGGAGGGGTGGGTGCAGGGGGTGCAGCTGGTGGACCTGCTGGTGCTGCAGCTGGTGGTCCTGCTGGTGCAGCATGTTGACTTGCACCGGATGTGCCAGGTTGTTCTTCATCGTCCGAGGAGGACAGAGGCTGTACGACGCCAGTGAGCTCGGCATCCTCTTGAGCCTGGGACTGGGACTCCTCAGCGTCTGCTGCTGTGTCCCTATCATCACCTGTTTTTGGGAGACACAAACAATGTATGTCATGTTTCTGCAGGCATCAGTGGTTGACACACCTGACAGTTGTGACTGTGCCTCGGGGTGCGGGCCTGTACATTGTATTGTCCTAAGTCGTCACAGTCAGGGGTTGATATTGGTGTGGCACATTGTCCTGCATTATTTGGGCATTTCTATGTATTCTCTGGGGTGTGAACATGGTCTGCATTGATTGTGTTTGGTTGACAGCCAGACCTCCTTCCCACCCACCCACCCACCCAGTCAGTTATCCCACCATGGAACGTGCTTGCATTGCAGGGAGTGTAAGTTGTCTCTCAGGATGTCAGTCAGAGGTGTCCTGCTGTTTGTTGGTGCACAGTTGGCAGCAGGGCCTTGTGCTCCCCACAGCAGTAGCCAGTGTCAGCCATCTTGTGAGTCCTTCTCCACTCCCTGTGATGTGAGCATGGTTCAGGGTGGTGTTGATGGGACAGTTGTGAGGCTGAGCAATGTCTGTGACTACCACTCCCATCATGCTATTGCCTCCACCCCCTTCCCAGCATGCCCATGCTTCCTTCCTTTTGACTCTGCTTCCCTGTGGGGTGGGCTGGCTGTGCTGACAGGATGGCTGGGAGTGTTGTCCTGGCAGTTGTTTGGCTAAGAGTCCCAAGAGTGTCCCTGTGCTTCACACAACATAACCCAGGGTGGTGGTGCTTTGTGGGATCTTGTGTTAGGATGGAGGGCATTGCATTCTACCAGGTGGGTACTGTGGAGTTTGTGTTGGGGGGGTGTGAGGGGAGGTGCTGGTGACTATGGTCAGTGCTGCAAGTCCCCCTTCCCACCCAGCCAGCCGGATATCCCACCATGGAACGTGCTTGCATTGCAGGGAGTGTAAGTTGTCTCTCAGGATGTCAGTCAGTGGTGTCCTGCTGTTTGTTGGTGCACAGTTCCCAGCAGGGCCTTGTGCTCCCCGCAGCAGTAGCCAGTGTCAGCCATCTTGTGAGTCCTTCTCCACTCCCTGTGATGTGAGCATGGTTCAGGGTGGTGTTGATGGGCCAGTTGTGAGGCTGAGCAATGTCTGTGACTACCACTCCCATCATGCTATTGCCTCCACCCCCTTCCCAGCATGCCCATGCTTCCTTCCTTTTGACTCTGCTTCCCTGTGGGGTGGGCTGGCTGTGCTGACAGGATGGCTGGGAGTGTTGTCCTGGCAGTTGTTTGGCTAAGAGTCCCAAGAGTGTCCCTGTGCTTCACACAACATAACCCAGGGTGGTGGTGCTTTGTGGGATCTTGTGTTAGGATGGAGGGCATTGCATTCTACCAGGTGGGTACTGTGGAGTTTGTGTTGGGGGGGTGTGAGGGGAGGTGCTGGTGACTATGGTCAGTGCTGCAAGTCCCCCTTCCCACCCAGCCAGCCGGATATCCCACCATGGAACGTGCTTGCATTGCAGGGAGTGTAAGTTGTCTCTCAGGATGTCAGTCAGTGGTGTCCTGCTGTTTGTTGGTGCACAGTTGGCAGCAGGGCCTTGTGCTCCCCACAGCAGTAGCCAGTGTCAGCCATCTTGTGAGTCCTTCTCCACTCCCTGTGATGTGAGCATGGTTCAGGGTGGTGTTGATGGGCCAGTTGTGAGGCTGAGCAATGTCTGTGACTACGACTCCCATCATGCTATTGCCTCCACCCCCTTCCCAGCATGCCCATGCTTCCTTCCTTTTGACTCTGCTTCCCTGTGGGGTGGGCTGGCTGTGCTGACAGGATGGCTGGGAGTGTTGTCCTGGCAGTTGTTTGGCTAAGAGTCCCAAGAGTGTCCCTGTGCTTCACACAACATAACCCAGGGTGGTGGTGCTTTGTGGGATCTTGTGTTAGGATGGAGGGCATTGCATTCTACCAGGTGGGTACTGTGGAGTTTGTGTTGGGGGGTGTGAGGGGAGGTGCTGGTGACTATGGTCAGTGCTGCAAGTCCCCCTTCCCACCCAGCCAGCCAGCCAGATATCCCACCATGGAACGTGCTTGCATTGCAGGGAGTGTAAGTTGTCTCTCAGGATGTCAGTCAGTGGTGTCCTGCTGTTTGTTGGTGCACAGTTGGCAGCAGGGCCTTGTGCTCCCCACAGCAGTAGCCAGTGTCAGCCATCTTGTGAGTCCTTCTCCACTCCCTGTGATGTGAGCATGGTTCAGGGTGGTGTTGATGGGACAGTTGTGGGGGGCAATATGTGTGACTGCGACTCCCATGATGCTATTGGCTACACTGACTTGGCCAGCATACACAGAATTCCTTCCTTTGAGTGGTCTTCACTGTGTGTTGGTGTTGTTGTGGTGGCTACATGTGTGGATGTGTGTGTTAGTTCTATTTGTGCCACTGCCTAGCTGTAGTTGTGGTTGTGTTTGTACATGTGTTGGCACAGTTGGATGTGACTTTTTTGATGGCATGTGTTGTGTTTATCTGACTGACATACACATTTTGGGATGATTCTGTTCTAGTTGCTGTGTAATTGCTATGAGTGCATGGTTTGACTCTCCCCTTGACAGTGATGTGTGTGTTTTGTGGCAGTTTATTGTGTACATTTGTTGTGTACTCACCAGGCTCTGGGATGTCCTCTAGTCCATATACGCTCACTGGCGGAAGGATGGCCCGCACCTTCTCCTCCCAGGGCCTGAGGTATACTGGCTTGGCAGGAGGGCCACTGCCGGTGTATTGGCTCAGGTGGTAGTCTTTCTTGAGCAGCTCCCGGACCCTCCTGCGCACGTCATACCACCTGTTCTGGATGTCGGTCTTTGTGCGCCGACATGGTGATTGGGCGTTCACCCTGTTGATGATCCTCTCCCACATCTTGGTTTTCTGCGACATGGGGGTCTGTTGGACCAGAGTGCCAAACAGCTGTGGCTCCACCCTGAGGATCTCGTCTACCATGACTTCCAATTCACTATCTAGGAACTTGTGATTCTTCTTGGGGGCATGGTGATGGGTGGTGATAGTGGGTGATGTGTGTGTTGGTGTGCAGGTGAGGGTGTGTGGGTGTGTGTTGTGCTGGGTGTATGTGAGGTAGGTATTTGTTGGTGTGCTGCTGGTGTGTGGCTTGTGTGAGGGATGAGCTGTGGGTGTGTGGTTGCTTTCTCTTGGGTGCTGGCAGTGGAATGGCATTTGCAAAGGCTCATGGTAGTGATTTGTGTCCTTTATATAGGTGGAGTTGTTGGTGTGTCTTTGTTCTCTGTCCCCACCCCCCCAGTATTTATTGGCTTGGTAATTGCTTGTTTGGCCTTTTTTGGTTGATTTTTCCTTTGTGCTGTTTGTGTATGTTGGAAACGTTCTTGTGACCGAGTCGGACCCTGCATTGGTCTCGTACGGTGTTTTCCGTTTCGTTCACGCTGTGTTTGTGCAGTTTTGTATGCTGCGTACGCGTCGGTCGCGGTGTATTGTGTTGCTTCGGCTCGGTTTTGTATGCGTGTCGGTCGTACGGCTTGTCCTCCGTCCGACTCGGTCGTGTTTTTCGCGCCTTGCATCGTACTTTGCAGGTTGGAGTTGGCGGGTACGATTCGGTCGGATTTGTTCCGGGTGCGTGTCGGTCGGTTGGATTCGCGTGTTTTTCCGGCCGGATTGCTATTTTCCGAGCGGCTCGGTCGGTCGGCTTGGTTTCCTGACGTGTCGGTCGGATTTATCGCGGCTTGCATCGTACTTGGCGTGTCGGGCGCCACTGGTACGTGTCGGTCGGTATTTTTTCCGGATCCGAGTCGGTCGGTGCTTTTTCCGGCCCGAATCGGAATCGACCCCTAAGTCTGGATCTTCCACTGCTTTCACAATGGACTTGATAAATTCAGAATTGTTAGGGTTAAAACTCTAATTTTCAAATACAGCAACCTGTTGAACTGGGTTCTGATTTTGTTTCTGGAAAGAATTCACATTTGCTCTGGACAACTTATTTAAATTAATTTTAGCATTTTACATATTTTGTGGGAGCATTTGGGCTTGAAAAACTCCTGCCATTGTTACCTGTTTCTGAACTGATATTTGCATTTGCTTGGCTGACACATCTTGCACCTGCATTTCTCTCTGTTTTTGCACATTTCCAACTGCTGCATCATGTTTAAATTTAAATGTCTTCTTCCAATGCTCAAATCTGTTATAAAGATGGCAAAAGGACACCTTTTCCAGAAGTACAACATCCATACCTGAATGTGCACAGACCAAAACACCTTTATTTCCATCCTGTGTTCTTTTAATCTGTACCCAATCAACATCCTTTGCTGGCACTCTGCCCTTCAGGAAAGTAATCACTGCTATGTTTTTCTCAATAACAACAGAAAATGATGGTGCATTCATGCAAACCCTTATCATTGTCTCCTCACCTGGCCTTTGCACAACAACTTTAGATTCAAACCACAATTCAGTCTGCATGGCAATGTCAAAGAACATTTCCAAATTAATGCATAACTCCTTTAAAATTTCAACAAATCCATCTACTTGTGGGTACCACAGCATAAGTTTGTCTCTCAATTGTGGAAATGTGTTCAGAAATGCTGCAAGTTCACTTTTGTTCCGTGGCACATGAACATGCACTTCTCCCACCTTTTCTCTCAATGAGTAAGCAAAAGCTTCTCCCTCATCCTGTTTATTATTTTCCCTAACAAGGTCTGGTGGTTTCTTTTTCTTCTCATGTTTTCTTGCCCACTTGTCTCCTAATTTCTCAAACCCATTGCATTTGAAATTATATTTTATTATTTCTGCAATGTGCAATTGCATTCCTGAAGAACACATTGTCTCATTTGCCTCATCATTCATATGTACCCTGAAGCTTTTCTGAAATGGAAAACTTCCTGAAACATTAATTTCATATTTTTGAGCCAAATCGGTCAGTCTACCATGTGTAGTTACTGCACATGTATTTGTTTCCTTACTCAGGGAAATTAATTCTTTTTCCTGACACTGGTTCACATTTTCATGATTTGAACAGCTGGGACTGTTAATTTCTTCATGTTCAAATGTTGAATTGAAAACACTAAGCTGTTTCTCTTTTCCATGGTCTGGGTTAATTTGGTCCCCCATGCTCTCTATCTTTTTAAGCACTGCTGCTTCCTCACAGCAGGTTTGAAAAATTCCATCTTCAAATATATTCATTTTATCCTGGGCTGCAGATGTTGTAAAGACTATTTCTCCCCACCTTTCAGTGCTTGGACTGTCTGGGGTAATTTCTGTTCAATAATCTGTGAATTCTGAGTTTCTGAAATAAACCCTGACATAATTACTCCTTCTGCAGCTGTTTGAACCTTTTGAGTAGGGGCCATATTAATTGGGACAGTCACAATTTTTCTAGGCATTGCCTGTGCATCTGTAGTTTGTGATATCTGGACTGAATCAGTCACATTTAAAGCAGTAACACCTGGAGGTATCACTGTCAGTGCTGAATCAACAGGTAGTGGGTCAATCTGAAATGTCTGCACAGTTCTTTCAATCTGTGTTTCTCTCTGTTTAACAGAAGCAGTAGCCACTGTAGTACTTACTGGTACACTATTTTCAGTATTTTTAATGGGAACCACATAAAGTGGCGGACACTCAGTTAACAATGCATCCATTATTTCATCCCCTGAATCATTATTTATTTGAAGCTTTTTATCATCATTAATTCCCTTCTCCTGCATCTGGTGCTTTACCTTTTTATCCTCACTTGCTTTGTCTCTTGCTGTCTTTTCCCACATGCTTAAGGCCTCAAATTGTGCAGCTCTAGATGGTGTCTTTATTTCACATAACACTTCCCTTAATTTGTCAATAATCTGCAATTCAAAAGTACCATCTTTTGGAAACCTCAAAGGACCTTCTTTTTCAGTAATCTTGCACCATTGGTGAACCCACATACATGAATTTTGTCCCAAATTGGTAGACATAAAATGCACGGGTGTTCCTTCAGGAGCATCACCAATTAAAAACAAATTTTTCACTTTACCTCCTAACAGCTTCTTTAAACCTTCAAACATTTTCATTTCTGCAATAGTTCAATGCAATTTCTTTTCTCCAATGCTGTCAGTTTCAATTTCAGTCAGTTTAACTCCTACTACTGACCCTCCACAAAATCTTACTGCAATATTTTTCTGAGTTTTCTTAATCAAAATTCTGTTAGTAACAACATAAAAACATTCGCTACTCTGTCTGCTCCACTAAACAAAGGATAGATTTCTTTTCACTGCAAGTAACACATTCCGCTTACTCTTCACAAAGTAAGAACTTCTGTTTACTCTTCAAACACTGCGAGTAAATCCCTTCCGCTTACCCTTCACTCAAGCTCCAGATAAGACCTGTTACTTGGATACCCCTTTTGGGAAGTAGAGCCAGTGACTTCGCAGGTAAAATCCTTATGCTACCATTCACACTCACTTTTACACAGAAAATAGTCCCTATTGTAACACTGCCAGCCCTACGTAGCTTCTCAGTATTACTTCCAACAGACGAGTAACCTCCTGCAGTGTGGCTTCCATTTACCACCCGCTATTCCTTTCCCTGGAATTTCCACAGGTGTACATACCTGTTTTTCCAGACAACATAGAACAAGACACTAACTTACTTAACATGAAGAGTTAAAACATGTAATCAATAACCAATAAATCCTGTCCTATGAAATTACCAATATAATCAATAAAACCATTAAGTCAAAAATGAGCAAACTTTCACCAACAGTCAAAACCCTTACTATTTTCAACACTTCAAAAATACATCCTAGCACATTAACAACATTTCACAACCCTATTGATACTCACACCACTCCAGCAATCGCCTTCTTGCATCACCTTTCAGTACTGCTTTGCCAGTCTTCAGGTTCTGAGCATTGGAGTCAGGAATCAGGACTTGGACATTTATCTAACTTGGGCAATTATTTTCTAGAACTAATTTTCACAGATCAACTCTCCTCCTAAGGTCAATGGACCATTAGTCAAATAGTTGATGGTGATATTAATAATCCTTAATCACCAAACTAATTGATAATAACCTTCCTCTTGCTACCAGAAACTGATGCAGCGGTAATTTCACGGTAATTTCTCAATGCAAAACCTCATTTACCTTCTAATTTACCGCTGCAAAGGTACTGGACCCTTGCCACTGTATATTACCATCAGGAGATTTACATAAACATGAAAAATCAAAAATGCAATTAATATTTAAGCCAATAAAGAGAGTTGTGAGTATTTTAAAGGGTTTTATTTTCTAGTTAAAAGTTAAGGTTCTCTGACCCTTTATTCATTAGTCAAATATCAATCAGGTTACAGAATTTGGAAAACAGGAAAAATAGAATTAATACAGAACATATTATAGGTTGCATACAAAACATTCCATAAAGGAAGGGAATGAGGCAATCAAATGTCAATCAGAATTCTCCAAAGAATGTTCAGGAAATATAATTCAAGAGTGAATTATGCAAGGCTAATCAATAATTAATAATTGGCAAAAATCTCCCATAAAGAGAAATAAATGCATAAGACAAATAAATCTTTTCAAAAATAATTAATTAGTCAAAGCATGAACTTAAAAAATGTTAGCATCTAAATCTAATCCTGTTCTATCCAGCTCCACTCTCTACCCTGGTCTGTTCATCTGTCCTCTCTGTGTTCACAGAGAGACGCTGCTCCTGAAAAGGCCCCTCCTTCACAGACCACAGAGCAATGTGATCTACCTTGCCAAAAATATGACGTGCAAGGCTAGCCTATGTCCCCCACCTCCCTCTATCTCTCATCCGATGCAATCTGCTCTCAGACTGCACCCGCAAAAGCTTCTAAAGCCTCTAAAAAAAAACTAAAAAAACCCACAAAGCCCCTAAAGAGGTCATTATTTATACTCTAATTCTTGGCTGACTATACTAATAAGGTTGCAATTTTCAGTAAAGCTTGCACCCTGATTGGATAGCTTAGATGACGAGGGTCTCACCATCCTGTTCTCATTGGCAAATCCAACCCACACCAGTTTTAATAAAAAAAAGCGTTAATGATTAATACAATTATATGTTTTAGCAACATTTACTAGGAAAAATGTTTCAGTCCATTTCCTCCTTCCTGTCATATCGCACGCAGGAAGGACACATTCCACAAACACTGGTACATTGGCACGATAACAAGAATGTACAGTTCATGGTGGCCTTGAACCAGTTCTTCATTTGAGGCACTTGGCAGTATGTAGCTGGTATAATCTGTGCATGCGTCTCTCATTCAATACACAGCCTTGCTGGATTCACAGGCAGCCATTTTATCTTAGGCCCAAAAACAAAATAAACACAAAAAGAGTATTAATTTTCAAATGAAACCCATTATGTTTTATCTCACCTATACTAATACCCTGTATAAATGATTACCTTGCAAAAGCTATTAATGTAAAGCAGCTTTTCTTATTATTTGTGCAAAACATGCAAAAATGTGCAATGTACAACATAGCATAAAACATGCACTAGTGTAAATTTTGAAAGCGCACACAGTTAATACATACTCATAGTAACATGCTCTAATGTTTTAGATAGCTTTTCATGCAAATGCTTTGCCCCGTGTAGTGATGGTGCATGGTTAATTAATACACATTATAAAAAGATGTGTTATGAACTGAATATGTATTGTCTAAATATGCAACAAAGCCAAAGTCTCTTGAGACAGGAACAGGGAGTGTAGATTATAAGGGAAAGGATACTGGGAAGAGAGAACACATTCCATGATTCAAAGCTAAAGAGGCCACTGAAATCACGAGTTTTCTCTACACTGCAAAAACACATGTTAATTCAGCACAAGCATTTCAGACTGAAAGCATTTATGAACAAGCCTCATTTTATGTTTTTCACTTTTGCATGCACCAAAAGTGCCACTTTTACAAAAACTTTTGACTAGGCATGTGCCATGTGTCTTCACTTGCACCAAAATTTGTGTGCCATTTTAAATGCAGTCTGTCTGAAACATAAAAATAAAGCAATGCTTAATTTGAGAAATCTAGCTCTATCACTAGCCAAAAAGGCGATTTCACTTACATACCGGGAACTGGTAAACAATTCCCCTGGTACTATGACTCGACTGCGGGAGGCCTGCGAGAGGGACTTGGGTGGTTTGGAGGAGGATGAGTGGCCCGAGGCCTTGGCTTCCTCACGTGAGGTGGCTATAAGCTCGCGCTTTCGTCTTATACAGCTTAAGATCTTTCATACGTGTTACTACGCAGCCACAACACTAGTGAAAATGGGTAAAATAGATGTGGCCCCAAGAATTGTGGAGAAGAAGGCACGTTTTATCACATGATATGGAGCGGCCCAGTGCTCCAGGGGATTTGGATTACGGTAGCCGACTGCCTTAATAGTGTATGTGGAGGCGGGAAGGAGCCCTCAGTGAAACGGTGTCTCCTGAACGTTTGAGGTGAAACAGATGTCGCCCCTATTGGACTGCCTCTGGTCTAAGTTAGAATTGATGGTGGCCAAACGCAACATAGCTAGACTTTGGGGTGCTGATACTGCACTGAAATTAACTGATTGAAAGAGGGACATGGGCAGTTGTATGCAAGCAAAGAGGGCAGTCTATGAAAGCAGGGGTTGTCCGAATAAATTGACCAAGGTATGGGGGAAATGGAATGCCTATCGAGGGAACCTGTGTACTCCTGTTGTAAGTGCCACTCGAAATGCTTGGAACCGGGAGAGGTTGGACATTTTTGCTGCTTAGAGTGTTACTGGAGGTGTGACGGGGAGGGGAAAACACCAGAAATTGATGGGGAATTCACCACTACTTGCCAATGTACTTTTATTCATCATGCTTGTACCAAATGTCACCTGGTTTCTTTTTGGTTTACATGCAAATAAAAAGAATAAAAATTTTTTTAAAAAAGAGGGTTGGTGGACTCAGGAAGCTTCTATACACTTCTATCTAAAAGGAATTATGAGAACAATTGGTAACACATTAATGATTCACAGTAGAGCAAATCGGATATAAGAACTGTTGGGTATAATGAAAAGAGAAATTTTAGGAATCAAATGGATGACGAAAAAATATAAAGTGGAGGCTGTCTATGGACGAGTGTATGTGACTGATTATGGGTCGGTTTTATTGGGGTGGCATCATCAAAGACTTGAATATTGTAATAAAGTGTCACGACAACCTCATGCACCCTCTGTGTAGTGCGACTAGCGCGCAGGGCTCATGTTGCTTTACCACATGGCCCTTTATGGCCCGCTATGATATAACTGATATTCCCACAGCACCCGCATGACTGATGCGCCCCCAGCATCCCTCATGGCTAGTGTTCCCCCAGCACCCTCATGAATGATGCTTCCGCAGCACCCATAATTTCCATGACGCTTGAACCCCTGCAAGCGTTCCCCACATCCTGTGAACCAATGGATTAACTACTCATGCTGTTCCTAGGGACCTGGCGTGGTTTTCCATCAAATCCCTGAAGCTTTCCCCAGAATCCCGTGAGCCAATGGCAAGCATGGCTCACGCTGTTACTGTGGCTTTGGTGTTGTTTTCCATCATGCACGTTCAAGCAAAAACGATACTGTCGAAAAAAAAGGAAGATTACAACAGATACATTAGTTTCCTGTTATTTGGTTCCGATCAACAAGTTGAACTTGCCCATTCTGTAAGGTTGTAGAGAGTGTACTAACACGTGTTTTCCCCAAAGTTCGAGAACCTTCCAGATGGCCATGTACCCCACGTGCTGCATGTGATCTAGCTACATCCATTAAGCCTTCGAGAGGGTATATAAACCACACCCAAACCCGAATCATGGCTTGGCCTTGCTACCTGCAGAACAAGCTTTATGATTCCCACTCAAATGAAGAATACTGCCGGAACCAAGAAGCGCTCCACTCTCCTTAAAGTCCATCCAAACTGGTGGTTGCCGCGGCATCCACTCCCTCTACGTTTTCCTCCTCGCTCCCTCCTGCACAGCTACTACGGACACCCCCCCCCAGGGTCTCCCTGAGTCAAGGTTTCGAGATCTTCTTTGAAATTTAGACAAGTTGAAGAACTAGGCTAAGTACTTGATATCAGGTTAGCACGCACTAAACCTCCTACAGTAGTAAACAGGACCAGGTATCCCCATCTTCAAAGACTATAGACTTTTCCTCCATTTCCTCTCTGTGATTTACTCTAGCGCTTCTTGTGTGCTTATACTAGGGACCCTCTCCACAAACTTGATGCTAGAACTGTCACCGCTCAAGGATTAAAGACGGTAGTCCTGTGTTTCTCTGATGAACAGTAGTGCCAAGAGAAAGCACTACAGAGTCTTTTTTATATGAATGGACCTTGTACTAAAATCTGTATTTCAAGTTTTTCCTAGGAGTGAAACATTCAAATCTGTGATTCTGGTTATTCTGCTCTCATGCCGAGCTGCTGATGAAACCTGTAAGTTTGTGTCACTGAAGTTAATGCATTTTTATTGTATGTAGAGACTTCTTAGCGTACGGATAGTAACTGCCTCCTCTTGTTATTTCCAGTGCATTGCGTAATAACTAAAAACAGAGGTTCAGGACCCAGGCACATCTACCTCACAAAACGTAGAAGGTCTCAGAAATGACAGATCCTGTTACACAGTGTCGCACAGCCACAGAGCAGATCCAATACTGCAAGTCTCTCTTTTTTTATCCGATGCCCCCTTCCCCCTAAGGGCCCTGCTTTGTTTTAAAAGAGTTTCCGTTAATTGAACGGGCTAGTCCCCGAGAGAGATAGTAGGTCCAGCATCGGCTCCAGGGTTGTCTCGCCCGTGCGGACCAGGTGAGTGCATGACACTAAGAAACCAGTGATGGTAGCGGAGAGGGTGGAAATTGTGAAAGTCACAAATGAGCATCAGTGCGATTTAATGATGAAATATCCTTGTGTATTTACAGATGAGCAAGGCTTGTTAAAGGGTTCTTCTAAAAAAATAACACTAAAGAAAGATGCAAAAACGATAATTCATAAGGTGAGAAATATTCCCACTACAACGAGAGAACCCTTACGACAAGAATTGGACAGATTGTTACGATAACAGAAAATTGAGCCCACTGAAGCATCTGACTGGTTGGTGCCAATTGTTGTAGCACCAAAAGAAGGGGGAAAAATTAGCTTGTGTATTGATTTGGGTGACTTGAATAGGAACACCTGGGTGGACAGAAAGCTACTTCCAAATAGAAATGTTAACTATGGGAGGTGGGGCTGTGTTTAGTGTCCTAGAGATGTATGCTGCATATCACCAAGTCAATCTGCATGAAAAGTCTAGGCACTTGACATCATTTGTTACCCTATTAGGAGCTTTTTGCTACAGGAGAATGCTATTCGGGCTAGCCTCTGCCATTTTCCAGCAGATAATGAGGAACATTTTGGAGGACAGGAGTATTATGCTTCCGAGATGATATACTTATTGTGGGGAAAAGTGAAATTGAGAATGACCTATTATTCAAGGACATAATGAAATGGTTGGAGAAACATGGATTGACAATAAAGAAACACAAGTGTCAAGTGAGGAGAAAAGGAGTTACATACTTAGGACATAAAATAACTGATAAAGGGATCAAACCTGTTGGAACTGGCCCTTTTTCCGGGTTATCCCCAAAGTGTTTGCCTTCTTCCTGTATTTTTCTGACCTGTTTTTGTTGGTTTTATGACTCTGGGCACTTTACCACTGCTGATTAGTGCTAAAGTGCAGAAGCTCTCTCTTGTAAACTTGGTAAGCTTGGTCTACACCTGTTTGGCATAGTTAATTTACCTATAAGTCCCTTGTACATTGGTATCACATATACCCAGGGCCTGTAAATTAAATGCTACTAGTAAGCTTGCAGCGCTGCTTGCGCCACCAACCGAAGTAGCCTTTCATATCTGTCTCAGGCCTCTACCGCTGCAGGGCGTGTGCAGTTTACTGCCGCAGTGACGTGGCATTTAAATTGGTTGCCGAGTCTGAAACTCCCCTTTTACTGCATGTAAGTCACCCCTAAGGTAGGCCCTAGCTAGCCCTATGGGCAGGGTGCTGTGTAGGTAAAAGGTAGGACATGAGCATTAGCTGTGTCCATCAATTGTGTCTTTTGTTACCTCGCCCCAAGAGCACCGGGTATGCCCAGACGTGGGTCCTGGGCTCACTGTGCCACTGGATTCAAGCTATCCTGGCTGATGAGGGGTGAAACCGGTCCTAGGATGCTTGTTTCCGGTCCAGGGAGGGCCTGGCTTGGCAGGTCGGGCTGGACTGTTCCCATGAGGCACAGGGTCAAGACTGATTTGTATATGGCCAGGTCTAAACTGTGGTGGCATGGTGAGCAAAAGAATGATGGATTTAACCCAGATCTCTTGACTGGGGGTGAATGTTTTGATTTGTTCTGCATTCCGTTCATCAATTGTGTGTCTTTTGTTCCCTCGCCCTAAGTGCGCCGGGTATGCCCAGACGTGGGTCCCGGGCTCACTGTGCCACTGGATTCAAGCTATCCTGGCTGATGAGGGGTGAAACCCCGAAACCGTTCCTAGGATGCTTGTTTCCGGTCCAGGGAGGACCTGGCTTGGCAGTTCGGGCTGGACTGTTCCCATGAGGCACAGGGTCAAGACTCATTTGTGTATGGCCAGGTCTAAACTGGGGTGGCATGGTGAGCAAAAGAATGATGGATTTAACCCAGATTACTTGACTGGGGGTGAATGTTTTGATTTGTTCTGCATTCCGTCCATCAATTGTGTGTCTTTTGTTAGCTGTGTGGCATGTCCTAGAAGTGAGAAACAGCCTATTTTATTTCTCATTGATGTATGGCTGCTCCTCTCATAGGTTTGCATTGGGTATTGCCTGATATGTGCTTCAGTGGTAATTTCTGATATGAAAGGGGTAGCGTGGCCATTTTTGGTATGTGTAGAATAGTAGTGATAAATTCTGCTTTTTGGTGAAAGCAGATTTTTTATTACTATTTTAGAAATGCCACTTTTAGAAGTGGGCATTTCTGTGTGCTTATGACTCTTTGTGCCTTGCCTGGTTGTGTATTCAGCGTTTGGTGTTTGAGTGACAGGAGCTGGGATGTGCATTCACTCTAGACAGTCACTGAGAGGGTTGAGGTGTGCCCTGCCTTGCCTGGGTGACTCATCCCAGGGCTGAATAGACCTGGTCTGCATTTAGAGTGGTGGGAGGAGTTTCAATTGCACCTGAATAGGCTGTGTCTCCTTTTTCACAATGCTGTCTCCGCCCCCTGTGGTCATGCTGCACCAGGGTGGACAGGACTGGTTTGGACTGGGTTCAGCTGACCCTTACAGCAAAGAGAACAATGGCAAAATGGGGTAAAAGTATTGCTCCTAAAACCCCAGGTCTTTAGATTACTTCAAGAAACAAGAGAACCCTGCCAAAAACAAGAGCGGAAGGACTGTGTGAGGGGTGGGTTGGCCTGCAGTTGCTGCTTCTGTCTGTGGTGGAGGAAAAGGACCGACTCTTTTTGCCCTGCTGTGGTATCCTGCTTGTGAAGAATCTCCAAGGGCTTGTGTGTGCTTGCCTCCTGTTGGAAATCTCAGGGAGATAAAAGACTTCAGAAAAGTAACCTGCCTGGAAGGAGGGCTAGGAGCGCTGTGTGAGGAGCGCAGCCCCTGATGTGTGGGGTGGGTTGGCCTGCAGGACTGGACTGTTCCACTTTCTAAAGGAAGGAAGCGTGTGGTGAGCTCTTTGGAACGAGCTCAAGACGAGCCCTTTGCTCTGCTGAAGGGCCAGGGTGAGCGTTAGCTGAATTCTATATTCCTGACCAGCCTAAAACATGTTCAGCACTCTGAGGGGCCAGAGTTGCCTCAAACACACCGTAGTTCATCATGTGTCCCCGAGGCAGGAAGTAGTGGTTTAGGTGTTTAGGTGACACCAGACTTCGTGCCGCAAGCTGCGTGGCTAGAAAATCACCAATTGATTTTGCCCCGAGGCACTGCAGCACCGTGAAGAGCCCAGAGGGAATCCTAGTGTTGCCAAGGAGTCATTGGGGACCAACCACAGCTGCCCAGCAAGAACCCCCTCCAGCGCGGCCCCTCGCATAGACCTGGCTCCTGAGGGAGTCCCGCCCCGGTCAAAGGGAAACAAGCCAATACCCCTTTGCAGGTCACGTCGGCTGGAGGAGACCGGAGAGGATTGGTATGTGGTCCCGACCGCCTCTCGGTGTGAGGAAGAGCTCCAGCGGAGAGGAGCACATGCCGCAAGGGACCCAGCGAGGTCTCACCATTTTTGTTCCGTTGTTCTGCCGCATTTGAACTCCACAGCTGCACCGCATGTTGCGGGCGGCTGCCGCTGCCACTTCCCAGGCAGAGGGGACTGATTAAAGTCTCCCTGCCGACAGGGGGGACGGATGTGTGCCCTCCCCCTCCTTTTCAAGCACATACCTGGGACATGACACGTCGGAGCAAACCCTCCAAGGAGGACCCGACTGGAAGGTGATTTCAGCGAAACCACTCGGAGTACGGAACTAACCACAATAGGCACGCAGATGCATTGTGGCCTCGGATTCTAAAAGAGTGATATCTGGTGATTCATGTGTAACCAGACTGCTGTATTTCATGCCCTAAAGTTATGATAAGTGTCAGTTTATGCCTGGTGACTGGATAAAAAGTATAATTCTTAAGAACTGCATCATGCGTACCGTGATGGTGTAGGTTGTTGGTTTCATGATGTGTGGTGGCTATATGGCACTAACTGATGTTATGCATAAATGTTTTCAGGGTGATTTCTTTTATGACACGTGCAACTTATAAGTATTTACTTTAGTGCACTACCTATGATGTTATGGCTATTGCCTGGTTGGCAAAGTGAATTATGTGATTGCGGTCTAATGTGTTTTATGTATAATATAAAGGATATTTTTCTATAACCTTGTGTGGAGTTTCTTTTGTGGTGTGCCTATTATGTCACTGGTGAGTGTGCGTTGCGCAAAAGCTGTACACATTGCCTCTGGGATAAGCCTGACTGCTCTGCTAAGCTACCAAGGGGGTGAGCAGAGGTTATCTTGGGTGTGTAACTCCCTTATCCTGACTAGAGTGGTGGGTTCTGCATACCATAGCCAACCAGAAAACCCATTTCTTACAAAACCAAAGAAGAATATAGTAGCAGCAGTAGAGAGGGCACAAAGACCATCTAATAAGGAGGAGTTTACATCATTTCTTGGCCTTGCTGAATATTGTTCCTAGTATGTGAAAGATTTTGCAGAAATAGTAGAACTGCTAAGGAGGTTGATGAAGAAGGGTACTGTGTTTGAGTGGGGAGAGGAGTGTAAGTGTGCATACGAAGGGGTTAAGGGAAGCATTGTGCAGGCTCCCACCTTGGGTCAGTTTGATGTTTCAAGTAAAAATTATATTACCACTGATACTAGTAGTGTGGGAATTGGGGCAGTGTTGACACAAGTTGTGAATGGCGAGGAACATATAATTGGTTTTGCATCTAGAAGATTGTGAGAAGCGGAATTCACTTACTCCGTAATAGAAAGGGAGGCTCTGGCTGGCTGTTGGGGAATTAATAATTTTAGATTCTATGTATGGGGACTGCCTTTTATTGTCAGAACTGACCTTAAACTCCTATCTGTTTATGGGTGAAAGAGGGTTGGAAGGAAATGTCACTCCACGTATTTCGAGGTGGTTGTTATTAGTCTGGACTATCACGTTGATGTGGATTTTGTGAAGGGAAGGAAAAATGTGGTTGCGCACTGTCTATCAAGAATGCCATTGAGTGAGGGAGAAGCTACTGAGGAGGAATCTGATAAAGATGTGAGTGGTAGAGAGGGAGGAGTGGCATTAGATAATGAAGATTGGCATGCAGCAGGGGAGAGTGATTCTTTAATGAAAAAAAGTGGAAGTGAAGGTAATGCAAGGATCGGCAGCAACAGTTTTTTGAATAAGGAACTAAGTGAGTTTTTCAATGTAAAAAATGAGTTGAGTATACTGGGAGGAAGGTTGATGCAAAGGAATCAAATTGTACCTCCTAGTGGAGTCCGCAAGACTATTATCAACATTGTGCATGAGGGACATCTGCGGCGCAGCATGACAAAAAGAAAAGTGAGACAATCATTCTGGTGGCCTGTCATGGACAATAATATTGAGGAAGAATTGTTTTGCGTGTGCTAACAGTGATAAAACTAAGATAGTAAGACAACTGCCACCGCAGCGTACGGTCTTACCCAAGAGACTGTGGGAAAGATTAGCTATTGATTTCATTGGGCCTATAGCAAGGTAAGAATCAAAGGATAAATATAATTTGATACTTGTGGATTACCACACTAAGTGGTTTGTTGCAAAACAAATGGAGCAGGTGAACACTATAGGTGTCACTGAAATTCTGAAAGAGGTTTCTATGGAAGAAGGGATACCGAATACTATTGTATCTGGCAATGGAATGCAAGTTATCTCTAAGGAACAGACAAGTTATCTTGCCTGAACGGGAACAGTTCATGAAAAATTGGCTCTCTATAGACCCCAGGCTAATGGACTGGCAGAAAGAGTAAATCGCCTAGTGATTGAGAATATTCAACTGTCTTTAGCCAATTGACTTTTGTGGAAAAAGGAGTTGAGAAAGATGATCTGGGCACATAGGATGGCTCCACATTTAGTGACCGGTGTATCACCGTTTGTATCTTTGCAAGGAGGAGAACCTGGAAGAAAGGGATGTCCTGTGTGGTTGAGTGGAAAAGGAACATGTGGGTTGATTGCGAGGAAATTAAGAAAAGAGTCAGGGGATCCAGATGAAAACTGAACAATAGTATAACAAAAGGTTATATCTAATTGACATGCACAATTACTTTAATTGGAGAAGTGCATTATATAGACAAGTAACATAATATAATAATAAAGTTGGAATTTGATAGTATGGCCCTTATGAAACTGAAAACATGGGGTTTAAGTGCAAAACTGTACATTTCTGGTTCATTCCTAAATTACTGTACAGGATAATATTGCCTATCCTTAATAGAAAGTGTTAAATGTTTTATTCAAGATCTAATGCCATTACCTGCCGCAATTGCCTCACTCTCTCTTGTCTTGTTTAGTGGCCACTTGTTTCTACTGGCTCCAGTGCAACCAATATATCAAAGTTAATAAACTCTTTTTTCCTGATGTTGCACCCAACTGAGGCAGAGTTCCTCCTGTACTTCTGCAGTGTGAAAATGGTTAGAGATACTTGCACTCATAGGTATCATTGGAATAGTTTACCTAATTTATCAGATTCAGCCCTACCGTCCTCTCCCTCTGAAAAGCCTGGTGGACCCATCTCTACAGAGACAACTTCAAAGACTAACATCTTTTTCTGTGCTGTTTAACTATGACCACCTCTGGCTCTGTTATAATGTTATTTTTCTCTTGTTACATATGAAGCACAAGGATGGTCATATGGCTAGGTTTGCGTTATTTAAATGCCTCTCATAAAGAAAGAAACTGTTCGCTTTGGCGAATTGGTCCAAGGCTGTAGTCGGTGGTGCAAACTGCACTGAGAAGACACTCATATTTTGGTAGAGCTCTATGGGAGTACAGAGAATCATCTGAAAGGATTCACATACTTGAGCAGGGACCAATGTTTGATGCAAAACAACCTTGCTCTGATTAAATGCTACAAGATGAAAGTCCTGATGGTAGCTTGGACACATTTCTGAGTTTAGCAGTCCTGCTGTTCTAATGGCCTGTCCAACTATGGACACTACTAAATAGATTGCAATGAATTTAAAAGCATACAGCTCCAGTTGAGAGGTCTATGTATCCCCTAGAATATTGTAAATGCCCTTGCTTACCAGTATTTAAGAGATGTGGTAAATTCTGTGATTACCACATAGAGACTATTTTGTGGTATAAATAGCTTTTCTAGGAAAATAAAATACAAAATGAAGTACTCTGTTGCTGGACTAGACTGGAAACTGAAATAAACTCTAGAACATGTTTTAGCAGCCGTCCTATATTGTTACAATGAGCAAGCTCAATAACGTAGCATGTCCCTGTCAAAGTACATTTAGTACTGGGAATGACGAGAGAAAGAAAGAGGAAATTTTACTCTCAATTATTTTATGGGGGGACAAAATTTATTTTAAAGCACAATTTATTTTATAGAAACACAGATATCTCAATTCTCACACATTGCAAGCACATCAGGCTGAATCTCATACCAAGTACGGACCAATAGAACATAAGTGTTAGAACATGCATTCCCACACAAGTGAGAGGACTTTAAAAGCCACATTACTAATAGCCAGGATTTCGGTGAGCAGATACCAGAAGTATTCCCACACCTACATCAGCTATTTAGAGTTATCTGGGAATATACCATAACATGCACACCCAGTTTTACTGGGTCAAAAGGTGCATGCTGATCCCTACCCTGGGCTGTATAACAGGCCTTTTTTCGATCCTATTTGCCAGCTGCTCAGAGAAGGCTTTACATGGAGTTGTGGAATAAGTGAAGCAGGCTCTGGGCACAGGGTGGGGAGGGTATCCTGGATATTAGAGGTTGGGCACTCTTGGAGGGGGGGCAAGAGAAGAAGTTCCATGCCTCCCTCTGTGAAGTTGTAGGTATTGGGTGGGGGCCTGGCTGTGCAGATGCCTGTAGTTTTACCTGGTGTGGAGCCACACCCAGTGAAACCATGCCTGGGATTAGCGGGTGCAGTAAAATTGCAGCTGGTTATTCGGGGTGTAGAAACACCAGGCCCCTCTGAATGGACATGAATCTTATCCTAACAGGATAGCACTTCTTGCTGCTTCTAAGGAGAGCCATGTAGGTTTAGTGCAGACGGATATAGTTCATATACAACCAAATCTGATACAATAAAATCCAGCAGGAGCTTTAATAACACTAGCTCAGCACAACCATATTTGAGCTCTCCAACATTCACTAGTGGAATCTTCACACACCTTCCACATGGCATCATGCATATCAGAGAACACTGGCATCATGACAGCACAGGACCGAAGGAGGCAAGATATAATAACTTTGGGATCGGGTTCTTCTCAGAGTTGCACTCCTTGCAGTTCAGCTTTTGACAACTAAGGAGACTGGAGGAGGCTCTCCTATTGTTAGAAATGGGGTCTGTAGTTGGCAGTGGTTTGCACCCTGTCCAAGTAGGGACCCTTACTCTAGTCAGGGTAAGTAAGTTACAGCCTCAGAATAAACCACGCTCACCCCTTGGTAGCTTGGCAAGAGCAGTCAGGCTTATTTCAGAGGCAATGTGTAAAGTATTGAGACACAGACACACACACATACACACTGAAAACACCACAAAAGGCCTCCACACCAGTTTACAAAAATAGCCAATATTTATCCGATTAAAACAAAAACAAAAACGACAAAAATCTAACATACACAACTCAAGATAAGAATTTTCAAAGTTAAATAAAGTTATAGTTCTTAGAAATCAATGGATGCGCTTGCCCAGGACAGCGTACCTTAGATTCGTCAAAAATCAAAAGACAATGCGTGGCGCAGGGGAGGCGAAGATTCAAAAAAGCAGGTGATGCATCAGTTCCTTACTGCTATGCAGGTCGGTGGCACGTTGGTGCTCAGGGACAGTGCGTTGCGCAGAGGAGGTGATGAGTCATTGTAGACAGTGATGCATCAGTTCCTTAAGGCGGTGCAGGGTCATTGAGCCACTAACGCCTGTTGACGAAGTGTGGCGCAGGGGAGGTGATGCGTCATTTGCGGGCACAATACCTCGGTTCCTTACTGCGGTGCTGTGTCAATGATGAAAGTGGCGCTCAGGGATGATGCATTGATGAGACGCCAAAAGTCAAGCCATGCTGTGTCTATTCCACTGTGTTGAAGCAGGTGCTGCGTCGGAGTCAGAAAGGTGTGTCACGGACTTCGGTGATGCGGTGCTCGAGACTAACGCAGCGGCGGTCCTTAGGAGGCGCTGCGGCGACAAGTCGGGCCTGTGTTCAAAGCTGCAGTCATTGCGTTGAGCGGGGACCAAGCTTCGGCGCAGGCAGCGGTGATGAGTTGAGTTTTGCGATAGTGCGCTAGTTCCGAAATGACGCTTGAAGTCGATGCGTGGATTTTCGTCTCTTCAGCATCAGAACTTACTTCCAAGGGCCCAGGAACTGGATTTGGCACCACTTGAGAGAGAAAGGCCCTCAGCAGAAGAGCCCAGGTGCCTGGTAGATTGCCCTGAGACTGCCAACAGAAGGCAAGCTCAACTCAAGCCCTGGGAGAACCTTAGAGAGCAGGATGTACAAAGCAAAATCCAGCTCTTTCAATCCCAGGACAGAAGCAGCAGGCCAACACAGCAATGCAAACAGAAACGTGGCAGTCCCTCTTGGCAGCTAAACAGCTCTTCTTCCTGGCAGAATGACCTCAATCCAGGAGTGTTCCATGTAAATGGTGTCAGAGGTCCAGTAGTTCTACCCATTTTAGCCTTTGAAGTAGGCAAACTTCAAAGAAAGCTCTTTGTAGTGCACAAGACCCTGCCCTTCCATGCTCTGGCTCCAGACACACTACAGGGGGTGGAGGCTTCCTTGTGTGGGAACAGGCACAGCCTTTTTCAGTTGTCAGGGTCAACTCTTCCCTCCACTCTAGCTCAGGAAGGCCTATCAGCTGGGTGATGGGCCATGAGGATATGCAGGGAACACCTCAGCTCCTTTGGTGCGACTGTCTAGAGTGAATGCACAAACAGCCCAACTGTCCTCCTGAACCAGACGTGTATTCAGCGACAGGCAGAGGCTCAGAATGTTTAAAGTAAGAAAATGCCAACTTTCTAAAAGTGGCATTTTTAGGCCTGCAATTTAAAAACCAGATTCACTAAAATATGTTTTTTTAAATTGTGAGTCCAGAGACACCAAACTCTAATTTTCTATCAGCTCCCAAATGGAAGATACACTTGTAAGATGTTACAAGGCAGCTCCAATACTAACCTATGGGAGGGATAGGCATTACTGTAATGGAAATAGAAATTGGCAGTATTTCACTACCAGGACAAGTAAAAAACAACAGCACATGTCCTACCTTTTAAATACAATGACCAGTGGGCTACCTTGGGCCTACCTTAGAGGAGACTTACATGTAATAAAAGGGACGGTTTGAGCCTGGAAAATGGGTGCACTTGCCAAGTTGAAATGGCAGTTTAAACATCACACACACACACACCGGCACTGCAGTGGCAGGCCTGAGACATTTGCAGGGCTACTCATGGGGGTGGCACTATCAGTGCTGCAGGCCCACTAGCAGCATTTGACTTACAGGCCCTGGGCACACCTGGTGCACTGTATTAGGGACTTACTAGAAAATCAAATAGGCCAATCATGGAGAAACCAAATACCATTACATTTTAGACAGTGAGCACTTGCACTTTAGCACTGGTCAGCAGTGGTAAAGTGCCCAGAGTCCTTCAGCCAGCAAAAACGGAAATCCAGCACACAGTCGAAAATCGGAGTTCAGAGGCAAAAAAGACAGGGGAAACCATGGCAAAAGATGCCAGGTCTAAAACCTACTAAGGGGGAAAAGCTACTATGCCCGTTCCTTGTGCATTATATATATATCTGCCTATTTAATCTGGATGACCCCATGTTATCCATTTACTGCAATTAAAAGCCATTTCATTGAAGTGTTGGTGGTATTGCAACCATCCACATTTAATTTTATAATTTCACCGATGGCACTGAGGGGGCTTAATCTTCGGGCGTAATCACTGAATAACCCACGCCACTGGTCGTATGGACCTTTGATTGTTGACAAGGTGAAGTAAGGAGCAATCATTTACCTAGATACATAGCAATAAATCATTAAAGACTTTTAGTACAGTCAATAAAGAGAAGTAGTGTGAGTTAAAGAGTTTTATTTTCAATTATTTTAGTTTTTCATTGTTTATTCATTAAGTATTAATCTTTAGATCTTCAGCATTACAAGTTAATATGATCCATCAATCGATATTTAATTATAGAATATGATAACAGTTAATATTATAATAATATAACAAGCGTGTTCCATAAAGGAAATTCCCGAACCTAAATTAAGTTGGAATAATGAGAGAAAAGGTGTCACTTTGATAACCAATAAAGAGTTCTGATGAGAGAGTCAATGTGCAAGCATAAAGCCTTTGCATCATAAGCGGGAAAATATTCACAGCCATAAAGCAGCAGACTTTATAGGAAACTCAGAGATGAGTTCCCTTCTAGAGAGTCGAGAAAGGAATCCAGCTGCTACTCTAGGAACACACACTATATAAACACAATATTCTATTTTGCCACATTATTTTGTTTCATCTCCAACGTCCTCCAAATAAATTTCAGCAGCTCCTGGGAATAGACAAACTCCCCATTTTCTCAGACTTTAGACATTAGACCATGAAAAGTTACATCTTTTGTATTCTGTGGTCCAAAATGTTCTTCTAATGACTCATTCTTCCTGTTGCCTCCTCTCCTCCCGGTGTGAACTTCACTATCAGTTATCAAATATAAAATAAGCCTGTTGTGATGTACCAGACGTAGCGGAGTTGTATCTTTGTAGTTTCTTTATTAAGTATGTTACAGGTTGGTTTCCATGTAAAGCAGCCCCACCAGGAGCAGCCTGCCTGCTGCTCAGCCCATCTTCAACTGTCACACCTCAACACACAGGCACCTATTCCATGCATCTCCATCACACCAACATTCTACTCTGAACACTCATACTGGCTGAGCAGCTAGGAGCAAGGTAACCTAGGAGAATCATTAGTACATAGGCAGGATATAACATATCCTCCCCTTTTTAAATGGAAACTAAAATAACAATACTAAGTGGGAGCAGCTATACACAAAAATGTACATATAAAGAAAATAGTCCAGAACCCAGGGATGCAAGGTAAAATACAATATCTCGAGAGGGACTGAACAACCAAGAAAACAGAGAGGATGAATAAATAGGTACACAAGAAATATCACCCACCTTCCCCCATTATAAAAACATATTGAAATGTAGAAAAATGTTTGCAAGAACGTCACAAAAAACTTGACAGCTGACTAAGGACAACTAAAAGCACTAAAAGAGAAACTGAATAAGAAAGACACAGCAGACGTGTGTAAAACACCCGACCATACATCACAAAACAGAGCAAAAAAACAATTTGTAACGTGTAGCAACGGGTGACACACACCCCGAGAATTCAATCCCTAATAAAAGGGAAACAACAGAAAAGTGTAGACAGAGAAGAACTGTACTCCATCTAGAGATTCCTCATGTAAGGAATAGACATGTAAGCTGTAAAAATGGGACTAAGACCCATCTTGACACCCCTGATGAAAGGGTCAAAAACTTGCAGAAATGGGACTGTAACACATAAAGACGTCCCTCGTGTAAGGGTTATTAACGTGAACTGTGTAAATGGGACTAACACCCATTGAGCCACCCCTCATGTGAGGGTCATGTGATGTACTGCGTAGAAATGGGACTAATACCCATTACCATCCCTCATGTAAGGGAGTGTAAAAACAAACTGAACAAGCATTTGCAATGCAATAGGTCTCGCATTTACGCGAGTTTGACCTATTGGCATTGTAAATGACAATGGCTTTTATTTATGTTTCAAAAACCAAAACATAAATAAAAGGCAATGTCATTTACAATGCCAATAGCTCAAACTCTCGCAAATCCGAGAAGGCTCTCAGGGACCAAAGGAGGGGTTTCTGCTGTTCATGGGGTACACCAGTGAAGGTTCTCAGGGACCAAAGGAGGGGTTTCTGCAGTTTAGGGGTACACCAGTGAATGTTCTCAGGGACCAAAGCAGGGGGTTCTGCAGTTCAGGGGGAACACCAGTGAAGGTGCTCACGGACCAAAGGAGGGGTTTCTGCCGTTAAGGGGTACACCAGTGAAGGTTCTCAGGGACCAAAGGAGGGGTTTCTGCCATTAAGGGGTACACCAGTGAAGGTTCTCAGGGACCAAGGGAGGGGCTTCTGCAGTTAAAGGGTACACCAGTGAAGGTTCTCTAGGGCAGAGCAGAGGAGTTTGCAGGTGTCCCACTTTCTAACAATAACTCTCTCTAAACTGAGCACTTGGATGCCTGTGTTATCCAAGCACCAGGGCTTTAAGTGAGCCGGGTCCTGCCAGTGCTCAGCACTGGCAGTTCTAAATAGCAGGTGCTGAGACTGGCCTCTTTCAGGCTCTCCCTCAGGGTGAAAATAAATATCTTAACTCTGCAGCAGTACCACCCTTCACTGCCTTTGATGTAATTTCAAGGAGACTCGCTATAGTACTTTCACAGTCTTCTCATTTCAGAACGGAAGAATTTTCAATGTTCTATGCAACGAAGCCATGGTTGTTGCTTATTTATCTTATGCAACTAACACCCATTGTCAAAGCCAATAGCCCTGGCTTGTTGTAGGTGTAATGTTACTTGTTGTATTATACATCTGGATGCAATGACAGAAGCAGTAAAATAGCAGTCGGGCGGCACAAACTGCTAAGTACAGATTTTTAGCTTAGGTGTTTTAAGCCACGCCCTTAATTACATCGGCCACGCCCTTTGAGAGATCCCCTAGTTTTTTATCCCACTTATAGGCCTGCCAAGCACTGAAAAATCTCACTCACTCGTACTATTAAAAAACTATGGCCACTTATCTACACCTATCCGTAATGCGTGTATTAAGTCAACAACCTATAATTCCAGCAGATATCATGATTTAACGAGTTTAAAATATACCTCATAAACTCCTGCCCTAGGGCCAGCCAAAGTGCAGGAGTCACTTCAAACACGGGTCTCAGCACTCCATGAATCAGCGAGACTAGCCATCACAGCAGGAGCGCGTGACAATATCCTAGCTCACTGTAAGACAGCAGCACACAGGACAGGCCACTTGGACCAGGCGATTCATTCATTATAATAATAATAAGGCTACTCTTTCAAGTAAGGGTCCGTGCACGGCTACTCCATCTTCAAGACTTGACAGCCCACGCAGATGCTGTGGATAGCAGCCAAGCAAGAAGCATGCGTCACCGCCAAGAATGAAGGGGCAGAGAAGTGACTGCCCCAGATACCCTCTGACGCACACCAGGGTAGAACTATCTGACGGACCAATGAGGCCCTTAGCAAATAAATACTATGCACTAGGGCACACATCTTACAACATAAATGGGGAATGAATTGGCATAGCCAACGCAAAATGACGTCACGGGGGATGTCACGTGACAGGATATAATGCAACCTCCATATCATACTCTTCAGGAACGAGCGTATTTTACAGGCAAAACAGAGATGGAACCGTTCTATATAGTTCCTACGAAAGTAAATGTGTGCATAAAAGGTAAGTATTGATACACATGCCATGCATTTATGTATGTAATTATTTATTGGCAGTTTTATCTGGCGCCGACAGGACCTGTGAGTGAGAGAACGCTTCAGGAAACAGAAGTTTCGTACAAATAGCAGACAGGAAATATAATAAACTTTCAGAGGTAAAGTACAGGGTCATAAGATAAATAGTATAGTGACACCCATGCAGTTGTACCCATGTCTGCGAAAGGGAAACATTGAAGGCTTTAGAAGACTATATTAATTAAAAAAACACATGCAATTATAAACATTTTATGATTTGTTTAGTTGAAACATAAACGAAGTACAATCCTTCTGACCAATTACAAATAAAACAAGGAATGAATATAGTTTCTTAGCAAACTAGCCATATTTTATTATCATTTATAAAGCAAACACATCAAGTTGATATCTTAAATGACACAAAGTCAAAGGCGATTCATTTCATTACCTTAAAAAATTGACAGACTATACAAGCTTACAAGTCCTATTATTTTATCAGATGCCAAAGCTACAATAAAAATGTCCTTGCTAAAATCCCTCTGCTTTTTCAACCTTTTTCCACAGGACATCAAATCTGTAAATATCAGGGCTCTCTTGGTGTCAACAGTTTGTACCCAATGTTCATATTGTGCGAACTGAGGAGAACATTTCAATTCGGCTTTTAAAACGTTCGCCTCGGCTAATAAAACAAGCCCTATAACATGGAGCGCGCATCACTCCTTCCATGTGTGGAGCGCGCATCACTCCTTCCTTGTGTGCGCCCACAGGCATTCACTACGTGCAGTATTTGCAAGCCACCAATCCCCTGTAGGTTCCAAGTAGTTTATGCGCTCCACGTTCTTTTCGGATGGACCGTGCGATTTGTGGGCAGCCGATAGGGGGCATTAGGTGTGGGAGCGACCACAAAAGAGGCTCTGGCTCCCTGCTGGCCTCTAGAAGGACACCCCATGTGCAGCCCCACCCCACCCACTTCTGAAGCCATGAGCCATTAAACAGAGGCGGACACACTGCCCATCCTAACTAGCCAGGGGATGAAGACCAGGATGCTGCCCCACTCTAGGTTATACCCTGAAGGGGACGTGGCCAGCTGCAGGTGTTGCTTGGGGGAGCCCACTGACACCGTGGCACCGAATGACGCATGTTTACACCACTGGATTTCTTTAACTAACCAAATACTTCACTGGAAGCAATTGGACTAACTATCAAATTACAACGGCGTATAAATACGAACAGATCTGGTTGCTTCCTCGCGTCCAAACTATAAAGTGAGAGAAAGAAAGAGAGTCCGAGGAGAAGCCTCTGACTGTCTGGGAATGTGGAAGAGGGTCGTGTTAAACAATTTAACTGAATTAGAGTACAACTCAAAGATTACGGAAAAACCGTCCCTCACCTAGTCACCTAGTCACCTGAACGTCAAACAACAGCACACGTGCAGTGACAGCGCATGGCGGATTCTCACCGAGGGAATCTGTCAGAATACCTCACACATACCTCACCCATCCCCCCAGACAGGGAACGCGAGGTCTGTTTACCTGAATGGAAAAGAGATGCCCGATGTTCCACTGGCTGAGAGGGAAAGAAGGGAGCCCTCCGCGTCGCTTCAGTGCCTTTCCGCTCTTCAGATCGGACTGCTCTGCTATTCCCCGAGCCCCTGAACAGGTCCAGCAGAGCGGCTTCAAAGGCGCCTTGAAAGTTTCCTCGGGAGAGCGGGAACTGCAGTCACAGCGGAGCGAGCCGCACTCCCCATCTGGAAAGAAGGCACAGGCAGCGGACGGAGATAGAGAGGCATTTCCTGCGCTGCCAAAAGTACTTTCTATAAACTCCATGTGTAGAGGCGAGGGGAGGGGGGTCGGGAAGGGGGGCTCAAGAGAGCCCGCAGGGTTGCTCTTTAAAGCAACAGTGCCGCCTGTTTCACCCAAACGGACTCCATGCACAGCGTTTGAAATCGTCGGCGCTGGTACTGAAGCAGAGAGATGAAAATGACGGCAACGTTTCCTCCTGTGTGGATCTGAAAAGCGCAGCTTTAATTGCAGCGGTACTGGATCAAGCCGTGGGAGCAATAATTCTTTCTTGAAGGCAGTGTAAATGCTGCCTCTTCACAGTACGAGCGCAAACCATTTAAGGGGCAGTACCTGCAGTTCCTAGGAATGCCCGCCCAGCACACTGCATGATGTGAATGAAAAGGGATTCCCTGTTAATCAGATCAGAAACCAGTGGTGCGCGCGCACCACAGAGGAGCGGGGGGGGGGCGAGGGAGCCAGTCTGTGCCGCGCGCTGATGCGCGTCCTGGACACGGACGGGAATGGGCGGAGCAAAGGCGGGACATGCGCCCGCCTTTGCCCATTTGCGTGCCGCTTCTTTTTTTAAAACGCACGCTACAGCCAATGCGGGCTTCCGAAAGCAAAACCACACGCACAAGCGTGGGATTAGCTTTCTGAAGCCCGTACAAGAGGTCTCGTGCTGCGCGAGCAGTGCTGCGCACTGCAACGCTAGGCGCGAGACCTAAAAATGGGTAACCACCCACTAAGACCATAGAATCTCCCTCAAGTAAGCGTACCTATGCAAGTAAGAAAATAGCCAAACAATACCCATGGAACAATACCATATAGGATATAAAACATACTATGTAGCATTGTAGTGCAAGATGTAGAGTATAATGTCAGCCTAACAGCATGACGTAAAAGGTGAAATTACAGCAATATAAATGTGACAAAACCACACACAAATGTAGTGTAGCATGTGAAAATATAGCAATACCACCTAACATACCAATTAGTGGCGACACCAACGTAAAAGATGTGCACAGTAGGTAAAGACACCTACACTGTAAAATAAACGACACAGCAAATTCATGGAGAAAGTGCCCACACATAAAAAGCTTGCACACCAGAAAAGATGCAGATGTACACAGGAACATCGCAGTCATGGCATGAATGCAAACTGAGTCTACAAGTAAGAAATACAATAACATGCATTGAAGCCCGAATATGGCATTAACAGCAAATACTTAGGCAAAACGTGAAACGTGACTCAAAGTAAACACTAAAACAACAAACTTTTTTTTTCCTTTGCAAAAAATGGCCTGTATTCAATTAAGACACAGCAAGATAGATCTCTAGTGAGCGATATCTCACACGAATTTAACACAACGTCACAAGTTCACTAGTCCCAAGAAATAGACTTCAAATTACGACCAGATGGAGTCAGGTTAACTTTGAGGCAAAAGTTACCGCCAGAAATGTTCAGGAAAAGTGTACATCTCTGAGCAGCTGAAGACCAGCTCATTGAAGTAATGTGATCAAACTAGGAATATGGAATAGACAAGCACGTGTCCAAGGGAAAAACACTTCAATACTACGGTGCTGAAAACAAAGTCAACTGACTACTCACTTCGTAATTGTGAATACCAGCATCGATTGAATGGGGATAGTGAAGGAGTTAGAAAGCTCGTTAGTCCCTCTGCTGAAACATGTCTTTAAAACGTTAACAGATGACGAAATTAGGGCTACCAGACACAGTTACCTTATTAAGTGACTGGAGCGCTCGCTGTAGTTGCTTAGTGCCGCCAGCATATGTCGCGGAGGGGTGACGGCACAAGCCGCATCGCACCTCCAGACATCCTTGAACATCTCACACAGACTGACCAAACGGCTGATAAGCGGATCGACCATCGCCGCCTTAAACGTATTGCCGAGACCTGTGCGCTGCCACCAACAAAGATGGTGGCATGCAGTACCCCAGCGTGCCGTGTGGCTCCCGGTGAGCGCAAGCACCAAACAGTGCCGCGCAGCCTGAGTTGTCGAGCTGGATCTGTGGTTCGTCACAGTTGGAGATTAGAGGATCCTCTTGGAGGCATGCACGTGGGCATTCAACATGTGAGCCTTACGCATTCCCCACGCAGTGCAACGGTCTGTTTAAAAAAAAAAAAAAAAACTGCGCGAAGGCAATATACATGGAAATAATGTACTCCTAGTTGACCAACATCCCAAAAATTGCTGGCCCACACGCCGCGATGGTGCATATTTGAGACACTGACAAACCAGATTACTGCTCTAACGTGATTTGCAAATAAATGCGTGTGACACAGCTGAATATAGAGTGGATGCTGTTTACTTGACGCAGTGAGCTCCCATAAAACGTGTGTAGACGCAGCCAAACACGATGGCACAATGTACAACGATTTCCCTTTCAAAGAGCATGATGGCTGTGCAGAAAGTAGAATGCTTGAGATGTTGAGCTTGTTTCCATTTCAGCAATATGACATGACTAAACACAGGTGACCGTTCCTTAGATAAGAATGCTGAATGTGCTTAGGATCACACAAGTTGTCGCTGGAGATACCAATACTTATGGCTAATGGATTATGCAGAAGCTGGGGCTGTCCGCTGTTGAGGACATTGGTGGGGCTGCGAGGCGTGGTGCTCCAGTTTCTCTGCTTTCTTGTGGATTCTTGTGCTTTTCTCTGAACAACTGCTTGCTTTCTAGTGGACACTTGTGTAACATATGACGTCTTCTTTTCCAAAAACTACGATCACAACGTGGCATAAATAAGGTACGTTTATTTGGAGAACTTCAACATCATGTCTTCTCCATGAAGCCCGGGCCAACCGTCCTTGTGTGGAATCTGGTGTCACCCCATTCCGTGTTCCAGATTCCACCCAAGTCGGGCCAGTACGTAACATCCCTTTCCGTTAACAGTTAAATATTTACAATAACCTTACAACAGACTAAATTTAACCCTATACAATTATTTACATTCTACAATACGTACATGTGCCTTAGTGACAATTGTAGACACAGGCTATACATTATTATTCCATCAGATAATCTTTGCATCACACGGGTCTTTGTCTCATCTCTCTCTGCCCTTCATCATTTCTCGTTTGTCAAGTATCCTCCTTCCGCCAGTTTACATTTCCTCTCACACCTCTTGCTTTCATATCATCATCATCTGGCCATAGCAACCACGGGACTCTCACAATTTTGCTCAAGTTACAAACATTGCCGTCAGATAATTCCACTATCTGTTTACCAACCCTGACTATTTTCATGGGTGGTTAGTATCTTGACACACCAGACCTCACCAACCTCCATTTTTTCACTTGCACCCAATCATTCACCTTCAAGGGCTCTAACTTTTCGTCATCTTGTAGATTCCTCACACCTGTACTGACACCCGACGATCCTGCGTCCTTCACCTTTTCAAGTAACTCAATCATCCATCTCTGATTCAAATTGCATGCACTTTTCCTTCCTCTCATTTTTTCAAACTGAGAAATGTCTCCCTCCCTTCTAGGGGTGTTTCTGTAGCTCCACAATAACTCCTTTACGGCTTGTTGACAATTTACCCCATTAATAATGGCCAGTTGTAAACCTTCCTTTAGCACCCTAATCCACCTCTCCACAATTCCATTACTCTGGGGATAATAAACTGATGTGCGCCGATGCTCAATCCCATGTCTCTCGAGAAACAACCACATCTCATTGGATGTCAGCTGCACACCATTATCTGTCTGCAATGATTCAGGGAAACCTTCCCTCTCAAAACTTTCGTTCAAAAACTGAATAACTACTCTTGATGTAACCTGCGGTACCAACTTGACTTCGGGCCATTGGGATAATTGATCGATCAAAACTATGGCGCACATGGGGTTACCACCTATGCACATGGGTCCTGCAATGTCTAATGATACTCACTCCCACACCCGAGATGGCCTCGAAACTGGAGTCCACTCATATGTCATCGTCTTCCGAGATTTATCACCGATGGCACATTCAACACAAAACCTGACCTTCCTTTCAATCGACCTATCCACAGCAGGCCACCAAAATTCACTCCTGATTCTTCATACTACACATGCCTGGATGACCTTCATAGGCCATGTTCAGTATCGTCTGTCTAAGACTCTCTGGTACCACCAATTGCTGTCCTCTCATTAGTATATCATCTTGTAAAAACAATTCTTGTGCCACATGTAAGAAAGGCACAAGACCTCCATTCAATATATTTTCCTTGGCCACGATGACTTAACATATTCCACAACCTTTTTCAAAACATCATCACTACCACATGCCAACCTCCATTGATCCTCCTTAATGCATCCTTTGGATACTTCACAAATTGACACCACTCTTTCTAAGTCATTGTCTTCGATCTCCACACTTTTATCGTCCACAGGCAATCTCGACAAACAGTCTGCCAAAATATTTTTAACACCCGGAATATACTCAACTTTGAAGTGAAAGTCTTGTAATTTAGATTGCCACCTGGCAATTCTGGGTGTTGCTTTGCCACAACCTTTAGTCGTAAATAATTCCACCAAGGGGCAATGATCTGTACTCACCCTGAATACCGTACCATAAACATACTTTCGAAAATATTCAATTCCCCACCAACACGCCAACGTTTCTTTTTGCAAACTGGAGTATTTATCCTCAGCACCTCTTAATGGTCTAGATCAGTGGTTCCCAAACTTTTGACTCCTGAGGACCCCCATTGAGTCACCACTGGAAGCCGGGGACCCCCGAGCAATTTGTATGATTTAAATTTCAAGCATTAAAACAGTAATTGGAAAAAAATCAACACACGTATGCACACAAAACAAATACTCGAATTACTAAGGCATTTAGGGGCATATTTACAAGCCCCTATCGCCATGGGAACGTCACTTTTTGCGAAGTTCCCGTGGCGATAGGGGCTTCGCCTTAACGCTGCCTTGTAAATAAGGCCCCCTTTCACGCAAGGCTTAGCGTGAAAGGGGTGGGCAGTGGGTGTTGCTGTGGGCGTTCCACCACAACACCCATTGATTTTGATGCTGCCCCCTATTTACAAGGGCAGCATAAATAGGAGGCAGTGCCAAAATTAAGACCAGGGAAAACCTGGTCTTAAATAGGCAAAACAAGGAGAAATGCTTTATTTCTCCTCATTTTTTACTTTTTCCATGTGTGCTGCCTTGTGCAGCACACATGGAAAAAGCAAAACGCCTTGTATTGTTTAAGTTCAGGAAGGTGACCCCTCCTGCACATAAACAATCTTTTAAAAAAAATTACATTTTGTAACTTCCATGTGTGCTGCATTAAGCAGCACACATAGAAGTGACAAAACGGCATTTCAAGATTGTTTATGTGCAGGATGGGGGACCTTCCTGTACATAAACAATCTTCTCCTGCACGCAGACACCCTTGCACTATGGTGCAAGGGTGCCTGCATTGGCGCTACACTGCTAAGTGTAGCGCAGGCGCAGGGGAAAACGCAGGGCTGCACCAAATTCTTGTAAATATGGTGCAGCCCTGCGTTTCTGAAGTGGCGGAGCGTGTCGTTTAGCCAAGGAGGCTAACTACACGCTCCGCCACGTCTGTTGTAAATATCCCCCTTAGTATTTTAAATTGAAAGAATTTGCAAAAATGAAACATTTTAATGGGAAGGTTGGTGCTGCATCTCCGTGACTAACTTTTAAATGGTTGGTTTTACTTTGCAGTACGAGGCTCCTGCCAGGGCCAGCCTGGAAACCCAAAGCAGCCCTGGCAAATGTTTTCAGACCAGTCCCCATATGGTGCACACCAAGTGCAGTGAGTGAGCCTGACCACTACAAAGGGGGCTTTGCGAGGCTCTCCACCCCAAAAAATTTAGGAAACAATGGTGCATTCTACAACACATTTATCATTATATATTGAATTGTATTCGCTTTTAAAGAATAGTAAATGATGACCTTAATATGCACCAGGATAGGACAATCTTTGTTGGGGTTCTTCAATGATTCCCTTATTATCACCCTCCAACAGTGCCTCATCTCTCCATAGCCCCTCTGTTACATGTATTTCATTTGTTTTTATAGCATCTCTCATACCATTGTAGGATGTCGGAGCACTTTACATCACACACATATAGAGAAACTGAATCATTCGTGTAAATCAGTGTATAGAAAATGTTACATAAGGCAAAGGGGACTACAAGGTGTAGGATTCACGTCATTCATACTGGTAGGCATTTTTAAAGAGTGCTTTGTCTGGAGAAGCACAAACTCAGGATTCAGAACATAAAGTGGCTAGCATTGACTTTAACAATAAAAATTTATTTCCCCCCACTAAACCTTTTTAGCAGCATCAAGATAATGAAAGACTGGGGAAAAACATAAGTGACTAACTTGTACCATGCAGTTTGCAAGCAGCTCTTTGATGACAGTGTATAGGTCACTGTGCTAGATTACGATTGGCACTTATGAACTGTACAGTTACAAAAGAATCTCTGTGACAAAAGCAGTAACCCACTGACCTATGCACATAAAATACTGTTTTTCAAAATGCATGGCACATGTTCTTTGCAGTAGGCATATTAACCTTCTGTGCTACATTAGATAAGTCAAAGCTGCCCCTGGACAAAACTCTCATCTCTCTCTCTAGCAGGTACATTAATCACTGGCGTTATCTTGACACTTTTATTGTTGCTCGAAAACTGCTAATTATACTAGGAACTTTGCAGTGCTTTTAAAACTGCTGGCTGCGGACCCCCTGGAAATGTGTCACGGACCCCTGGGGGTCCGCGGACCACAGTTTGGGAAACACTGGTCTAGATGCAAAAGCAATGGTGACCAAATGTCCTTTTTGATTTTGCATTAAGACCGCACCAATGCCAACATTGCTAGCATCTGAAACGATAACTGAATCACATCTTGTGTCAAATGTTGCTAATGTAGGGGCAGAGGCTAACCCAACTTTCAGATGTCTAAATTCATTTTTCCCATATAATTGTTTTTTTTCCATTAAATTCCTCATGTGAACGGTTTTGTCAGAAAATAAAGGAATACATTTGGCAAAGTATTCTGCCAGTATCAAAAAAGATCTTAGTAGGCCCTTATTTTGTGGTTCGGGAGCTTCTTCTATTGCTTTAATCAGATTATGTTTAGGCGAGACTCCATTTTTACTAATATTATGACCAAGGTAATCTACTGAATCTACACCAAATTTACATTTTTCTTTAGTCAAAGTTAAATCATTGTCCTGTAATGTACATAAAACTTTGTGTAACGTTTCCGTGTGCTCTTGTGCATCATTTCCAAAAACTAAAATATCATCTTGGAAATATAGTACATTATTTAGATCTTTAAATAGCTTGTGCATAACTCTTTAAAACACTGATGATGCAGAAATTAGCCCAAATTGCATCCTTTTATATCTGAATGCACCTTCTGAAGTTATAAATGAAGTATATTGTTTGCTATCTTCATGTAATGCTATTTCATGATATGCATTAGACAAATCTAACGTTGAAAATACTGTAGCTCCCTTCCACCTGGCAAACATGTCTCCTATGTTAGGTAGCGGATGTCGTACCACCCACACGCTGTCATTTAGATCTCTCAAGTCGACACATAATCTGACTTTCCCATTAGGTTTGTGTAACACTACTATGGGTGACAACCATTCTGAGGCTTCAATTTCCTCTATCACGTCTTGTCTACACAATCTCTCTAATTCTTCCTTCAATGCATCTCTCATAGCCAAAGCAATATTTCTGACCTTTGGGTAATGCATTGTTTTTTAAAACAATCTTGTGTACAAAGTTTTTCAGTAAACCCCACTGTGAATAAAAAACTTTGGGAAATATCCTTTCCCACTCAGTATTTGCACTATCTCCAACCTGTAACACTAAATCACTATACCCTAGTACCTGATCCAGATGATTAGGATCAAGAGTAATCATAAGATATCTTTTCTGAGGCCATCCCAAAAGACAGGACCCTTCTTTGGACACATACACTTTTGCTTCAATAGTTTTGGCTTTAAAATTCAAATTGGATGTAAAATATCCTAACACCTCAATGGGTTTTTTCCCCATAACCTACTAACTTGATGTCTGGAGGCAACAATTTCACATCAGGAAACTCTTTCAACCATTCATCTCCAATCAAGGTGTGTCTTGCACCAGAGTCTGCCATTACCTTTATGTCTCTATCAGCTATCTTAATCACACAGAATGGGGCATCTTTAATATCCCCATTAATCTTATACACACTCAACACAAATTCTTCATCTGTTCTTTATATTGTGTCACTTCCAATCTCCTTTATATAATTCATTCTTTGGCCTGTTACCTCCATGCTATTGTCTCTACCTCTGTTTCTATTCTTGCACATCCTTGCATAGTGACCTTTAATTTTACAATATCTACACACGTGTCCAATGGCTGGACATTTCCTATCATTGGCAAAATGGCCAGGTATACCACACTTAAAACACACATTCTTTTTATTCCACATTCTGATTGAAAGCCGTTTTTCCTTTAAATTTATTACCCAAATGTTCGTCATTACTGACTTTTTTACTACTTGAATCTCTGCAGTATGTTTATCTGACAACTCTTTCATGTCCAACTTCATTTCCTAAAACTGATGCGCGATGTCAATGGCTTTAGTTAAAGTTAACTCATCAGCTGATAACAATTTTTCTTGCAATTTTGCATCGGCCACCTTGTGCACCAATTGATCACGAACCATTTGGTCATGAAAAGAAGCATAGTTACATCTAGCAGCTAACATTTTTAAATCATTTACAAATACATCAATTGACTCATTTGGTAATTGCCCTCTGCTTAAGAACTTGTGAGGTGCAATGACTTCATTCACTTTCTTAACATATAACTTATCCAGTTGTCTGATTGCCATGTCATATACATCCGTATCCCCATCACTATCCGTTTGACCAGATACCACTGGAGGTAGATGACTCAAAATGCGTCTACCTTCTGCACCGAAGCAATGTTTTAAGATGGCTAATATTTGTTGATCAGTTTTAATCATTGTGAGAAGTTGGCCTGGCATATGCTGTCCACTAATTATAGTGGGCACCTTGCACCAGTCCAAATCGACTCTTATGGTAGGTAGGTTAAAGACAACCTTATTGAAAGCTATCCTAGTGGTAGCTATGGAGAGCAGCCTTCAGGCTAAGTCTTGAAGGAATGTAAAGCAGCTTGTTTTACCAGTCTATAATCTCTTGAGTGACCAAATGAAAGAGCACCACACCAGGTATATATTCAAAATATATGTATTTATTACTAAACACACCCCTCTAGTCTCTTTATGAGGCTAGAGTTCGAAGTACATAGGTTATAAGATCTTAAATCACAGTAATAGCACAAATACACGTTTGGGCCCTAGGGGCGTACCAAACCATATACTAATAAAGTGGTATGCGAACCACGACTGAACTAGACACTAGGCCTAGAGCCTCTAGAAGTGCTTGGACCACAAGGAACCACCCAAGGTAGTGACACAGGGGACCCACGGGAGACGCGTGCAGTGTAAATACACAACCGCGATACGCCGTTAACTTCTATGGAGAAAGTCGGGATCGGGAAAATAGAGGAAAGGGACACTTAAAAGAGGACTAGGACAAAACCCTTTGAGATCTAGGACTTTGAAGAGTCTCTACCCACGGGAGCACCGGAGTACTCGTGTTACCTCACCCAGGGAAGCCGGGTGCATAGGTGCCTTTCGGGGTCCGGGTTTCGTCGTCGTTTCGTATGGTGATCTGCTGCAAAGTGCTGCTGGCGACCAGGAGAAAAGTGTCCGGGTGGATCCAAGAGTGGATCGGAGTTCTGAAGAACCTGAAAGCAGAGGGGACAGAGTCTGGGTCACTAGCCAGTGACCAGGAAGGCGATGGACAGATGCCCACCGATGTCGAGTGCTTCAGGTGCGGTGACGGTCGTCTTGACTCTTCAGCCACGAGGTCCGGGAGGCGTTGTCGGCGACCAGGAGCAGGATTCGGGCTGTTGCTCGATGTCTGTCGAGTGCTGAGGTGTCGGTGACCGGATTGGACCCAACAAGCCTTGGCAACGGCAAGTCTCGAGTAAGATGTAGGTCGTCGATGATGCAGACCAGCAAGGTCTGGGGAACTCACCCAGCGAGGGTAAGTGAGGGCAGGCCTGGAGCAACCAGGATGCCAAGTAAAGAAAAGATTGGCCTTCGTTAAGGGCTACTAGCCAACGGGCTAGCGACCGCGAAGGAGCCTCGTGACGCCGCACGTGGAGCTGGCTTACAGGACACTCGTGGAGTGGGGGCCAGTGATCTTCGGTGCAGGTGGTGCTGGAGGCTAGGGCTACTCGGAGCCCAAAGCACGACTTCTTGGGAGACCCAGAAGATGGTGCACTTGCAAGTGTGCTCGGTGTCCAGGGGTCACGGTCTCAAGTCACCCACGATAGCCACGGGCCTCAGCTTTGCTGGGGACTCAGGGTAGCCTCGGGGAAGTCTGAGAATCCACCTCTGGTGATGCGATGACTTCGGCGTCCGACGGGAGCTTCAGTAATGCGAACCGGACAGATGCTTCTTTGGTGCCTGCCAAGCAGGGGAGTCACTCCTTGACCCCAAGGGAGATTCTTCAGTCCTCTAATCTTGTCGTAGAGCGTCGAAGGTCCAGGATTCCGTGTCAGAGTTTCGTCCAGGTATAATCTAAAGTCCTAAGGACTGGGTTCCTACCTTTATTCTAAAAATAGGGGATGGACTACTCTGTGGCCCCACCTATGGGTGGGTCAGGGCAGAGGGGTGGCTACACCCCTTTCCCTTTGTCCAGTTCGCGCCAAAGCAGGGGCTGCGAGCCCCTGATCCGGTTTGAACTGGGGTATGCACAGGGACACCAAATGTGCCCCCAGTGCAGGACTTCAAAGCACCCGAAAGTGCTCCCGCCCAGCCCCAATACACATTGTCCTGTCTGGGGAGGTGGTCACACCTCCCTGGGACAGGAAACCTATTGTCCAGGCCTCCCCTGCCGGAGTTTCGTCCAGCAGCAGGAGGCCAGACTCGTGTCTGTGGCAGCAGCATCCATTTTGTGATGCCAGGGCTCTGGAAAGAAGTTACCGGACTCGTCAGAGTTAACATGCCTTTCCCTCTAGAAGGGTGGAATGCTACCCCCGCTGCCAGGATTGGCGGGGGGGTAGTATTCCAAGATGTTTGACACCAAACACGACATGTTTAGGTGCAGCCATTCCAAAGTTAGCATTTTACCGCGAGGATATAATGCGCTTAAGAGTATATGGTCAGGCTGCACTACAAACAGCATCAGAGATGGTCTCCGAACGCTGCAGAGGGGCCCTGCTCATGCAGGGGCACCCTCTCACATAGGAACCATGCACTCTGCCTTTAGGATTGATAAGGCCTGCCTTAGGAGTGACTTATAGGTTTATATGTGTGTATGCTTTTAGTGATATAGGTAACCTATACCACAGTAAGGGGTGCATGCACCACCTTACCCAGGCTGCAGTAGCAGACCTGTGGTGTCAGTTTGGATGGCCTTCCAGGGGTGGCATAATATATGCTGCAGCCCCTGGCAGGCCTCTGAGGTACCTATGCCCTTGGTACATAGTATACCATATACTAGGGACTTATAAGGGCACTCCAGATCCCAATCAGTGATGTGCCTAAGGCACATGGAGACCCTTTAAAAGAGGAAACAGCTAGGCTGGGGTTCTGAATAGCAGGGCCCCAGCCAGACTAATGTCGAAAACCAGTGAAGCATCAGCAAAAAGTGGGGGTACCCATGTGAAGCAGATCCTACTCTCCTACACAACCCCCCCAAACGTAGGGACATTAAACTAACCTTGCCCAGTTAAGTCTTCATGTTCTAAGTGGAAATACCTAGAGAGTCCATCTGCATTCGCATGGTTACTCCCAGGCCTATGTTCCACTGTAAAGTCCATTCCCTGTAGGGAAATGGACCACCTAAGCAGTTTGGGGTTTTCACCCTTCATTTGTTTTAGCCATAAGAGGGGCTTATGGTCTGTCTGAACCAGGAAGTGGGTACCAAACAAGTATGGCCTCAACTTCTTCAGAGCCCAGACCACAGCAAAGGCCTCCCTCTCTATGGCTGACCAACGTTTCTCTCTAGGGGTCAGCCTTCTGCTAATAAAAGCTACTGGCTGATCCTGACCTTCTTCATTCAATTGTGACAGTACAGCCCCTACCCCCAATTCAGATGCATCTGTTTGAACAATGAACTTCTTGGAGTAATCAGGACTCTGCAGAATTGGAGCAGTGCACATGGCCTGCTTGAGGTCATCAAATGCCTTTTGACAGCTAACTGTCCACTGAACCTTTTGGGCATTTTCTTAGAAGTTAAGTCATTCAAGGGTGTCACTATTGATCCATACCCCTTGACAAATCTCCTATAGTACCCAGTCAGGCCTAAGAAGGCTCTCACCTGAGTCTGGGTAGTGGGAGCAGTCCAGTCCATGATGGTCTGGATCTTGCTCTGCAAAGGTTGAACCTGGCCTCCACCCACAAGGTGGCCCAGGTACACAACCTGACTCTGCCCTATCTGGCACTTAGTGGCCTTGATAGTCAGGCCTGCCTTTTGCAGGGCCTGTAAAACATTCCTGAGGTGGACCAGGTGATCCTCCCAGGTGGAGCTAAAGACAGCAATATCATCTAGATAAGCTGCACTATAGGCTTCCAGTCCTGTGAGAACTGTGTTCACCAACCTCTGGAAAGTGGCAGGTGCATTTTTCAGACCAAAGGGCATTACCACAAATTGATAATGCCCACTAGGGGTTGAAAATGCTGTTTTGGGCTTTGCAGTATCAGCTAGTCTGATCTGCCAGTAGCCAGCTGTTAGGTCAAATGTGCTGAGATATTTGGCAGAGGCCAAAGTATCTATGAGCTCATCTGCCCTGGGTATGGGATGGGCATCAGTCCTAGTGACTGCATTGAGACCCCTGTAGTCTACACAAAACCTCATCTCTATTTTCCCACCACTGGTGTGAGGTTTCGGTACCAGGACTACTGGACTATCCCAAGGGCTATCTGAGGGTTCAATTACTCCCAACTCCAACATTTTCTGGACTTCAGTCCTGATACAGTCCCTGACATGGTCAGGTTGCCTATAAATCTTGTTTTTAATAGGCAGACTGTCCCCAGTGTCCACTTCATGAGTGCACCAGGTGGTCTGACTGGGTGTCAGTGAAAACATATGTCTAAACTGATTGAGGACTTGCCTGCAATCAGTTTGTTGCTGGGTAGTGAGGCTGCCTGCCAAGGCTACACCATCAACTGACCCATCGTCAGGGTTCTGTGAGAGCAGGTCAGGGAGTGGGTCACTCTCTTCCTCCTGCCCTTCATCAGTAGCCATGAGCAAGCCCATGTCTGCCCTGTCCACATATGGCTTTAGTCTGTTGACATGGAGAACCCTTTGGGGACTCCTGGGTGTTCCCAGGTCCACTAAGTAAGTGACCTCACCCTTCTGCTCAACAATAGTGTGGGGTCCACTCCATTTGTCTTGGAGAGCTGCTGGGGCCACTGGCTCCAACACCCACACCTTCTGTCCTGGCTGGTACACAGTCAGAACAGCCTTTTGGTCATGCCAGGCCTTCTGAAGTTCCTGGCTAGCCTCAAGGTTTTTGGTTGCCTTTTTCATGTACTCAGCCATCCTGGAGCGGAGACCAAGTACATAGTCCACTATATCTTGCTTTGGGGGCTTGAGAGGTAACTCCCATCCTTCCTTCACCAAGCACAGTGGACCCCTCACAGGGTGGCCAAACAGAAGTTCAAAAGGGCTGTAACCAACCCCCTTCTGAGGCACCTCCCTATATGCGAATAAAAGGCAGGGCAAGAGTATGTCCCATCTACGCCTAAGCTTTTCTGGGAGCCCTTTAATCATGCCCTTCAAGGGTTTGTTGAATCTCTCAACTAAACCATTGCATTGTGGGTGATAGGGTGTGGTGAACTTATAAGTCACTCCACACTCCTTCCACATTGCTTTTAAGTACCCAGACATGAAGTTAGCACCCCTGTCTGATACTACCTCCTTAGGAAAGCCCACTCTTGAGAAGATTCCCAGGAGGGCCCTTGCCACCACAGGTGCTGTAGTGGTCCTGAGGGGAATAGCTTCTGGGTACCTGGTGGCATGATCCACTACCACCAGGATAAACCTGTGCCCAGAGGCTGTTTGGGGATCCATGGGACCAACAATGTCAATCCCTACCCTTTCAAAGGGCACCCCCACCACAGGTAGTGGTATCAGGGGGGCCTTTGTAGTGCCACCTGCTTTGCCACTGGCTTGGCAGGTTACACAGGAGCGACAAAACTCCTTACTGTCTTCAGACATGTGGGGCCAGTGAAAGTGAGGGACAATTCTGTCCCAAGTCTTGTTCTGGCCCAGGTGTCCTGCTAAGGGAATATCATGGGCTAGGGTCAATAGGAAGCCCCTGAACTTCAAAGGTATTACCAACCTCCTGGTAGCACCAGGCTTGGGGTCTCTACTCTCTGAGTACAGGAGTCCATCATCCCAATACACTGTATGGGGACCACTAGCTTTCCCAGCAGCCTCAGCAGCAGCTTGCTGTCTGAGGGGTTCAAGGGAGGGGCAGCTCTGCTGCTCCTGGCTCAGATCTGCCCTAGAAGGTCCCCCTGTCCCCAAGAACTCAACCTGGTCAGGTTCAAGTTCCTCTGGGACAGTTCCTTCTTCAGGGCTGAGATCATCCCCCTCAAGGGACTGATCTTCCTCCTGAGCCAAGGGGAAGGCACTGCCTTAACCCTACTACTCCTCCTCTTGGAAGGCACTTGGTCCATTCTTCCAGAATCCAAGGCCTGTTCAGTGCTAGACATTTTGGCTTGTGACCTGGTCACAGCAAACACATCTGCAGGGATCCCCAGCATTTCTGCATGGGTCCTGAGCTCCACTTCTGCCCAAGCAGAAGTCTCTAAGTCATTGCCAAGCAAGCATTCGACTGGTAGGTTTGCACTTACCACAACCTTTTTAAGGCCAGTTACCCCTCCCCAGGAGAAGTTAACAACTGCCAGAGTATGGTCTGTTCTGACATTGCTAGCATTGGTCACTTGGTACATTTCACCAAGCATAACTTGCCCAGGTAGCACAAGGTCTTGTGTCACCATTGTGACACTTGCCCCTGTGTCCCTAAATGCCAAAGCCTCTCGTCCATTGATTAAAGGCTGTTGTCTGTACTTGCCCAGATTACTGGGACTCATAGAGGAGGGCACATCCATGCCTCCATCACAGACTAACACAGCCTGAGTCAGTTCTCTAACTAGGTCAGAGCCCAACTCAGTTCCCAGGGTGAACCCTACTAAACCCTTTGCTGGAGCACTTCCACCAACTGTACTAGGGGGAACAGGTGCCTTAGGGGCATTGGTGGGTGCTGGACTGGAGTCTTTGGACTTGGTGCAATCACTGGTCCAGTGGGTCTTTTGCTTACAGACCTTGCACCATGGTTTCCTTTGGCCTTTACCCTTGGTAGACTGGGAATCCCCACCAGAAGAAGATTTTTGGGGGCCTGATGAAGACTTTTGATCTTTACCCTTCTCCCCACCCTTGTCAGAGTTCTTAGCATCTTGCTTCTTGGTTTCCCCACCTTGGTTCTGTACCTTCTGCTTCACCCTGGTTCTGACCCATTTGTCTGCCTTCTTTCCCAATTCTTGGGGAGAGGTCAGATCAGAGTCAACCAGGTACTGATGCAACAGCTGATTTTGACAGTTATTAAGAATCTGCTCCCTCATTATCAGATTATACAATCCTGAGAAGTCACACACCTTACTGCCCATCAACCAGCCTTCCAGAGCCTTGGCAGAACAATCCACATAGTCTACCCAGTCTTGAGTCTGTGCTTTTGGGTGTCTCTGAACTTCAACCTGTACTGTTCAGTGGTTAGGCCAAACCCATCAATAAGAGCACTCTTCAAGACCTTGTAATTGTCAGCATCCTCCTCTCTAACAGTGAGGAGCTTGTCTCTACCTTTGTCAGCAAAGGAGAGCCACAAGATTGCTGCCCACTGCTCCTGAGGGACCTTCTGTACTTTACAGGCCCTCTCTAAAGCAGTTATCCATTTGTGGATATCATCCCCACTCTGGTAGGGAGGGACAATCTTGCTCAGGTTCCTATGGTCATAGGACCTTTCCCTATCTCTAGGGACATGGCTGCCACCATGGGACTCTAGTCCCAACTTTCTTCTCTCTCTAAGGAGATCTAGGGATTCTCTATCTAAAGCCAATTGCTTCTTCCTGATCTCTAGTTGAGTTTCCTCATACTGGACCAGTCTCTTTCTTCTCTCATGAGAGGATTCCCTCCTGTGAGAAGAAACAGAGCTCCCTATGGAGGTGCCAGATTGGTTAGACTCCTGAGAAGGAGACCTAGACTTTCTGAGCACACTCATAATCCTTCCTGGGGGGACAAAGGTGTGGTTTTCTAGATCCTCATCTTCATCTTCCCCAGAAGGGATTGGGTTTTCCAGGTCAGTGTCATTGTCACCCACCTGGTCAATTTCAGAGGGGGGGCTGGGGGTAGTGGTACCCCTGGCCCCTTCCTCATCTGCTGGCCCACCCTCTGCTCCTACCCCTTCAGTCTCTGAGGACTTACTAAGATCATAAGCCACCAACAACTCCTTGAGGTGTTGGGTGGTGGGACTTTGGCCTGTCCTTAATTTCCTCACGTTACATAAAGCTCTCCATTCCAAGAATTGGAGTGTATCATACTTGGAGGGTGGAAGCTCAATGGCTTCCTGCAAGGAATCTTTGGATCCTGCTTTTAAAGACATTACTAGTGTGGTGTGGTGTATGCACTACCTACTCTAGTGTGGCCTACTAAACTCTCTTGAGTTGTAGAAAGGGTTGTGCTATCCCTTAACACACAACTCTAAGTTCAGTAGAACTTACTGTTATTCTAAGCTTAAATTATATGTACCTTAGGTACCTTTAGTGGTTTTCAGTTGATCAATTCAATTGAGATTATCTGGTAAAACAATAGCAAGCTGGAATCCCACACGCTGCACACCAATGTGAGAAGTTGGCCTGGCATATGCTGTCCACTAATTATAGTGGGGACCTTGCACCAATCCAAATCGACTCTTATGGTAGGTAGGTTAAAGACAACCTTATTGAAAGCTATCCTAGTGGTAGCTATGGAGAGCAGCCTTCAGGCTAAGTCTTGAAGGAATGTAAAGCAGCTTGTTTTACCAGTCTATAATCTCTTGAGTGACCAAATGAAAGAGCACCACACCAGGTATATATTCAAAATATATGTATTTATTACTAAACACACCCCTCTAGTCTCTTTATGAGGCTAGAGTTCGAAGTACATAGGTTATAAGATCTTAAATCACAGTAATAGCACAAATACACGTTTGGGCCCTAGGGGCGTACCAAACCATATACCAATAAAGTGGTATGCGAACCACGACTGAACTAGACACTAGGCCTAGAGCCTCTAGAAGTGCTTGGACCACAAGGAACCACCCAAGGTAGTGACACAGGGGACCCACGGGAGACGCGTGCAGTGTAAATACACAACCGCGATACGCCGTTAACTTCTATGGAGAAAGTCGGGATCGGGAAAATAGAGGAAAGGGACACTTAAAAGAGGACTAGGACAAAACCCTTTGAGATCTAGGACTTTGAAGAGTCTCTACCCACGGGAGCACCGGAGTACTCGTGTTACCTCACCCAGGGAAGCCGGGTGCATAGGTGCCTTTCGGGGTCGGGTTTCGTCGTCGTTTCGTATGGCGATCTGCTGCAAAGTGCTGCTGGCGACCAGGAGAAAAGTGTCCGGGTGGATCCAAGAGTGGATCGGAGTTCTGAAGAACCTGAAAGCAGAGGGGACAGAGTCTGGGTCACTAGCCAGTGACCAGGAAGGCGATGGACAGATGCCCACCGATGTCGAGTGCTTCAGGTGCGGTGACGGTCGTCTTGACTATTCAGCCACGAGGTCCGGGAGGCGTTGTCGGCGACCAGGAGCAGGATTCGGGCTGTTGCTCGATGTCTGTCGAGTGCTGAGGTGTCGGTGACCGGATTGGACCCAACAAGCCTTGGCAACGGCAAGTCTCGAGTAAGATGTAGGTCGTCGATGATGCAGACCAGCAAGGTCTGGGGAACTCACCCAGCGAGGGTAAGTGAGGGCAGGCCTGGAGCAACCAGGATGCCAAGTAAAGAAAAGATTGGCCTTCGTTAAGGGCTACTAGCCAACGGGCTAGCGACCGCGAAGGAGCCTCGTGACGCCGCACGTGGAGCTGGCTTACAGGACACTCGTGGAGTGGGGGCCAGTGATCTTCGGTGCAGGTGGTGCTGGAGGCTAGGGCTACTCGGAGCCCAAAGCACGACTTCTTGGAAGACCCAGAAGATGGTGCACTTGCAAGTGTGCTCGGTGTCCAGGGGTCACGGTCTCAAGTCACCCACGATAGCCACGGGCCTCAGCTTTGCTGGGGACTCAGGGTAGCCTCGGGAAGTCTGAGAATCCACCTATGGTGATGCGATGACTTCGGCGTCCGACAGGAGCTTCAGTAATGCGAACCGGACAGATGCTTCTTTGGTGCCTGCCAAGCAGGGGAGTCACTCCTTGACCCCAAGGGAGATTCTTCAGTCCTCTAATCTTGTCGTAGAGCGTCGAAGGTCCAGGATTCCGTGTCAGAGTTTCGTCCAGGTATAATCTAAAGTCCTAAGGACTGGGTTCCTACCTTTATTCTAAAAATAGGGGATGGACTACTCTGTGGCCCCACCTATGGGTGGGTCAGGGCAGAGGGGTGGCTACACCCCTTTCCCTTTGTCCAGTTCGCGCCAAAGCAGGGGCTGCGAGCCCCTGATCCGGTTTGAACTGGGGTATGCACAGGGACACCAAATGTGCCCCCAGTGCAGGACTTCAAAGCACCCGAAAGTGCTCCCGCCCAGCCCCAATACACATTGTCCTGTCTGGGGAGGTGGTCACACCTCCCTGGGACAGGAAACCTATTGTCCAGGCCTCCCCTGCCGGAGTTTCGTCCAGCAGCAGGAGGCCAGACTTGTGTCTGTGGCAGCAGCATCCATTTTGTGATGCCAGGGCTCTGGAAAGAAGTTACCGGACTCGTCAGAGTTAACATGCCTTTCCCTCTAGAAGGGTGGAATGCTACCCCCGCCGCCAGGATTGGCGGGGGGTAGTATTCCAAGATGTTTGACACCAAACACGACATGTTTAGGTGCAGCCATTCCAAAGTTAGCATTTTACCGCGAGGATATAATGCGCTTAAGAGTATATGGTCAGGCTGCACTACAAACAGCATCAGAGATGGTCTCCGAACGCTGCAGAGGGGCCCTGCTCATGCAGGGGCACCCTCTCACATAGGAACCATGCACTCTGCCTTTAGGATTGATAAGGCCTGCCTTAGGAGTGACTTATAGGTTTATATGTGTGTATGCTTTTAGTGATATAGGTAACCTATACCACAGTAAGGGGTGCATGCACCACCTTACCCAGGCTGCAGTAGCAGACCTGTGGTGTCAGTTTGGATGGCCTTCCAGGGGTGGCATAATATATGCTGCAGCCCCTGGCAGGCCTCTGAGGTACCTATGCCCTTGGTACATAGTATACCATATACTAGGGACTTATAAGGGCACTCCAGATCCCAATCAGTGATGTGCCTAAGGCACATGGAGACCCTTTAAAAGAGGAAACAGCTAGGCTGGGGTTCTGAATAGCAGGGCCCCAGCCAGACTAATGTCGAAAACCAGTGAAGCATCAGCAAAAAGTGGGGGTACCCATGTGAAGCAGATCCTACTCTCCTACAATCATCTCCTCCAATCGCTTCTATGTATACATCTAATCCCTCTTTCCATTGTTTCCATTCTAAAGCAGGTTCACCAGATGTGGCTAAAAATGGTGCTGGCGTATTTATCCCATCCATAGTCTTTGCCCAGCTGATTAAATTATTTCTGCGTGTTACAACTCTCTAGAAATGCCTGTATTCAAATGTATCACAACCCAAAATATAATGCTCTTTAAATCAACTGGTTAGCCAGGATGTTTAAACAAGACAACGTGAAAATGATCCTTAAGGTTTGTGAATCACCAAGGTATCCGCACAAATTATCAGTAATCCACACTAACAACGAGGGTGTGCGAATCGACGTGTCAACCTTTGTATAATTCTGCAAAAATTGTATTAAAGCGTGTGCAAATCACCGAGATAACCTTTGAGTAATTCATAGCCTCCGGATGCTCACTATCTCATTCCCTTTTCCATTGTATGGTTCATAATTGAAGTGCTGGAGACTCAATTAATATGGTGTGAGGATCACCAAACTGAAGATGACTGCCAAATGACTCTACATATGTGACATACAGCAGCCCGGGTGCTCTAGTCTTTCTGCCGGAATACGATTTTTACGCGCATGCGTGCATGGTGCCTTTGTCTGAGTACAGACACGCTCTGTACACGCGCACCGAGGCTTGTGCAGCTAGAATCGCGTGCCGTGGCTCGTGCAGCTAGCCCGTTATCTTCCTGATGCAGGATGCAATTATATGAAATATAATAATTAACTGTACGTCACCCGGATCAAGCAGATCAAGCTTTATCTTGTTGATATTCTTACGACAGATGCTGAACACCCACAGGAGTTGTGCCACTAGAATGCAGGATGTTTACTCGTGGCCTGCACAACGCAGGGCTCTGGGCTTCTCTGTTCATTTTACGCTCATCGACAGGATTATGTCTTCTTTTCCAAAAACTACGATCACAACGTGGCATAAATAAGGAAGGTTTATTTGGATAACTTCAACATCACGTTTTCTCCATGAAGCTCGGGCCAACCGTCCTTGTGTGGAATCTGGTGTCACACCATTCCGTGTTCCAAATTCCACCCAAGTCTGGCCCGTACGTAACAGAACACTTCCTCCCGGAAATGTACTTTACGCTGTCAGCATCTGTAGTTTCATTAGATTCCTTCAGTTTTAAATCTTCATTTGAGAGCCAGGTTCAGGAAGTCCAGTTGTAAGACATGGGTCTGTCTCCAGGTCCTAGCAGACGTAACCGAGTTGTATCTTTGTAGTTTCTTTAATAAGTATAAGTTATAGGTTGGTTTCCATGTAAAGCAGCCCCACCAGGAGCAGCCTGCCTGCTGCTCAGCCCATCTTCAACTGTCACACCTCAACACACAGGCACCCAAACATTCCATGCATCTCCATCACACCAACATTCCACTCAGAACACTCACACTGGCTGAGCAGCTAGGAGCAAGATAACCTAGGACAACATTAGTACATAGGCAGGATATAACAAAGTCCCTATTCACTACCTAACAGAAGTCTTCTGGAAAATTATATCTGCAACAAAGAGAAAAACATTGTGCACAACTATTCAATTTGAAAAACAGACCTTTTAGTGTTAATGCATTATTTTCTATTAATATGGCAGACAGTTTGGCTAACTTAACTCAGCAATTTTATTTCATGTTTAGGTCTATATTTAAATATGATTACTGTTGTACCCTGTACATAGAGACACTGGTAGCCAGGTAGTATTTTCCAAGTCTTCTTTATTGGTTCCATGTCAAGGTAGCATCAATCTCTGTCCAGCCAGCTCTGTTCAAGTACCAGCCATGTACCATCCCCACCAGGAGCACCCTGCCTAGCTGCTCAGCCCATCTCTAACTGTCAACACTCATCCACTCAGGCACCCAGGCATTCCACGCATCACAGTCACACCAACATTCCGTAACCAACTCACACTCTGGCTGAGCAGCTAGGAGGACCTAGGCTAGTTTGCATGTAAATGTAATACTGAGGATATAACATTATCCCAATCCTTTAAATAAAAACAAAAATGAAAAACTTCAAGAGAAGAACTATGCACAATAAAGCAGTAATGTTCGGAACTCAGGGATGCAACATAAAGCAAAACATCACGAGAGAGTGAACAGTACAAATCAAGAAAAGATGGGCAAAATACGACAACAAAAATATGAGCATCAATATCTCCCATCCTCCCCCATGAAAAATTATAAAAACATTTTGAAGCGTAAGCTTATAGAGATTTAAGTACAAATTGTAATACTTTGTAACATAAACTGTAAAGTTATGTACTGTAAGGCAAAGGGTAAAACACCCCACAACACCAATCTCAATAAACATAAAGTAGAATGGAGCAAAGGGTAACACACCCCGCAACCAATCCCAAAGAAGATATGTGGAGTGACGCAAAGGGTAAAACACCCCGCGACACCAAACCCAACTGCAAGGGAACTAACAAGTATATGGGACAGTAACCCATAGAAACTGTGTAAGGGGCTAGCACCCATAACACACACCCTAAGTGGGGTTGTACCTTTGTACTGCGCGCAACATGTAAATGGGGTCTAAACCCAAATCCAAACCCTGTGTAAGGGTCTACGCCAAAACATGTACCTTTGTACATGTACATGGGAAAAATCCCATAACCCAACCTTGTGTAAGGTTAAAAACAAAAACTGTGTGTAATGGAACACACCCATATGTCTACCTCCATATAGAGGTCACTAACTGGGACTCAAACCCAACCCCATCCCTGACGAAAGGGATAAAACTGTGATGGGACTATTGACATTGCCCCAAACCCATCCCTCCTTTAAGGGATAAAACTGTGATAACCCCCCCTGAACTATACGGGACACCATACATAGAAAAGCATAAAACTGTGGCATCACGAAATATGAAACTGTTGCATAGATAATACTAATACAATTCCATTAACTGTAGAACACTAGAGAACTGTGCCCACGCCGGTGAGCGATCTCTCACCCGAGTTGTAAATTGGCATCACACAAAACCACAAGAGTGCTGAAGAAGATAGAAACCTCTATGCGACACGCAGGTGACAAACCCGAGTTATGCTGGACAAATACCTCCCTTGCGTAAGGGTACCAAAGCTTACAGCACACATACACCCAAGTTACTTAAATAACGACATGTTGTGACACTATAAACGCTAACATAGGTAAGCAATGCAAAACACTTTGACCTAAGTTATAAACCACACTGTAACAAAAGTTTGATGGAGCATGTCCTGGTGTGATCGAGGTCTCACAACTTTGTGATTTGGCAATTGAAGTACGTGGTGGGCCTGTCACCGGGATAGTACCGTACATTGTGGTACAACATCAGACAAGCAGGGATGACAAGTGTGTAGAAGTCCTTGTAGAACGGTAAACCGTGAAATCAATTCTGACATCAGTTGGCAACCAAAGGGAAACAAACTGCCACTCACCTCCGGAGCTCAATGCAGCGTCCACTTGCCACAGAAAGTTGAACCATATGTTCACAAGGTTTGAAATAAGGTAACAATGCCGCACTAGAAGGTGTAAATAAAAGACGCAGTGTCCGCTACACTGCTGACAGACATGAAGACATCCGCGCCGCAACTTCAAACTTCTTTACAAAAGTCGATGCGTCGATGACGTATTCCTCGCGTTGTCCCCAGACGTCATTTAGCTTCACTGAAACTTTATTCAGGCAAGCATGGGGCAGCGTGGTTGGCAACATGGTTGGCAGACAACCTCAAGATGGCGGCACGCTGTCTTACGTGCTTGCAGAGTGGCTTACGGTGCATCCATGCACCAAAACGTCCTTGTAGCCCAGAAGCATCGCCAGAGCTGAGGCAGCCCTGCACGTCAGAATGCAGATGACGCAGGGCACATCGCCGGAGGGACTACACGCGACCAACAAGCTGGGAAGAGGTAGGCGCCCGAGTTGCTTGGCTCGTGCCACGTCTTTTTTTAAAAGTAAGAGCAGCAGTTGAACTGCCAAAGGTCCAGGGGGCAGCCAGCGTCCAAAATATATATTTTTTTAAATAGACTTACCCCCATACTTGGCTATGTAAGGTGGATGGCCGGGAAACGTTCCTTCAAAACACGGCCTCCACACCAGACCGGCTTCATTAGAAGATTGAATGTTAAAAATGTCCAAAACTGATTCTTTTTTCTTCTGCATACCACAGGTCCGTTTCAGTGCAAGACCACAACTCCAGTGTAAATACGAATCCTCTTGTAGACGTAGAAACATCATGCAGACACCTCCCAACTACCTACTTACTGGCCTTGAAGGCATATAAAAAGGCAATCTCCACAGCCAAGGCAGCCCATTTCTCCTCGAGAATACGCACCTCTAATAACCAAGCCAAAGAAATTTTCGCTATTGTAGACGAGCTGTCCAACCCAGAGAGAGTATTAAGCAAACCCACGCCGTCACAGGCCCTCTGCAACTCCCTGAACAAATTCTTATTGATAACATTGTCGCCATCAAAGCCAGCATCCCCTCCCCTACGTTTCCACAAATCGTCCCTCCCATGCCCAGAAATCCCCACTCCCTGGACTCGTTTCCGCCCATTGACACAGAGACCTTGCGTGACCTACTGGCAAAAGTCAGATCTGGCTCCCCTCTGGACCACTGCCCCCCTCATGTCTTAAAAGCAGTCTTCACCGTTTTCCCAGACCCTGCCCTCGCCCTTCTCAATAACTCCCTGTCCCAGGGCTGTGTCCCTAATGCCTTCAAGGAGGCCATAGTGGTCCCCCTCTTAAAGAAACCAGGTGCCGATCCTCAGACGTTGGCAAACTACCGTCCCATCTCCTTGCTCCCTTATCTGGCCAAGTTACTGGAAGCCCATGTTGCAAAATGCATGTCCAATTTCATGGAACAGACTGAGTTCCTCGACCCACGCCAAGCGGGTTTCCGTCCAGTCCACTCTACGGAAACTGTGATTCTGGCGGCACTAGACTCCTTACGAGAAAAGGCGGACAGAGGCACCCCTCAGGCCCTGGTGCTGTTAGATCTCTCAGCCGCATTTGACACGGTCGACCAGACCGTGTCAGTGAGGCAGGCATCCAGGGCCTAGCCCTTAAATGGATCATCTCCTTCCTGAAAAATCGCACTCAGGCAGTTCGTACTGGTCAGTTCACAGCCCCCAAACTTATAACCACATGCGTGGTCCCACAGGGCTCCTCGCTCTCACCACACCTGTTTAACCTCTACCTGCTCCCACTGATCAGATCCTTGAAAGAAAGAAGAGTGGTCACATTCAACTACGCCGACGACCTCCAACTTATGTTCACAATCGTCAACTCTCCCCAGTCAATATCCGATTTTCAATCCACCATGACATTCATCCGTCAATGGATGGACCATAATCACTTAAAACTAAACCCGGGCAAAACCGAACTGGTGCTGACATGCGGCGCCCACAATCAATGGGGCCCACAGTACTGGCCAAGCGAATTGGGTCCCCCCCAGCTGCCTCCCCCTCAGTGAAAAGTCTAGGGGTTACCATAGGCAATGACCTCTCCCTAAAATTGCATGTAGACACAGTGATTTCCACCTGCTTCTTTCAGCTGCATAAAATCAGAAAGATAAGCAGGCTTCTGACCCAGGCAGCTCTGGTACAAGTCCTGATAGCCTTGGTACGGTCACGTCTAGACTATGCCAATGCAATATACCTTGGACTACCACTCGGCCTCACAAAACGGCTGCAAATGGTACAGAACCAAGCGGCTAGACTGGTATACAAACAGCCCAGGTGGCAACACGCTTCCCCCCTTCTTAGGAAGCTGCACTGGCTCCCCATGCCCCAGCGCTGCACTTTCAAAGTTGGCTGCCTGGTGTTCAAATCCCTTAATGGCCGGAGCCCTAAATTCATAAATAACCTCATTTCTCGCTACACTCCTTTACGAAATCTCCGCTCGGCCCAGCGCCAACTTCTGTCTGTTCCTACCTTCAAGCTGAAGCGCCAAGGGGGTTGCAGGTTTGCAACTCTAGCCCCCCGTTTATGGAACTCCATCCCACTTGAAATCAGGTCAAGCGCTAATTTACTGAATTTCAGAAAGTCTCTAAAAACCTGGCTATTCATCCAAGCTTATGAATGAACTGCTTCCGGGTCGGCAACCCCCTAGTTCTCAGCGCCAACAAACCAACCCGTGTACGAGCGCTTTGCAAATCCTTGATAACATATCATAACATAACAAGTAGCGCCCGCATCTGGATGTAGACACACTTTGTGCAAGTCAAATATCCATGTATCTCTTAACGCATCCAAGCAGTATGTGTCCACATGTACAAAGTCAAAATTTTACTTGAAGACACTGTTGTCTATGTAGATTGATGTGGCTGGAACACCAGATGTGGCTGTAGAGTAACTACACCTCCAACTCACCAAACCTATTTTTAGAAAGTGCTGTGGCTGGAACACTTACATGTGGCTGTAGTTTAACTACACCTCCAACTCACTGAATCCTTTTTGTAGAAAGCGCTGTGGCTGGAACACCTACATGTGGCCGTAGTTTAACTACACCTCCAACTCACTGAATCCTTTTTGTAGATCCTGAGGAGTATTACCAGGCTGTAGTGTCCGTTGGCAATGACACTAGTGGGTGGGGCCGTCCGTTGACAAGGACACTGGTGGGGCTGGCTTGCCTGGAACTCCATTCTGCTTCATCTAGTTGCTTTATATTCTTGTAATTTCGCTGGTTACTGTAGTTTCTTGTAGTTACATTGATTCATGTCTTTTCTCTTGGTTGCTTTACTTGAGATCATAGAAGACGCATGAGTAAGTCCGCTCGTCGCCAAAATAATGTTGTACCCTGTACATAGAGACACTGGTAGCCATGTAGTATTTTCCAAGTCTTCTTTATTGGTTCCATGTCAAGGTAGCATCAATCTCTGTCCAGCCAGCTCTGGTCAAGTACCAGCCATGTACCAGCCACACCAGGAGCAGCCTGCCTAGCTGCTCAGCCCATCTCTGTCAACACTCATCCACTCAGGCACCCAGGCATTCCACGCATCAGTCACACCAACATTCCGTAACCAACTCACACTCTGGCTGAGCAGCTAGGAGGACCTAGGCTAGTTTGCATGTAAATGTAATACTGAGGATATTTTGTGCTGTTTAAACATAGGCTTTGCACATTTTTAATAAAAAACATTTTTGTTTGCAAATAAATTCGCGTCTACAGCACCTCTAGAGCACTTTTTATAGTAAAGTTGTATCAAGTATAATACTAGTACTCAGAAGAATTTTTAAAACGTGGCAGCTTGAGAAATCTTAAATAGCAGACGGTTTCCATATCTAATCCAGAAGGTACGGGCATTTGATTTAGATCACTTTTTCCAGTTTTAATATAGTGCGATCTTGGCCATTACATTTTGAGCGTTTTACACGAACACCAGATTACTTCATACAAGGTTAGATACGTATTTATTTTCCATGTTTAGTTAGTCACGGCAAGATTAAATGATTTGGCCAGAATTACAGGTGTCTTATGCCACCACGTGTCTCTTGAACGTGCCTATCTGCCTATCCGAAGCTGAGTGCCTACGGGGTCAGTCTATCCAACCCAATTCCTGAAAGCAGTTCTCAGCGCTCCATCTTGCAAAAGAATGTAGTTGTTACCATTTATACCCTAAACCCTGTACAGACGGCCCAAGCCCCAACTTTTAAACTGATTTTAACGAAAACGAACTATGGTAAATTTGTAGATTCAATTCGCTGCACCACGTCTCTGAGCGGTGGGGAAAACAATATGAAAACACCCCTTCTTATCAACTAAATGTTTTATTTCAGGACCTTTCAACCAAATGCGAGTTGGAATGACCATCTCTTTCAGGTCCGCCCCGCCAATAACAAGTGAGGACTCGGAGTCTGAGCTGCTTTCATTGGCCTCCCAATATGATAGTGAAAGTGACGTCATTGGAGGGGCGGGGTGTGGCCCGGAAGCGGCGCAGAGGGCGAGACTTTCTTGCTGCGCATATGACTGGTTGCTTGGCTGCTGCGTTCTCCCGTACTTTCAGATTATTGTTTCCACAATCCACACCCATTTCTGCGACGAAGTTGCGTGCTGGTTTTAACAGCCTCGCTTCCTGCTCCACCTCGATTCCGTTGTATTTCCTCAGTGCGACTCTCGCTGAAACGTATTGTTCCTGGCTCGTAAGACGGGCAATGCCTAAGAAAGACAAAAAGCAGGTACGGGCCACTGCCAGCAGCTGTGTGCCACTGACAGTTTAGACCAGACCCTCTTCCTCTTGGTATATTGTTTGATAACCTCGTTACATGTTCTTTTAAATAGAGGGCAAGTGAATATTGTGGAGTGACGTTGCAGAAAGTGACATCACATTTCCATCATTCCCTATTTAGACACCTTTTTCAGTTAGGCCAACACTTATTGTATGTATTGTATATGCATCTACATGTGATTCCAATCTTTCTTTCTATCTTAAACGCATTTTTTTTGCTTGCCTTGTTAATGCAACTCGGTAATTGTTGCCTTAAGTTGAAAGATATTGTGCTCATACCTGGCTGTTGCTGATCATGCATCTCACAGGCTGTCTTTAGCCGATGCTAATCGCCCATTAACAAGTTCCTTAAGAAACTGGGATTTTGTCTAAACTGAGTCGAATTTCTTCCGTGCTCCATACAACCGAATTGCTGTTCACCTGAGGCTCACAATAAAGTTGGCATAGTCTTCAGCCTCGAGCCAAAGAGGTTGATGGCCAGTTACCCCTAAAAAAGGAAGTGGAGGGAGGTTGGGCACTGTCTACCCTCCACTCGTGTCCCGGTTGACTCTTGTAATAGTTTGCCCCTTCTAACCCCTCAATTTATTAAACTGACATCTTTTGAGACAGTGAGTACATTTTTGTCACAATGACCCATTTTTAATTTAGATTGTTTTAAAATATGCTATTATCTAAAAACTACAAACATCTGGATGATATTTTGTGAGTTATAATTTTAAGGAAGCACTTGCAAACGCTTTTTTAATCAACATGTATACTGATCTTTTTTGTTGTGTTTTAAGATACATTTTATTTTTATGCTAGCATTTTTACAAATTACTGACTTTTTTTTTTTTAACAGGATGTGGTTATTGATTCTTCTGATAATATACAACCGAGAAGGAGATACATTGTTGAAGCAAAACCTTATTTCAATATAACCTTAAAATGAATCCAATTTTGTTTTTGTGTTTCTGCTTAGTGCGTCTGTTTATATTTGTCTAGCAATTCAAACTGCTAGAAACTAGGTTAGCTAAATTAAATTATGTTGAGGAGACGCTTAGGCGACGTAATCCTGAGAGTTTAAATTGTCAAAACAGGAAGCCTTCCCGCCATTAGAGGAATTTTGGGCGAGTAGGAATGTCCAATGAGTAAGCATGACACCCAGAGGGATGTGTGAGGACATTCCGTACACATTTTTTGTATGTCTCTGGTTCTATTTATGTCTTGTGCCTCACAGGGACTTCAGGGTGCCCAAAGATAGGATATTTCTCAAGGCATGGGCACGTCTTGTGTGTCGTTTGCTTTTCTGTGGCTTATATTGTTTTGTGGGGGATGCAAACGTAGACAACCCATACATTCCTTTAGTTTCCGCAACACATTTTTAATGGGCTCATAGGTTATGTGCTTATAAATAGTACCGGAGTCATTAATCCTTCTAGGGTATATAACTTGGGTACCATTGCAAAGGGTGATCTTAAACCCATTAGGATCATAATTTGACCTGAAGAAGCTGGAAAAGCCATAACAGCTTCTTAAATCTTTTTATAACCAAAAGAAAAAAAGATGTTTTCTGTAACATGAATATAATTCAGAATTCAATATAGACGTGCCTAGGTGAAAGGCACTTCTTCTTACATGACTTTATCCCAACCTCCTGTAATAATAAAACACTCCTTTGCTTTTTCATTACACCTAAAGTCTTGCCTGTCCTCGAAATGGATGGTGATTGGGAGACTAGAGGGTCAGGGGTGAAAGATTGGAGAGGAAAGGAGTAAGGAGTGAGTTTAATAACTTATCATTTGAAAACAAGTATTGTGCAATAATTGTAGGTACACTGTCTATTCAAATATTACTTTTAACTCCCAGCCCGGTCACTAAAATCTGCTTTTATTTTAGTCCACTCATTTAGCTTGTTCCCCAGAAGCAGTGGTATTGAGCCTCCCCTAGATTTTTCCAGTTTACCATCTGTGATCCAAATCTCAAATATTTGGCAGCCAGCCCCCCCGGAGCACAAATAACTTGCACAGTTCACAACTGAACCTCCTTGCTTGTCAAAGCCACCTTTTAAAAGTTTTAATATTTTGTGGCGTTTTTCAATTAACCTTTGTGTGTTTTGTATTGAGAATATGAAATCAAGATCACAATTTTTCCACATTCATTACGCAGCACCTTCCTTTTCTTGGGCTTCCCGTAAGCATTGCACCTATACATGTTTCTTTAAGTAGTTGTCTTCTTTAAGCATGATAACCAAGAGCTCTCAAAACCTCATTAATACATTTGCTAGAGAACTCATGATGACCACTTGCTCCTGGAAAATCATGTTTTCCTTTTGAAAACTTCTCTGCGCCTCAACTTCTTTTTCCTCTTGAGGGTGCACAGTGCTGGGAAGGGGCTTCTCTAGGTACTTAACATGAGCCCCTCTTTCCCCAAAGATGGGCCCATTTCTGGTACCACTCTTACTGCACATGGATAATTCCAGCTTGATGGCAAGGACCCACCTTGCTCTTTAGGCTTAGTTACATAAAGTAAGATTCTGTTTTAGGACAACTACTGAAAAAATGCATCCAAGTTGAAAATAATGCCTTTGGATGGTAAACGAGAACTGCTAAAGTCAGAGAATTTTCATTTGGGTAACAAAAGCTCGGAGGAGGTTAAAGTCTACACCTATTTAGGCCTCCTGGTAGATACAAACACCTATCCTGTAAACATACACATTAGTGCTACAAATCCAAAGTAGAGGTGAGACTGTACACAATTCTGCATTTCAGCAGGAAAAGTGGCCATAATGTCTCTACTCACAATTATAAGGTGGTGCAAGCCAGAGTTAAGTCGAATGACCTAAAAGCAAACATATTGGGCCTCTGCAGCAACACCTCCATCTTACCTGAATGTGAGTGGAACTTCTCAAGAAGTGTTGCTTCCTCCAGATGGCCTTTCAACAGAAGCTTTCGAGTCAGATCTAGTTCCTATCCCATACTGGATAATATTTGCTTTGTCCCCATTATGCATTCTTTTGAAAGGAGCAAATCCAAGGACTGCCACCCTGAGGATTAGGCACTTCGGCAATATCTTTGCTTTGTATCCAGCTAAATCGGGCAACTTACTTATGGTCCAAAGGCTACCTCTCCAGACTCGCCAGCAAACAACTAGCAATCTTTGCAGCGTGGTTGAAGAGAGCAGTCACAAAGAACACAAAAAAGAAGATGCTCTGAAAGTAGAGAAACTAATCTTTGCACTGTGGTGGCTTTTAGTCCCTTAAAACAATGGCGAACTCTCATAAATGCAGGCTCTGCATTGAGGCCAGAGGCAACATCCTCTTACTTGCATTCATTTTATCACAAAAACTCAAGGGGGAAGTTGAATTGTGTTTTTATTGCCATGCAGCAAAGCATGATTTAAAGTATTGCGTAGTTTTATGTCAATTGCATAACTCTCCGAAAAAAGATTTCTACCACACCCGAGAAAGGAAGGCGTTAGAGGCACGGCCACAGTAGCTTTTAGTTTATTTTGTTTTCTTAGTGACCTGGACAAGGATGTCAAAAGCTCAATGAGTGGTAACCTCAAGGAGAAGTATTGGGTACGAGACACCTGCTAGTTGGAAACGGTACTTGTATACACAATTTGGCCAAACTCCAAGCTGTCTGAAAAACCCCAGTAGCTATTTGATGTTGATGAACAATCTTTTCATCCTCTCTTCTCGGACACAGATTAGTCAATCCCCTTCATGTTGCAACTTTCTCCCTGTTCTCATTGGGCACCGCCATTCTTAAGCACCAGTGGCTCCAAGTAGTGAATGTTGGTAATGGCAGTAACAGCTGAACTCTATGCATCTGGGGGATGACAGCTGCAATCCCTTTTACACATAGAAATTTTGCACAGTGTACTATAGATTGCCCATTTCTTCAGGCATCCTTCTTTTGCCTTTTGACAACCACATAAGTTTACACTTGTGATCTTGACACTTGCAATATTAACTAGGGGGCGACCTACAGTGCGCCTTGGAGTGTGGTTTTTGTTGTTGTTTTTTTTAAAAATGTTTTAAGTTCCCTTTCCCCCTGCCGCAGGAGAGCATCTGCTGAATTGAAAGAGTACTACTGAAAACATTCTCTAGATTCTATGAACATACTGCTCGTCTTGAAGACAGATGGCAGCAACATTTTCTTCTTTACTGTTACTGGCATGTTTATGTCACTTAGTTGACTAGAACTTGTCTTCTAAGCAGGTTGTTTCTGATTCATAATGTTGCTATAATAAAAAAAGTATTGTGAGCGCCCAGGAGTTTGTAATGTGAGGTTTTCATGATTGCTGTTGCTCCCCTTCTCGCCATGTTTTCCACTGCCCCTCGGGTCTCTCTCATGCCTCACCCCCAGAGTCCTAATGAGAATTTTGTTTTCCAGTTTCTCAGCCTGGTTCCTCTCATCCAGTCACAGCTGCCTCCCAAAATGCATACTTTTTTCTGATCCCTGACCTGAAAGATTGATCTCTGGGCAGCAGTATATGCAATGTTGTGCATTACCTTGTAGGTGAAGGATGGAAATGGGATGGAGATTTCACATCTTACCAGTACTCCAGATTGGGTCTTCTTATCTGATATACAAGGAGTACCAAAGTGTTTTTCCCCTTTGACAGGAACCCACATCTTCTTGCCGTTGATGGTGAGACAATTTAAATGTGCAATCAGCATAACTTTCTGAAGGAGCACTGATATATCCATTTATATATTTTCACTCAAGTAAATGATTTTAATGGATCGTCTACCTAAAAAAGAATTTTTAGACCAGATTTATAAGCAAGCATAAGAATGTATTCATGCATTTATCGTTCTAATCTTGTCTTCCACTGGTGTAAGTAGTACATAGAATTATAGATGCATAGCAGTCGATAACAGATCTTTTTCAGAGGGGTTCCTAGGGACATTAAATAGACAAGTCGCTTGGATCCTCGAGGTGAAAAACGTTATTCACTTTTTACATATCTATAACTTTATATTATGTATGCCCCCCCCCTCAACCAATCGTGTGCCTCAGAATCCAACTCTTGTGCAGAGGTAGAGGAGTAATGGGGAGCCATACTTAACACAGCCTCTCTTTCCTGCCACAGATGTCAAATAAATACTTGGTCTCCTGCTTCCCATTCCCACCGCCCTCCGTGCCTTCCCTCCCACCCAAAGCTGTTTTATCAGCTCTCTATCGGAGCAGAGAGCAAGCTGACAGGGTCTCTGAGAGCCTTGTCAGATCAACCTGGAATTCCTTTCTGACGTAGCAACAGTGGGGAGCTAATTTTGTTTGCAACTGCTGCTGTTCTATAGCAGTGAATAACCAGGTTTAGAATCTGGTGTTCACGCTAGTGGACCACAGTGCCATACGTAACAAAGGTTTTCATCTCACACTTGGTAAACTGTTTGACTTCTCATTGTATCTACTTCGCTTTGGGAGTGTGGAATAAGTATCCTTTTGTTTGCCCGTCAATTTAGCCCTTACATGTCTGAAATAACAGGAAACTTAAAGTTTTCAATTTCACCTAGGTAAATTTTGCCTCTTTGCATATGTGCGCTCTCATTAATTATAGAACCCTCTGTGCACATCTTATTGAATTGATAGCAGATTGAGTGAAGTGGCTACTACCAGTAGGAGACCTGATAACGAATTCACAGCTTTTTGTTTATAGTTGTGCCCTTTGAGTGTGAGATCTGGGCACAACACTTGTCAGGTAACCGTACCAATAAAAGAGCATCAAGTTTGCCATCTTAACATAATATCTTGTAACAAAATGCTATCAAATGTGGAAGGAAATCTTCCCCGCAATAACTTTTGTTCTTGACGAAAAGGTCTGATGGTGCTGTGCTCTTTAATGTACCACTTGTACATGATCATGCAGTACAGGAGGCCACTCCTCGCCAACCTACTAGTACCATTTTCACATGCATATCGACAATTGGTAGTCCGAATCCTTGTGATACTTTAGCCGCTAAGAATAGCATTGCAGATCAAAGTTATTCCTGAGAACACTCAACATTTTGCTTCTAGTACCTACACCAACCTGCAGTGGAAGGTTTACTGGAGTGCAATGCACCAACCATGCTGTCATTTATGGAGCTGGGGTGTTTTTCTTCATCTGCAGAACATGTGGTGATTGATCAAGGAGGGACACTAGTGTTATACACGTGCTATGAATTTGAGGCTCTGCCACATTGCTTTATTGATGTGTATGTGCATGACTGAGGGAAGGGAAGGGTGGGAGGAAATAAAGTGCACTCCCTCTCAGAGCATCTGTGTTCTGCAAAGGAAATTATCAGAATTTTGGTTTGCATTTCATTTGCTAATCTTAACTTGGCAGGTGTTATTCTGTTCATAGGATCCTTTTCATTTTCTTGACAGCCTAGATGTTGACTAGAACTCTTTTGGAGAGCCACTGACCACAGAAGTCCACAGAGGTCTCTTGTTTAATAGCTTTAGATTTCCCAACCCCCATCTAACCCAGTTTCCACTTAAAAAGCTGCAAAAAGAGAGAAGATATATAGAATTATTCATAGATGGGTAACTGTACATAACATGACATTTTACACTGAGGGGTTCTGAGTGACATTATAGACAACTTAAGTTTCGCTCGTCTATTTTAAATCAATCAGAACCCCAAAGTAAAAAACATCCTTTTAATTCAGTTACCTATCTTCAATTTTCCATAATATCCAACCCCAGTTTCATCTCTTCCTGCTCTTATCAGATGTGCAGGGGTAGGAGAGTCATGGTCCCACCTGCTTCCTGCTGCATCTTACACTTAATATCCTGCCAAGCACCCTATATTAAGCTTTACCACACCCTAATTAAAAAAAACCCCATAACAAACATCCATCCAGCAGTTTCAAACAAACCAGAGCTTTACCCATCCCTTCCAAATATTTTTAAAAAAAACTTGCTCGGTGTCCTTTTACCCACCCCCACTGTCATCTGAATATATCCTCCCCTCACTTGCCCAAATTAAAAAAAAATGTTGTACTGCTGTCCCATTCTGACCACCCTCTGTTTAAAAAATGACTCCTGTTCACACTTCTTCCGAATATAAAAAAACTATATATCATGTCCTCCTGACAGTCGCCCACACTACTCTCTGTGCTTCCCCGCTCTCTTGACTAGCCAAAGCCATGCTTCTGTGGAGAGCAAGCACTGTGTTTACAAGCTAATTGAGAGCCCTGTCAGCGCAGTTTGAAGTTCTTGGCAGACCCATGCTGAGAGGACAGTGGCAGTAGACAAAGGCAGATTGCCCCCAGTGTTCGCCTGCATCTCTTAGATTTGTGGAAACCCAAAAGATGCAGGAGAAGTTGGGTGAAGCCTTCAACTTCCATTCTGCTTGGATCACTTCCTCTTCCAAGTTCGTCTAGGCAGGAGTGGTGGAGGTTCGCATCAGTAGGTTTTTCTCCCTGCCTATGAAAATCTGTTGTTGCTGAGGTTGTCAGTTTCATATCTGGATCATGATGGAAAGACTATTATGGCTGGAGTATGTCCGCTCCTCAGTTACCGTGTACGTGTGTTAAATCCAGGACATGTACATCTGTATGTAGAAATCTGCCCAGAACAAATGTGCACATTTCTTACAAAATGTATTAAAAATATTTAGCCTAAGTCACCAGAGTTGACCCCTCTATTAAATGCATAATACATAACACACTGTTTAGCTGGTGGACCTTCTGATGTCAGTACCTCACCCAAAAACTTTGCACTGGCTATCTATCCCTGTTAAGATTGTGAGTTAAAGCTGGGCTTGCAAGCAGATATTCTGGATTTATACCCTGAATTCACAGGAATCTGGCAAAGTAAATATGGGCAGATCCATTGGAGTGTGCATAATAAATAGTTCTATGGCAAGTTTGAAAAGTTTGTGAGTAATAACCATTGTAAGGTCTGTAAAAATGACCTGTAATGAAAAGTTTCAAACCATGCTGTGTTCACTATAAAATACTGAAGTACCTTTCTAAACCTTTTAAAATGAATACTTGAATCTAAAGAGCTGATATTGCTTTTGACCACTGAAGAGTTCATACAGTGTCACAAAAGGAAACTTTATTCCTAATGTGTTTTGACATGGAAAACCACAGATTAAGTAGTAATATGTATTCAAACTGTGTTGTCTGATTTCTCCTTTAGGTAAAAGAGCAACACAAAGATCCAGTGAATAAACCTGCAGAGTTTGGTCCTGTTGGGGTTGATAGAAACGGCTCCATCACCATAGCTATTCATGCTAAACCCGGCTCAAAACTAAATGCCATTACAGGTGGAGTATACCTCTTTTTGATTTCCATGGAATCATTGAAGTTAAAAACCTAGGCGAAAAAAAAATATTACCAGCTTCTCATGATTTATTAATTCTGTGGTATAATTTCTTGGTGATATGGTGCATGGAGTTCTGTGGGTGAATCAATAATCATGGGGAATGTATGTTTTACAGTTTATGGTCTTTGTAATTCATACAGAAAAGGAAGGAAGATTGCTCCTAAGCACCACATTTACTATTTCTACTGTTCTTTTGTGTTAGTTGGAAGAAGAGGGTGTTGTGTAGTTCCTATAAACCTATATATGATCTGCGCGTTTAGACAACATAGACTGTTGAATTGGTGTCCAGATTGATACCAGACAACCCCACCGGGTATGTTCGCCTGTATACCAAGCCAGCTCACAGTGCCACTGTAAACTCTTCTTACCAAGCAGAGAATAGTTCTTGGCAACTATCGAACATGACAACCCTGTCCCATCAGGGATCGTAGAAACAGTACAGTACTTTTCGCTCAGTCACTCGTGCTCACTTTGTCTCAGAGAGATACACAGTATAAACGGTGGGGACGTTTTTCAATAAGTATTTTTTGAGCCAGCGTCATTCTAGTGTAAAATAGGTGTGCTGAAACAACCATAAGACAGAAACAGATATAAACGATATTAAGCACCAGCAGAGTAAATGGATGGTAGATTTCTACCACAGTGCTAAAATATATGCAAGCATATAAATACATGACAATAATAGTGCGTATGATGTATTTGGTCCCACTGAACTTTTAAAAATACCACATGTATTCAAAATTTCTTTAAATTATATCATCGAATCAAGTACATATTATGACGATTGGTATTTTGAAACTGTTAATATGTTGTCTCATTTAGAACTGTCTGCAGCATTTTCAACAAATGAAATGTTTGGTGACTTGTTAGAACGGGGAGGGTTCAAATCCCCACCCGTTGCTACCCAAGGTTAGAATTGGGGGTCCCCAGTTGGCTGAGGTAGGTACCTTAGTCCAAATAGGGACCCTTGCTTCTAAGTCAAGGAAGGGAAGGACACCTTCTCAGATAGCCCCTGCTCACCCCCTCGGTAGCTTGGCATGAGCAGCCAGGCTTATCTCCAAGGCAATGTGTAATGTATTTGCAATCCCGCTCTCAGTAACCCAATGATGACACCACAAATGGACTCCACACAAGTTTCATAAAAAACAAGTATAAGTTTATATAAAAAGATATACGATGAGACCACACGATGGAAATCCAACATATGCGTATTTGTAATATTTCACCTGGCCGGTTATTAGGCCAGCAAGCCCTTGTAGGTTCTTGCAGTATTAATGAGCAATTCTCAATGATCCAAATGCAGTCCTAATGCAATGCTATGCAGTTCGTAATGCAAGAATCAGGCACTTCGTAATGTAAAAATAATGCAGTTCGTTATGCCAAAATAATGCGATGCGTAATGCAACAATCAGGCAGTTCGTAATGCAAAAAGAATGCAATGCGTAATGCAACAATCAGGCAGTTCGTAATGCAAAAATAATAATGTACTCCAGCACCGTTCACGGGGCTCTGGACGGACTCTATGCCACTCGTACTGACTCGCGGTCAGCTACTGCCAAAATATGCCCCCAACACTGGTCTGGTGTAAACAAAGTGCAGCTCCACACTCCGGCCCCGGTACTGCCACTCCTTGGCAAGTACGGGCCGCGATTCTCACTTGAGCGGGGGCTCGCGCTGCAAGGATGGGAAAGGCCGAGAGCGTCTCTCTCCGAGACCGCACCCCGCCCCAGGCGGCGACACGCACGCTCGCTGAGCGTTACCTGGGGGGTGCGATCTCGCTCTCCTCTCCTCGTGGCTTGGGCCTCCGGGGCGACTTCGTTGATCTCGGGCAGTGGAACACGGACCCCCGACGTGATGGCTCGAGGTCTCTCCTTGGCACAGACCGGCTCGGGCCGGCTGCACCGCTCCTCTGGGGATACCGGTCCGAGCCGATGGCAATGATGAAGGTCTCAGGCTGCAACAGGGCACACGCACACAGTGTCGCTGACACTCACTTAAGCTTCGGGTGTACACGATCACAGGGCAGTCCTCACGAAGGTCTCAGGCTGCACGAAGCACACGCACAGCGTCGCGGAGACTCACTTGAGCTTCGGGTGTACACGGTCACAGGACAATCCTCATGAAGGTCTCAGGCTGCACGAAGCACACGCACACAGCATCGCTGAGACTCACTTGGATTCCGGGTGCACACGATCACAGGACAATCCTCACGAAGGTCTCAGGCTGCACAAAGCACACGCACACAGCGTCGCTGAGACACTCGCAACTTTTGTGTTCCTGAGTTTCCACAACAGGGAGCCAGCTCTCCTCGGGCCCATGGGGACAAGTTACTTCAGGACACAGCACAAAGCAAAGTCCTTTCAAGCAGGGGGACACCGCACACAGCAAAGTCCCTTCGCCTCTCCTTGGTTAAATCCGAAAACTGCAGGTCAGCCCCAGAACACACAGCAAGGGTCAGTCCTTTCCTTCAGTCTCTTCAGCTGTTTCTTCCTTGGCAGAGGTTCCTCTTGACCACAAAGTAGTTTCAATCCTTTACAGTCTTGATCAGTCCATTTCAGTCTTGGACAGTCCTAAGTTCAGGGGTTTCAGCTCTCATAGTTATACCCCTAAATGTCTTTGAAGTCTTTGTGTTCAGGGGGCACTGACCCCTGTCCAAACCAGTCCAGGGTGTCTGCCTTTGATAGTGGGGGTCTGGATCCTCAATCACTCAGCAGGAGATGGAGCCATTGTTTTATGGCGGCAGCCCAGGCCTCTTCACCTCCAGGGGCTACTCTTCGCCCCTACACTCCAGATGCAGGTCAGCCTGTTGCTGTCTCACCTCCTCCCCTGGGTCAAGACATTCCCCAGATCCTATCACTTTCAAATCCAGACAGTCAATCCACAACCAGGCAGAGACCCACAGAATTATTAGAACACAGAAAAACAGCCACTTCTAAAAGTGTGGTTTCTAAACACACAATGCAAAAACCACCTTCACAAAAAGATGTTATTAAATTGTGAGTTCAGGCACACTAAACTTCAGCCCTCCATCTTAAGCCTATGGGAAGATAGGCTGGAAACATATTACACAGCCTCCCCATTCTGTCCTATGGGCAAGATGGCCTTTCAACAGTGAAAAACGAAATGGAGAGTATTTCACTGTCAGGACATGGTACACACCTCAGTACATGTCCTACCTTTCACATACACTGCACCCTGCCCAGGGGTGTACCTTGGACCTACCATAGGGGTGTCTGATGTGCATAAAAAGGGAAGGGTAAGGCCTGGCAAGTGGGTGCACTTGTCAGGACAACATGGCAATTTTAGCAAACTGCGCGCAGGCACTGCAGTGGCAGGCCTGAGATCTCTCTTTAAGGCTACTGGTGTTGGTGGCACAATTAGTGCTGCAGGCCCACTAGTAGCATTTGTATTACCAGCCCTGGCACACAGAGTGCACTTTACTAGGGACTTTACTAGTAAGGCAAATATACCAATTATGGACAACCAATTACCATTACACTTTACACAGGGAGCACTTGCACTTTGACACTGATCAGCAGTGGCAAAGTACCCAAAGCATCTAAGTTGGCAACACCATGCCAGAAAAAAGGTCTAGGGGGAAGGCAAAAAGTTTAGGGAACTTTAGCCAAAAAGGGCCAAGTCCAACATGACTCTACTGATTTTAACTCCATGTACTGTTATCAACACTATGGTCATCACTTTTTGCATAAAACTAGTGCACCACGCAATGTTTTCTCATACCACCAATGGGAACATTGCGTAACACCTCCGAAAGGTAGTTCACAAAAGTTTGCTTATTTTTCTGGATGCAATAATTCAGATCCACGCTTATATTATTATAAACTTGCACCTACATCTGCAAAGAAAAGTATGCTCACTAACACAGAACACATATACTCTGCATCCTTTATTGTCCAACTGTCCGAACAGGGTTTCGACTTACGGAAGACACTATAGACATTAAATCAGTCTGGGTGACTAAAGAATGGCAGGTTCAGGAAACCGAGGCACTATTCAGAGCATACCTCATACCACAACAAATGATTTTCCTGAACGACACTGTGCAACAGATTTCCTGCCTTGGGTTAGCTAAGATTAAGGACTTGAACACACCTCGTATTCCCTCGCTTTCACACTTGGCGGGATGGCAAAACTATACAGAAAATGGTGAGGGTACACTGAATGACATCATGCATGGCGTTTCATACAATTCAACAGACCCCAATTGGAAGGGATGGTTAGTTTGGCCTATCGACACAAATAGGTGTCAGTCAAGATTCAGGGGTACCGCCGAAGGGTTTAGTATCCATAGGCCTGACTTGCGCTATGTACAACGAGAACATCCGGGGGTGGTGACATCATACAGTGTTGGGAAGTTATGCCTAGATTGGCTAAGAACCTTGACACTGTCACAGGTGAAACAACACTTGTCCTTACTCTCAGATGACATGGATATCAGGGATTTTTTACTAAGTCCCCGTAAGCCACGTCAGAAACTCTTCTTATGTGCTGTGTATAATGAAATTTGGAAAATCTTTCAACAGGAAGCTGCGGAGAGATTACATGAAATTGACAGAATTAACTTGGAAAAGGCTTTGGCTGTGGTTGACAATGACATGACCACACTAACATCCAGGATTTATTCACTTGCTAGCATTGTATCTTCCGATTATAGATATAATGGAACAGGATGTGTCCATCTTACAACCCGGACAATCACAGTTACGCTCTATTATGTTGTTAAGCTGGATGTTACAATCCTTGCGCTCTGGTTATGTGCCCTGGTGATATATCTGTTCTCTGCATATAATTTAACGGAAAAACAGACAACAATGGCACAAAGGGATGCGAAATATACAATGCTGCGCATTGAAAAATGAGACCAATTACCTTTCACCGTGGCAGAGTCACTGTCCACAGAATGGTTAATTCATGGCCATATAACATTGCCAGTAACAACTTTCCAGTTTCAATATTGCCTAGAACACCGCCAGGTAGGCAGGTATGAAGCAATGGGTAGGGAATCCATCCATGAATCTTGGGAATTACCGTATAGATTTAGATGCAGGAACGGGGACACTGAAGTGTTTCTCAGTGGTACAGACTGCAAGAATTCTTTGAGTGGATCTCTCATTTGCCAGGACATTATGCTTCACAGGGCCTGTAATGGTTCAGTAGCTAACTTATCGTGCCCTCCCTTTTTTTTTTTTTTTTTTTGCGTTTTATATAGCGCAAACTAGACCAGAGAAATCGGGTATCAGATCACTTTACATGAGCACCAGTTTCGTTAAAGATGGACACATTAATTTTTGTTAGGCATGCAGAGATTAAGTGATTTTCCCAGAATCACAAGATGTTGAGCTTCATTGCCGAAACTTAAACCCGGTTCCCCAGCTTCGAGGTCAACCGCTCTGGCCGTAAGGCTACACCCTCTCCTCCATCATTTGAATGGTTCCCCAGCTGCCTTGATTAATCCAGTGTTCAAGCTGCTCTCGAATGGGAGTTACTTAATGCTGAATGATCAAGGTTGTTGCGGGATGCTTCCAGGCATCACATATCTTGTCACTGTAAGTTCCAGGGTTACTTGTTGTATGCAAGTATTGTTTCCACCAACCCACACAGTCATGTTGTGTAATTCCTATAAACCTATATAGGATCTACGCGTTTAGACAACATAGACTGTGAGATTGGTGTCCAGACTGATTCCAGACACCCCCACTGGGTATGTTCGCCTGTATACCTAGCTAGCTCACAGTGCCACTGTAAACTCTTATTACCAAGGAGAGAATAGTTCTTGACAACTATCAAACATGACAACCCTGTCCCATCGGGGATCGGGGAAACAGTACAGTACTTTTCGCTCAGTCACTAGTGCTCACTTTGTCTCAGCTTTTATGTTTGCTAATATAATAGTTGATACCTAAGCAAAATTTCCTAAAAATTTCATCCCGAAGTTCAGAGCAGGTTCTGCTCCATACTCATTCTGTATTTGTCTTAATACATCTGGTATTACTGCTATTGAAGGGTTACCATGTGTTCTGGTATATATGGTAGCTAAAATGGTACCCCAAGAGGTACAATCCTCTATCTGGGGAACTTTCCCCATTGGCAAGCAGATTGTTAGCATTCTGTGTTTTTCTTGAGGGCTTGTTTGTGGAAACACTGCCTCTAACTGTATTATTTTCTGTGATATCCAGAATGGCTTTTACTCATAACTGCGTGTAGCGTTTGTGGAGTTATTTTAGTTGTAGATCCCTGAATTTGTCCTGCTGATGTAGTCCTTGTTGGCTGAAGTGTGAGTGTTCTCATAACGAACTGTCAGGTTTCTGTAAAGTTTTATTATTTCTTTGTGTATCGGACGTAGGTCTGTTACTGGCATTGTGTCAATGTCTGATGCGGTGTGTAAGCCGTTAGGACCGGCCAAGTCGCTCCATCTCTGCCGAGCGGACCGAGTCTTACTTTATCTTTTGTGTGTGAGAGGGCGCCTTTAAACCAGTTTATGTGCTTGTGGTAAATTAAATTTACTTATTACCTCATTTCTGAATTTCTATGCTTAATAAATCATAATTTCTTGTCAATGCAAAGCGAGGAGTCCGTGGTGCTCAAATGAAGGAGGAGAAGACCAATAACTCGAGTTAAAGGGAGCGCTTCCAGCACCAAGCGGGCACAGGAGCAATCTCTCAAGTCCCTCTCTTTAAGTGGGGGTCTTTATTTTCAACAGCAGAATATTTATACAGTCTTGGTCACGAGGCAAAATAGAGGAACAAACAGGTCGTGGCAGATAGAGGAACAAAGGTTCAGCAAGAGGAGCAGAGTGTGAAGAAATGGGGGCGTGTCTTAGGCTTCGTGAGGGGACTTGCGATGTGAAATAGTCTGACAGTTGGAAGGGGAAGGCTTCCTCATTTGGGGGTTTGTGCTCGTGCTTCATGTCAGAAACATGAACCATCTCTGCGGGGGAGCAGGAACTCATGTACTGGTTTCCCGGACTTGGCAGAAACCACAGAGACAGATGGTGAAAATAAGGAAAACCAGGTGCAGGGGTGTCGTGCTCGTGCTCGGGGTCTTGGGACACCAAAGGGTGAATTAAAAACAAAATGGTGTCGGCTTTTAATGTGGGCAATTATTAATCGCGCAAAGGGGATCGCGCAAAGGGGCATAATTAGATCGCGCAGAGGGCAGCGAAGGGGCATAATTATAGATTTTATTTCCACATTCCCTCCTTGCCCCAGAGTGTACCTACATTATATTTCAATTTGCATGAGATCATTTATACATTCTTGTAACATGATTCTTTCCCTTTCTCTCTGCTGGACAAGTGGTTTAGGAATGCATTTTGCAGCGCATAGACCGCATAGGGCAGGACCACATTGGATGCAAAGGCAGCATCCAGTTATTATCAGGAATATTATGCCTGCTGCTGACAGCAGTTGCCATCCCCAGGACGATATTATCTTCCAGAACCAGTCAGACCACGTCCAAGTGCCAGGTTCTTGATGTAAACTTACGGCTATCTTGTGTAATTTTGTTATGGCCGTGTATACAGATGGGGAATTATCAGGAATAAATATACAGCAGCTAGAGCCTATAATTTTACAGGCTCCGCCTCTGTCAGCCAAGATGATGTCAAGGACAAGGCGATTTTGGAGAGTAACCAATCGTATGGCAGACTGCTCCTGGGTTAAGCTCCCCAGGGCAGACGCCGTCTGGTTTACTACAGCCTCTAAGGTCCTTGTCAACCTGCGTATAAGCTTGCTGTTCTGTACAGGGCCAACAAAGAAGAAGAACCCTTTGTTAAAATCTGTATACTGTTCCCATGAGGTTTCCGTTTGGTCAACCAAGGAGGTATTGATCGTTCTTTTATGTCTGACATGGGGCACTAGGAGGTCTCTGTGGTAAGTGGATGGGGCCACAAAGACAGGGGGTAACAGGAATGCTATATAGCAAGTTCCCCCCAGTTCAAGGGCAGCTGCACATAGGCCGTTTGGCCACAGATGAAATAAGTATGGCGAGATGCTAGAAATGAGGACTTTCCTCTGTCTTCAAAACTTATAGTGGTATGACAGTCACTGTGTCCTAATGGAACAGAGCCATTTTTCTGGATGCACAGGTGTCCTTTTACTGGTGAGACCGAGATGGAAGGGGAACCAGCATTCTTTTTAGTTTTGGTATTTAACATCTTGTAGGACATGGTCATGTTCCCTTGCTTGTATTCTTCACTTTCTAGGACTGTACCGGTCGCCTGAGGATCTCCCTCCTTATTAGGGTAACAGGCAGTATTGAGTACCTTGTTTAAATCCCCCAAGGCCACCCATTCTTGCATGAATTATTTCCGTCAGGGCAGGAGGTGGGGGTAGTAGCGTCAGCTGTTATTAGGGCGAACCAGGCTTCACAAGTTCCATTATAAGAGAATGGGAAAGAAAAAAGAGGCATCCCTCCCTTTTTCTGATGAGGTGGGATGCGGCCACATATCCAACAATTGGTGCTATTACTGGCTTGCTGAGTGTGGTGTAGCATCTGTATGAAGGTATTGTTTCGCAAGGCTAGTCTATGGGCTTGTTCATGAGGGGGTAGGTCGTGATAGGTGTGTTCCTGAGTGCTGTTGGGTGTATGAGAGGTGGGTTGTGTTGGGGGAAAAACAGTGTGGAGAATCCAACCAAGACACGTCATAATTGCCATGAGGGAAAATAATACTGTCAAACATATAATAGGACCATTATGTCTTTTTCTAGAGTTCATTTTTTTTTTTTCTCCCACATAGTCAAGGTGTTAAAATCTATTCCCATGCTCCAACCGCTTCACCACTGGACCGACGCCCAATGGACTTAATTAGCCAGAGTCCGAATGGCAGACCTTAACTTTGATTTGTAATCCTGTTGTGGGGTTAGTTCCAAAGGCAATAAAGATTGTTCAGTCACAATGTCAGTGGGATTGGCAGGGCCATCAGCAACAGTGTCTTTTTGTCCAAAATGTTTCCGGCAGTGGCTTGCGTGGAGCCAGCCCTTCCTGCCCTCGACCTTCACTGCTGTCCGTGTTGTTAGTAGTACGAGTCTTGGCTTCTTCCACCTGGGCTGGAGGGGACTGGTCCGGTCGAAGTTCCTCACGAGGACCCAGTCCCCGGGTCGGATGGCGTGTTCTTCCGGGTTGGTTTTGTCAGGGAAGGTGGCAGCAACCTGAGAACGACAAGATTGGAGTGCAGACATCAAGGAAGCCAGGTAGTCAGTCAGCATAGTACTGTCAACATCAGTTATTCTTTTAGGCCTTGGCGTACCCCACATATTTGGTGGTCTGCCAAAGACCACTTCATATGGAGATAAGCCAGTTCTGGAATGGGCTACCATACGCATGTAGAAGAGGGCAACCGGTAAGGCTACCATCCAGTCCACGCCTTTGTCAGTGCATATCTTGGCCAATTTTGTCTTCAAAGTTTGGTTGTGCCTTTCTACTAGACCTGCTGCATGAGGATGTCTTACACAGTGAAACTTCCAAGTGTACCCTAACAGAAGAGACACTTGCTTCATGAGTTCAGAGGAAAAAGGTTGGCCGTTATCTGAGTAGATGACACGGGGCAACCCATACCTCGGAAAAAACTCTCTAATTGTTTAGCAGTTGTCGTTGCAGTGTAATCTGGGACGGGATAGGCTTCTGTCCATCTGGTCAGAGCACACACTACAACTAGCACATACTTGTGACCTCTACATCTCTCCATCTGGATATAGTCCATCTGGAGAACTTCAAATGGATGGTCAGGGGGTTGGAATCCTCCCTGTTCCACCTTTGTGCCTTTTCCTGGGTTGAACTAATTACAAATCATGCACGTTTTAACTTTTTGTTTGGCTGCAGCTCTCAAATGTTTGTTGTGCCATATATTCTGTATGCTGTCTAACATTGCTTTTTCTCCCAGATGTGCTGGTCCATGTATGGTGTTTACCATAACTTGTACCATGGCATCCGGTAGAAACCATACTGCTCTTTCAGGTGTCATCCAGCCTTGATCTGTAAGGACCCCTCCTTTGACAGCAAGTGCCCTAAGTATGCCACTTGCTGTAAACAAAATTGGAGCTTACCAGGGGAAACTTTATGGCCATTTGCAGCTAGGAATTCTAGTACTAGTAGTGATGCTTCAGCACATGCTGCGTCAGATCTGGCCGTAATGAGGATATCATCAACATATTGTAGTATGGCTGTATCCGTGGGCATTTGAACAGTATCTAGTTGTCTTTTTAATGCTTGGCTATATACGCTTGGACTCTCTGTGAAACCTTGAGGAGCTCTTGTGAATTGGAAACTTCGTCCTTGTAAGGAGAAGCCAAAAGGTATTGACTGTCTGGGTGAATAGGTATGCTAAAGAATGCGTTTTTCAAGTCAATGACTGAAAAATGCGTTGCTTCCGCATCTATGGCTGTGAGTAGGGTGGAGATGTCTGGAACCACAGGGTGTTGTGGAACGACACATTTATTGAGCTCTCTCAAATCCACCACTAGTCTGTAGACAGGTGGTGTTCCTGGTTCCACTTTTTTATGAACTGGTAAAACAGGGGAATTGCAAATGTTAGAAGTTGTTTCCTTAATCACACCTGACTGTATTAGGTCCTGAATAATTAACATTAATGCTTGTTCAGCCTGAGGTGGAATTTTGTATTGCCTTATGCGTGGTAGTTGGGCTCCCTCTTTCAGTGTAACCTTGTGAGGTGTTATTTCCATACATCCTACTGTGGTGGAATCAGTGGCCCACAGGGTGTGTGGCAAATCTTTCAAACGCTCATCTAATTCTCTACTTGTGTAGTGGCCCTTGAAATCTCGCAGAAATAGTCTGACATCTGTAGGTGAGCAAACAATGACAGCTCCTAATTCTTTCAATGTTTTTATACCAAGCAAGTTTTCTGGACATGATTTTGTCAATATAAGATCTGTAGTTGTCATGAGGGGACCAACCTGCAAGGGCAGTGGCTTTGACGTGACGTTTGTCACAGGTTGTCCCGAGAAACCCAGAGAAATACTTTTGAACCCGAGAGAGGAGCCTCTGGGACCTCTTGATGGCTTATTGTTGTTTTACTGGCCCCAGTGTCTAGTAGAAACTTCCTATCCTCCCCAAGAAGTCGGACCTCTATAAATGGACCTGTCTGATCTACTGGAATGGGGATTAGGGGCAGTTTGTCATCTTCTCTCTCTGGGCAACATCATGAGAAATCTGGGTAATATTCAGTGTAGGCGCTGTCTATAATATTCATTTGGGCCATTTGTGTTGTCAGTGGAACTGAAGGTGTTGAACTGTCTAGGGAATCATTCTGTTTTGGCTGATATGGGCGTGGCTGGGTCTTACCAGTAGCCAAATTGTGCTTTAAGACAGGGCAATCTTTAACGAAGTGTCCCATCTTTTGCAATAATTACAAGTGCTTTTTATATTTGTCTGGCTACTTGGTGTCTGTTGACGCTGGGGTGCAGTTTGGGCTACTAATGCTTTCATCTTTGTGTCTTTCATGCGTTTCTTATCATTTTCTTCTTCATCCCTAATGCGATTCTGGTGATATTGTAGCATTTGTAACACCTGTGGAGGTGTATGTGCTTGCCAGGTACTTTCTACTTTTAGTACTCTGTCCTTAATGGCTGGCAAGGCGTTATCTACTAATTTGGAAACAAACAGATGCGGGTAAGCTTCACTTGTTGGCGTAAGGCCGCTATTTACCGCAAAACACTTTTCAAGTCTAGTGTAATAATCTCCTATGTCTTCACCATGTTTCTGTTTGCAGGAGGAAATGGCATCCCAGTCCTCCTTTTTCACTGTTAGTAACTGTGGTAGCACCTTTAAAATAGTGCCAGGAAGTGCTTTTAGTTTGTCTCCTATACCTTGACCTGCTACTCTAGTATTTTCGTCATTCTGAAGTTCAGTCCATTTAATGTGTTCACCTGCTACTTCCCAATCTTTTTCTCTTAGTTTGTCATATATACCTGATGGCAACAATAATTTCAGAATTGCTGTGATATCAGAAAGAGTATATGTTCCCATCATTAATACATCTCCTAATTCCTTAAAGAATCCAGCAGGATCCTTTGAGTGGGAGGGAACCATCTCTTTCATCCTTAGTAACTCAAGTTTTGTCAAGGGTACATAAATGAAGACGCGTTGTAGCGCGCCATTCGTGTCAGCTCTGGGGTGGACCTCTCTCATGGGGAACTGGCGTGTTTGAGGAAGTCTATTAGTTGATCCACACGTATTATGGGGAGATCTATATCCAGTCACTTTCTGGTATTTCTGTCTAAAATCTATAAATGTGTTAAGAAAAACTGAACTATTGTGGAGGAACATGTTATCAGCGCAGTCAGACAGAAAATCTTCGAGTCTTGGATCATGTTTAAAATGAGTGTCATTGAGTGTGATGAGATGTTGTACCATGTAGAGACTTGCTAATCTTTGATGTGAGCGTGGTAATGCTAGAAAAAGCTAGGCTATGAGATCATTGTCATATATCTTATATTGAGAGACCCATAGGGTCGCAGTTCTGGCTATTTCCTCCTCCTCCGGTGTAAGCGGAGGTTCCTGGTCTAACCAGTAGTCTAATGCATTGGATGTATTTTCAAATAACTCATCTGGAGATGACCGTTCAGAGTGACCTTGGAGGAATGTAGGCGGGGTGTTCGTGAATTAGGGGCGGAAGAACGAACGGGTAGGACTTTTTCAGTAGGTTCAGTAATTTCCTCCTCGTTTCTTATTCTCTTCATTTGTTTGCAAGTTTTGCAGAATACGGGTCACATTACGGGTGAACCTGTCTAGTGCATCATTTATAAGTTCTAGACTAGTGTGGTCGGATGCGGAATCTAATAAGTCAAAAAGTGAAACTGGTACATTTCTTTCCTCTGCTTGTATGTGTTTTATGAAACAGCAAAGGAGGAACCTATACATGTGCATTTTTACAGGGTGTGATCTTCTTGTAGTCATAGCGTTAATGGCTCGTGAGTTCTCTCCAGTACGAAGAAACTCAGAGGCCGCTTGAAGAAACGTGTCAATTGCTGGTAGATGTCTTATTTCTTCCCAGGAGTCATGAAGTATTTTACTTATTCGGCCCGCCTCCCCTGTGTTGCTCGGAGTCGGGTCATAGGGGCAGTCGGGAATTGTTTTACCTGGGTCTGGACCTACGGCACCCCCTTCTGGAGTGAGAGGTGGTGCGTTATGTTGTGAAAGGGGTGGCGGAGGCAGAGGGTGTTGAATGACTGGAACTTCATAGGGTGGTGGAGTATCTAAGAGAAAATTAGTAAAAGTATCCTCTGGTGGTGGGGCTGTAGGCTGTGCTGATGCAATGTTAAGGTTTTCAGGTGCAGATGGCAATACAGGATAAAAACCAGTAGAAATGGCTGATTGTTCCCTTTTATTCCTTTCACTAACTACTTCTTTCCCTATTTCTTGTAACTGTTCTTTCTTGGCCTGCTCTGACATTCTCTTACCCTTTTCAACTTTATGCAATTCCTTCTGTTGCCTCCTATGGGCTTCTTTTCTCCATAATTCTACTGAGTCACTCTGTGACTGGCGGACTCTCTTTTTCTTCCATAACTGTTCCTCTAATTTCATAATACACTCCGTATCAAAACTACCATTTTCAGGCCTTCTATATCTGAGTTCTAGGTCTTTAGTATATTCTACCCATAGATCACAATAAATAAGTGCACCGACACCATGTTTTGCATACATGAAGTGTCCTGGAGTATCCCGAGGAGGAAGGGGAATTTCCTTCTCAAGAATACTCCTTTGGTTGCCATCTTACGTATTTTCGAGAAAATAGGCATGATGGCAAGACTTTCAAAGATTTTAGAAGTGAGAAAAACATAAACAGAACAAATATCTTTACCGTACCCACGAAAGAGGTGAGTCCGTCTTTTATACTAGTTTAGTAGTCCTCACAAAATAAGTGAGAAACCCACAAAAAACATGTATCTTTACCGTGCCCACAAGGTAGTGAGTCCGTCTTTTATACTAGTTTTAGTAGTCCTCACCAAAGATAGGTGAGAAACCAAAAAACGCGTATCTTTACCGCCCCACAAAAGCTGTGGGTTCGTTTTTATACTTTTCAGCAGTACTCACCGAAAAGTAACTGGAAGGCCTCTTGAAGATTTTGGGAAAACGCGGTGCGCAGTTTCAAGGTGGGATTTGTAGAACCTCGGACTCGTCTGCTTCGCAGGTTGGGCTTTGGTTCAGGACGTTCCGCTATTTCCTCACCGCCTCGTGTGGATGCTGGGCCGCAGTCGGTCCCCCTCTTCGCCTCGAGGGAGTTAGCGGGAATTCCCCGCGTTGTGCACTTTGAAGTCCGTCAACGGTCAGGAGGGGACAGTACCGGGTCCAATATCGCCGGCGCGTGGGGAAAGGGAAGGTCCCTGTTCGGGCGCCAATTACTGTGGTAAATTAAATTTACTTATTACCTCATTTCTGAATTTCTATGCTTAATAAATCATAATTTCTTGTCAATGCAAAGCGAGGAGTCCGTGGTGCTCAAATGAAGGAGGAGAAGACCAATAACTCGAGTTAAAGGGAGCGCTTCCAGCACCAAGCGGGCACAGGAGCAATCTCTCAAGTCCCTCTCTTTAAGTGGGGGTCTTTATTTTCAACAGCAGAATATTTATACAGTCTTGGTCACGAGGCAAAATAGAGGAACAAACAGGTCGTGGCAGATAGAGGAACAAAGGTTCAGCAAGAGGAGCAGAGTGTGAAGAAATGGGGGCGTGTCTTAGGCTTCGTGAGGGGACTTGCGATGTGAAATAGTCTGACAGTTGGAAGGGGAAGGCTTCCTCATTTGGGGGTTTGTGCTCGTGCTTCATGTCAGAAACATGAACCATCTCTGCGGGGGAGCAGGAACTCATGTACTGGTTTCCCGGACTTGGCAGAAACCACAGAGACAGATGGTGAAAATGAGGAAAACCAGGTGCAGGGGTGTCGTGCTCGTGCTCGGGGTCTTGGGACACCAAAGGGTGAATTAAAAACAAAATGGTGTCGGCTTTTAATGTGGGCAATTATTAATCGCGCAAAGGGGATCGCGCAAAGGGGCATAATTAGATCGCGCAGAGGGCAGCGAAGGGGCATAATTATAGATTTTATTTCCACATGCTCCTGGTAGGTGAGCGGAACTTCAATGTCCTCATATGGACAGTATTCCTCATGTGTTTCATCTTGAGCGTAAGAATGAAATGTACTTGTGGGTGCATCTGCTTGTAGGAATTTAACCCATGAATAGAATACCTCAGTTCTATACGATTTGTGTGCCTCAATCACGAAAGTTACTGTCCCACCCCTTGCTGTGACTCCATAGTCTGCTAGTTTTAAAGTAAGGGCAGTTCTGACATTTTCTGAAATGTTTATTTCGCCTTCTTGTTCTCCTTTCTCCACTGCATTCGCATGTTGTGCTGGTGCAGGGTTGTCTTCGTCAGCCATTGTTGAAAGAGTTTCAAGAAAACTGAGAAGGTTTTATGCACAATAGGAACTATTTGTCCTTCAAGCTTGAATAAACCTACAGCAAATACATAGGATATGCCTACTCAGCTGTGGCAGATTTTTTCCCTCCCACTCCAGACGTCTCTGGAATAATGTTAGTAGGGGGTCTCTGAGAAAAGCACGACTGAACTATTCAGATTTGACCGTTAAATAAGTACCAAACTAACGCTGGCGGCGCCATGTCGTGTAGTTCCTATAAACCTGTATAGGATCTGCGCGTTTAGACAACATAGACTGTTGGATTGGTGTCCAGACTGATTCCAGACAACCCCACCGGGTATGTCGCCTGTATACCTAGCTAGCTCACTGTGCCACTGTAAACTTCTCATACCGAGGAGAGAATAGTTCTTGGCAACTATCGAACATGACAACCCTGTCCCATCCGGGATCGTGGAAACATTACAGTACTTTTCGCTCAGTCACTCGTGCTCACTTTGTATCAGAGAGATACACAGAATAAACGGTGGGGACGTTTTTCAATAAGTATTTATTGAACAAGCGTCATTCTAGTGTAAATTAGGTGTGCTGAAACAACCATAAGACAGAAACCGATCTAAACGATATTAAGCACCAACAGAGTAAATGGATGGTAGATTTCTACCATAGTGCTAAAACAATGGATATATGCAAGCATATAAATACATAACAATAATAATGCGTACTTCTACGATGCAACCCTAACTAGATGTACCCAAGTGTACCTAGCATGTATGTAGGCGTAGAGCCAAGAATCCCACGAGGCTGAAGCCAACCCCATTACCTGAAGTGAGAGACTGTGGGACCCCGTCTTGGTCTCGAGATGGACACCTCGCGAGGGATGTCGGATCACTGCGAGCTGGAGTGTCTGCGTGCAGGAACCTCAGTGTCTCGTGTCAGTGTCAGCATGGAAGGCTTTCTCCTCTGCCTGCCTTGGCAAAGATATGGTGTGCATATATACCCAAAAGGTACCCTAAGGGGATTCTACCTTGCTGTGTCAGGTTGGCCGCGGATGATGGAAGGGATGACCCTTAAACATAGTTATTATGCAGGAGATGGTAATCCTGCTGTGATTCTGAGAATCTCCATGCATAATTAATGAGGCTAGTTTTCGGGGGAAAGCACACAACCTTTTATGCAGCTCTAAACTAGGTAAAAGGTCAATACCAAAACCTGTTATGTAGTGTAATGGTACGGTAAATGTAGGTGAAAGGTTAGGAGAATACTCTGGCCTATTTTGGGGTACCCTATGAAACATAACAAGGCATGATTGCCATCAGCTGGTTTGCTTAATTTCTTGAGGACAGTTTCTGTTAGATAAGGTTTAATGGTATCTGGTGTGACTCCATATGTTTTGGGGTTCCATTAAAAACTGGCACAACTGCTCGGAGATCTGGTTGCCGACATAGTTATCCTTACCAGGCCAACATGCCAACCATACCTACCTATTTCCAAGACTCCAATCAAGCCATACATATAGACCATGTGTAGAATATTAAGACCTGAGGAGTGTACCTTTCTGTGATTCAGTACAAGCTCCAAAGTAATAACGAGTGACAAAACAGGAAATAAAAAGTGAGGCAACATTTAGAGAAAATACTGCATGCTTGCTAAAAAAACTGAAATTAGTCCACACCCATCAAGAAGAGACGCTTATTTTAACGTTCATGTATTTCTGAAGTTTGAAAATGTATGCAAGATTTAAATGCATTTGTGCCAGATCACGATCTTGTTTCTTTTAGGGAGCAGGACTTTACCTAGACCTATATACAACAAGGGAATTTAAAGTTTTGATAAATTAATAAAGTTGTTACATGTTCTAGTGCAGGGGTCTTCAAACTGTGGGGCGCGACCCCCAGGGGGGCCGTGGAGCGATGCAAAGGGGGTCGCGCCTTCCCAGTCACACTTCTGCCGAGGCCCAAGGGCTTCAGCCCCCCCTCTTCCCCCGTCCTGCGTCTCAGCCCGGGCTGCTGCAGTGCAACTCGAGCTGCTGGGGGCTCAGCTGGGCAGTGTCTGGAGTCTTATCTCCGGCACCCCCGAGTTTTTCACAGGTCTACCTTGACTGGTAGGTCGCTCCCCCACCACACAGCTCCGTCTGTGTGCCCTGCTGCTGCCCCTGATTGTGCTCGTTTTTCCTTTCTGTGCCCCCTTGCTGCCCCTGATTGTGCTCGTTTTTTCCTTTCTGTGCCCCCCTTGCTGCCCCTGATTGCGCTAGTTTTTTCCTTTCTGTGCCCCCCTTGCTGCCCCTGATTGTGCTCGTTTTTCCTTTCTGTGCCCCCTTGCTGCCCCTGATTGTGCTCGTTTTTCCTTTCTGTGCCCCCTTGCTGCCCCTGATTGTGCTAGTTTTTCCTTTCTGTGCCCCCTTGCTGCCCCTGATTGTGCTCGTTTTTCCTTTCTGTGCCCCCTTGCTGCCCCTGATTGTGCTCGTTTTTCCTTTCTGTGCCCCCTTGCTGCCCCTGATTGTGCTCGTTTTTCCTTTCTGTGCCCCCCTTGCTGCCCCTGATTGTGCTCGTTTTTTCCTTTCTGTGCCCCCTTGCTGCCCCTGATTGTGCTCGTTTTTTCCTTTCTGTGCCCCCCTTGCTGCCCCTGATTGTGCTCGTTTTTCCTTTCTGTGCCCCCTTGCTGCCCCCGATTGTGCTCGTTTTTCCTTTCTGTGCCCCCTTGCTGCCCCTCATTGTGCTAGTTTTTTCCTTTCTGTGCCCCCTTGCTGCCCCTGATTGTGCTCGTCTTTTTCCTTTCCGTGCCCCCTTGATGCCCTGATTGTGCTCGTTTTCCCTTCTGTGCCTGTTTTCCGCCGCTGCGCCTGCGGCCCCGCCCCCTCACTGCCCATTCGCTGCCCCATTCCCTGCTCCTCCCTCCCACCTCCCCATTTATGGCGGCCGCTGCGTGGTGAAGAGAGCGACCCCTGACCTTGACTGGTAGGTCGCTCCCCACCACACAGCTCCGTCTGTGTGCCCTGCTGCTGCCCCTGATTGTGCTCGTTTTTCCTTTCTGTGCCCCCTTGCTGCCCCTGATTGTGCTCGTTTTTTCCTTTCTGTGCCCCCCTGCTGCCCCTGATTGTGCTCGTTTTTCCTTTCTGTGCCCCCCTTGCTGCCCCTGATTGTGCTCGTTTTTCCTTTCTGTGCCCCCTTGCTGCCCCTGATTGTGCTAGTTTTTTCCTTTCTGTGCCCCCCTTGCTGCCCCTGATTGTGCTCGTTTTTCCTTTCTGTGCTCCCCTTGCTGCCCCTGATTGTGCTCGTTTTTCCTTTCTGTGCCCCCTTGCTGCCCCTGATTGTGCTCGTTTTCCTTTCTGTGCCCCCTTGCTGCCCCTGATTGTGCTCGTTTTTCCTTTCTGTGCCCCCTTGCTGCCCCTGATTGTGCTCGTTTTTCCTTTCTGTGCCCCCTTGCTGCCCCTCATTGTGCTAGTTTTTCCTTTCTGTGCCCCCTTGCTGCCCCTGATTGTGCTCGTCTTTTTCCTTTCTGTGCCCCCTTGATGCCCTGATTGTGCTCGTTTTCCCTTCTGTGCCTGTTTCCCGCCACTGCGCCCCTGCGGCCCCGCCCCTCACTGCCCATTCGCTGCCCCATTCCCTGCTCCTCCCTCCCACCTCCCCATTTATGGCGGCCGCTGCGTGGTGAAGAGAGCGACCCCTGACCTTGACTGGTAGGTCGCTCCCCCACCACACAACTCCGTCTGTGTGCCCTGCTGCTGCCCCTGATTGTGCTCGTTTTCCTTTCTGTGCCCCCTTGCTGCCCCTGATTGTGCTCGTTTTTTCCTTTCTGTGCCCCCCTTGCTGCCCCTGATTGTGCTCGTTTTTTCCTTTCTGTGCCCCCTTGCTGCCCCTGATTGTGCTCGTTTTTTCCTTTCTGTGCCCCCCTTGCTGCTCCTGATTGTGCTCGTTTTTCCTTTCTGTGCCCCCTTGCTGCCCCTGATTGTGCTCGTTTTTCCTTTCTGTGCCCCCTTGCTGCCCCTGATTGTGCTCGTTTTTCCTTTCTGTGCCCCCCTTGCTGCACCTGATTGTGCTCGTTTTTCCTTTTTGTGCCCCCTTGCTGCCCCTGATTGTGCTCGTTTTCCTTTCTGTGCCCCCTTGCTGCCCCTGATTGTGCTCGTTTTTCCTTTCTGTGCCCCCTTGCTGCCCCTCATTGTGCTAGTTTTTCCTTTCTGTGCCCCCTTGCTGCCCCTGATTGTGCTCGTCTTTTTTCCTTTCTGTGCCCCCTTGATGCCCTGATTGTGCTCGTTTTCCCTTCTGTGCCTGTTTCCCGCCGCTGCGCCTGCGGCCCCGCCCCCTCACTGCCCATTCGCTGCCCCATTCCCTGCTCCTCCCTCCCACCTCCCCATTTATGGCGGCCGCTGTGCGGCAGCGCAGCGGACGTGCGCAGCGGGCGCGCCTAAGGCAAGCCCGTCTGCGCCCGTCCGCGCCGTGACCGCGCCCAGCGCCAGACCCCTGGTCCGGGCATCCCCCGCGCCCGCCACATCAACAGACGCCGATACGACGCCAGCACCCTCCACGCACTCAACCCCGGAAAAGATCACGCCTGCTACCAGGCCACCCCGAAGCGCACCCAAGGGCCCTTCACCTGCCGGAACTGCAGCTTCGCCAGCACCCGCCCCGCCAAACCACCGCCCAGGAAAGAACCCAACTACCTCAGATGCATCCTCCTCAACATCCGCTCCGCCCGCAAACATGCCATCGAACTCTGGGACCTTCTCGACTCAACCTCCCCAGACGTCGCATTCCTGACGGAGACCTGGCTGAATCCCACTTCAGCCCCCGACATCGCCATTGCCATCCCGGACGGATACAAGATCACCCGCAGGGACCGCACGAATGGAGTCGGAGGAGGCATCGCCATCGTCCACAGGAACACCCTCAGAGTCTCAACCAACACCGACGACACCCTCAGCACCGCCGAACACATGCACTTCCAGATCCACACCGATCCCAACACCACCCTCAGAGGAACCCTCATCTACAGACCCCCCGGACCCCGACCACAGTTCAGCGATTCCATCGCTGACTTCGTCAGCACACACGCCATCGCCTCCACGGACTACATCCTCCTCGGGGACCTGAACTTCCTCCTCGAGAACAACAAGGACACCAACTCCACCACCCTGATCGACAACCTCGCCACCCTCGGACTCAGACAGCTCGTGACTACACCCACCCACGCCGCCGGCCACACGCTCGACTCCATCTTTTCCGCAAGCCCACACGTCTCCTTCAACCACACCTCCGAACCCCACTGGACTGACCACCACTGCATCCACTTCACCTACAGGAAGCCCACCACGCACCACCGCACCGAACAAATGCCTCGCCGCTGCTGGAGCAGAGTCACGGAAGACCAGCTAACCACAACCCTCGCCCTGAGCCCACCCGCCGAACCCTCCGACCCCGACACCGCCGCCCGCAACCTCAGACAGTGGATCGACGACTGCGCCAACACCCTCGCCCAAGAATCCGCCCAACAGCCACACCAGCAAGAAAGCCACCTGGTTCACCGAAGACCTCCAGGCCTCCAAACGAACATGCCGAAAACTGGAGAAGATCTGGCTCCACGAACGGACAGCGGACAGCTACGCCGCCCACAAGAGCGCCACCCGCAGTCACCATCACCTCATCAGATCCGCCAAAAGGGCCTCACTCAAAGACCGCCTAGACAACAACGCACACAACAGCAAAGAGCTCTTCAACATCGTGAAGGAACTCTCCAACCCCAGCTCCAACACCAACGACATCCAGCCGTCGCGAGACCTGTGCGACTCACTGGCCACCTTCTTCCACCGCAAAATCGCCGACATCCACGACAGCTTCAACACCACGACCGCCCCGGCAACCACCGAGACCACTGCCCCCACAACCACCAACCGCCTGCTCTCCTGGACCAACATCAACGACGAGGACACCAGCGAGATCATGAACACCATCCACTCCGGTTCACCGCTAGACCCGTGCCCTCACCACATCTTCAACAAAGCCAGTACAGCCATCGCGCCCCATCTCCGGAAAATAATCAACATCTCCTTCGAGAGAGCAACCTTCCCGGAAAGCTGGAAGCACGCCGAGATCACCGCCTTACTCAAGAAACCCAAGGCAGACCCCAAGGACCTCAAGAACTTCCGACCCGTCTCTGCTCCCGTTCCCCGCGAAGGTCACCGAGAAAATCGTCAACAAACAACTGACCCGCTACCTCGAGGAGAACAACAACCTGGACCCTTCCCAGTCCGGCTTCCGCAGCAACCACAGCACCGAAACCGCCCTCATCGCCGCCACCGATGACATCAGGACCCTGCTAGACAACAGAGAAACAGCAGCCCTCATCCTCCTGGACCTATCAGCCGCCTTCGACACGGTCTGCCACCACACACTACGAACACGCCTTCACGACGCCGGGATCCAAGAGAAGGCCCTGGACTGGACCACATCCTTCCTTTCCGGCAGAACACAAAGCGTCCGCCTCGCCCCCTTCCGATCCAAGGCCACCAAGATCATCTGCGGCGTACCCCAAGGCTCCTCCCTCAGCCCAACGCTGTTCAACATCTACATGGCACCCCTCGCCCACGTCGCCCGACAGCACAACCTCAACATCATCTCCTACGCCGACGATACCCAGCTGATCCTCTCCCTCACACCGCCAAAGCCCACCTCCACGAAGGAATGAAGGCCGTCGCCGAATGGATGAGGACCAGCCGCCTGAAGCTGAACTCTGACAAGACGGATGTCCTCATCCTTGGTTCCAACCCTTCAGCCTGGGACGACTCCTGGTGGCCAACATCACTGGGAACAGCCCCGCCACCCACCGACCACGTACGCAACCTAGGGGTCATCCTCGACCCCACCCTCTCCATGACTAAGCAGGTCAACGCCGTTTCCTCATCCTGCTTCAACATCCTCCGAATGCTCCGCAGGATCTTCAAGTGGATCCCCACCGAAACAAGAAAAACAGTCACCCAGGCCCTCGTCACCAGCAGGCTGGACTACGGAAACGCCCTCTACGCAGGAACGACGGCTAAGCTCCTGAGACGGCTGCAACGCATCCAGAACGCCTCTGCACGTCTTATCCTCGACATCCCCCGACGCAGCCACATCACACCCCACCTGAGAGACCTGCACTGGCTCCCTGTCAACAAGAGGATAACCTTCAAGCTCCTCACCCACGCACACAAAGCACTCCACAACTCCGGACCAGCCTACCTCCACAGACGACTCAGCTTCTACACCCCCACCCGCCAGCTCCGCTCGACCAGCCTCGCCCTCGCCACAGTCCCCCGCATCCGGAAAACGACCGCCGGCGGCAGATCCGTCTCCCACCTCGCCGCCAAGACCTGGAACACCCTCCCCACCAACCTCCGACAGACCCAAGACCTACTGGCCTTCAGAAGACTCCTCAAGACCTGGCTCTTCGATCAGTAGCAGCACCACCCCCCTCTTCCCCCAGCGCCTTGAGACCCTCGCGGGTATGTAGTGCGCTTTATAAGTGACATGATTGATTGATTGATTGATTTAAAGACCATTTGCATGTTTACATGCCTTTGTTAACTGGTTACAGAGGCTTAGTTTTTTTCCTGGTTCCAGTACCCCCTGGGCCCCCACTCTGCCTATTCCTTACATTTGTATTTTACATTTACTGCTGCAGTGTGAGAATGCATTTCATGAAAAGGAATATAAAGTAGGGTTGCCAAAAGAAAAATGCCTGCCGTGTTTTGTTTAAAGAGCCTGCAAAGACCTCCCCTTGACACTAAATAGACTTATAAATAAAAAGTATGTATGCATTCGTTATGTGACTTTTCTGTCTTTGTTCTCTTTAATTATCAGTCATGGATCATTGAGGCAGCCCTAAAACACAATTAAAAGTGCTTTCTATTTATATTTGCTGTTCGAAGTATGCACAGATAAGTGCTTAAAATACAGCTTAGGTGACTGCTTATTTTTGTACCGACTGGGCCATCAAAATAATCTGCTGGCAACCCTAACCATAGGACTGGAAGTTTGTTGCAGGATCAGCACATTATTTATTTCCTCGATCCCCGATTAATGCCATAATAGCAATAGTTTAACTTAGATCTTAAACCCTACGCCGCCGTCCATAACATGCTGAGTTACTTCAAGTGTCTGGGAATGCACTCTGCATTCAGACAACTCACTCGTCATTCTCGCCCTTCACTTTCACGCTCACCCTGCATTCACAGCGATCACAATGCACTCACACCATTCACCCGCTCACCCTGCACACAGTGATCACTCTGCACTCACAATGCACTTGCGCTGTTCATCCTATACCTCACCCTGCAGCCACACGAGTACACTACTCATCCTGCACTCATGTGACACTTCACTCACCTGTCCCCCTCACTGCTCAATATGCAACTCACTCAAACAAGCCCATCAGTAATCATACACTCATTCGTCCCATTCTGAACTTGCATCTGCACCTAAATTCATAAGCCACCTCACTCACCCTGCAGTCACTCCTCTTACCCTACTCTCACACTGTTGCATCGCTCACCGTGCACTCGCATGGGCACTCTTGTCACCCACACAGTGCAGAGGGTTAACGTTCCTGCTACAAAGAATATGTACCATGCAGATCACAGAAATGAGTGTGAGTAAACTATGAGTAGCGCTATAAAAAAATGAAATGTTTGTCAGAAAGGTGCTATAGAGAGATGAGGTGAATTGTTGGTGAGTGGCAGTGAAGGAATTCATGGAGAAGGAGGAAACGGGGTGGGGCACCAAAAAGACTGTTGCACCGTGTGCGACCAGTGTTAGGACCAGCCCTGGCTGGGAGTGTTAAAGGTGAAGTGAGAGGTTGAATGGGGAGAGTTCAGAAGTTGTAAAAGGGGTGAAATAAAATGGCCTGCAAAGTGAGAGAGGGATCCGGGGTTAGGAGAGGACAGAGGGATGGAAGGGAGGGGGTGAGAGGAAAGCTGCATGGGTAAACTGCTTAACTCTGCACAAAACCGCCAGGGTTTTAAGGGACCCCTGCTTCTCCCGGCCAGGGCCAAGTGAGCTTCTAATGTGGCAGCACGTATTCCTGCGGAGTGGAAGGCCCTTCACAAAGGTTGACTAGAAATCTTTCTGATGTTAATTGCTGTATTTTGGTTATACACTGGTACTGATGGGGTGAAATCTTTCCTCAGTGTTACTGTGTACGCGGCATCACATAACATCATTTACCTTTTCTTCCCACACAATTTAGTCAAGCCTGTCACGTAATTTGGTCCTCACCTGCCTCATAATTCTAGTAGCCCTGCCTACAGGTTTAGAAATTTTTGTCAGGAGGGGGTCCTTACGCCTCAAAATGTTGACAGGGGGGTCTCGGCATCCAAAAGTTTGAAGACCTCTGTTCTAGTGCAACTGTTCTTAGTCTGTAGAGTCCGCTGCACCTATTCGGGGGGTGTTTAGACCCATGAGACTGCTAACCCTTTTTTATTGTCAATCATCCGCATTTGAGCTAAATAACTGTATAAATGTGGTTCCTACTACAAGTATAATAGTTTCATCAAGTAACAATAATACTTACTTGAAGTCTACTGTATGGCCTCGCCAATTTGCTATATGTATCAATAAACTCAACAAAGATGTTAAAAAAAAAATAACTGAGCAATTAAAGTCTTAGTCCTAAACTGATTGCTAGTTCAAGACAGAGAATGTGTTCACACTCTAACTTAAGCAAGTAATCCGCTTCTGACTAAAAACAATTTTGAATTTGATTGTCTAGAAAATCATATCCATTGTTATGCAATGTTCATTTAATTTATAACGCTCACAAATCACCCCAGGAGGGGTATCTTGGCGCAGAGCAAAACGCAGGTAAAGCGGAAACGGCTAAATTAGAACAGCACTGTCTTGAACAATTTTCTAAATTTAAAATGAACCGTGCACATTCGAATGTGAAGAGGTAGCACATTCCAGTAAAGAGGAGATGGGTAAGAAAATGACCTGCACCGTGAACGGGACCTTCTGACCCGCGAGACAGTGAGCAACGCTTTGTCACTGGATCTTAGCAGAATGACTGAATGATTGTAGGTAAGCTTTGACAGTAGGTAGATAGGACCTTTCAAAGAGGTGTGTTAAACATCACATTTTGAAAATTATAATTTTTTCGGACCGGTAGCCAATGTAGTGAAGGTAGGAGGGGAGAGGATGCGGCCCAGGTGGAAAATTGCAAATGAGACGGGCAGCAGTGTTCTGCATAACTTGTAGTTTTGAAATCAACCTCTCATTTGCAGAGGCCAATAGAGCATTGCCATGATCTAATAGACTAATGCCCAAAGCCTGCACCAGAGCTTTCCTCGCTGAAAGTGGGAGGAAAGATAATGTTCTCCTCAGCAGACGCATAGTGTAGTAGCAGGTGCCAGTAGTAGCCAAAACCTGTTTCAGTGGGCGGGCTTGGTCCAAACGGACAACCAGGTTCTTGACTACTTGTTTTGGAATCGGGGCTGTGGCACCGGGGCCCAGGGATGTAAGTGGCCAACTAAAACCCCAATTAGACTATTTTACTATTTCTTTTTTTCTTCTACTAAGCCCAGTGCACTCTTGCTGTGCCAGTGTTGCTTTGGGCCTCAGACCAGTGGGCTCCAGGGAGGGGAAAGCTGAAGCAGAGGAGATACCCGAGCTGGGCATCTGATTGAAGGCGGAGAGCGAGATGAGGTAAGATGAGGGCACTCATTTTTAACAAAGTGCAGAGGAGACTTGCCTGGTTTGCAAGGCAGTAGCCATCTTTAATGAAGCAGGTGTAGTGGCCCTGGGGACAAGGGATGTGAGAAGCCCACTGCATTATTATAATTAACTTTCTAATTTTATAGATGGGGCTTATTTTCCATGCTATTATTAGGGCCGGGGCAACCTTACTGCAAAGAGGAGGGTAGACCGTGGGAGCTCATTTTTTTCCTGCAATGGGACAGAGTTTGTTTCACGACTAGAGTGATGGCCACATATGATGAGGACGAGGTGAAAGAGACAGAGGAGACGGCCTGCTAATCACGACTGCAGCTGTCATTAGTGCAGCTGGTGCAGTTACATTGGGGCCCAGGAGTGTATTGGGCTCACAAGACACCAATTTTGGCATGAAGTCATTTTTGGACAGTTTCTGTTAAATATATCCACCCTTTTATAACTCTCCTATTTAGTGGATTATGAGCTACAGAAAAAGTAATCTCATAAGTCCCAGCGCTGAGCTCTGCCCCTCTAACTCTCCCAATTCTCACCATAAAACTTTGTAGGAGACATGACTTAGCAAAATGCTTTTTGATGGGCTCAGAGCAAAAACGTTTGAAGACCTCTGCCCTCACCTTACATGCCCAGAGCTTCCCTGCCCCCATTATTTAATTTTTTTTTATTGACATGTTTGTCTCAGGCCCACGTAGAATACAAGTTCCTTGTCCGTGTTACAGAAGCCCTTGGGCGCTTATCCACCCTTTTTAGGATGTAGCCTACCAGGCAGCGCAGCTCTCTGGTATGCCAAAGACCTCTTGGGAAGTTTCAGAAAGTTTACCTGGGAATGCATTCTGCCCGTTTCAAGCCATTGGCTTTGTGGTTTGTAAAACACATTTTCTTGCCTGAAATTTTCTGGCTTAGGCTCTTCAGGTTCACTCCCTCCCTCCCCTGCCAAAACCATATTTACCAGTGGCCTTCCAAGAGCTGCCTTTCTGTAAACAGACCTGCAAATCTTGTTCTTATCTTGTCAAATTTGCTGTGCATTCAAAGACAGAGGTCAATTGTTAAGCTGTGTCTTCCGGGGAGCCTGGTGTTTACTTTGCTTTCGGCTTACTTCAAAGTGACAGCATGTATAGGCCCTGACTGACCCCAACTTGACCGGGAGCGATCCATCTCTTCAAAGGTAAGGGGCACTCTCCGAGCGCTCCCATTCTCCTCATGTTCTTCTCTTGCAGTCACTAGACCCCACTCACAAGTGCCTATCATTTTCAGGGCTGCCTTACTAAACAGATACTGTTGGAAAGTGGATTATTGGTAGGGGCAAATGTAGGTCTGCCACTGGCAATAAGGCCACTAACACATGATAGGACTCAGCATAGGTCTCAGAAAATTATTCCTATGCTCAACCCCTGGTACCCCTGGTAACGTGGCTGCGAGCAGACAGGCTTAACTTCAAAGACGGGTATGTAAAGCATTTAAAAACACCAATTCAGTAAATAATTAAGACACAACACATAATAAAAATCCAACCCCAATTTATAAAAATAGGAAATATTTTTATCTTTAAAATGACACCAAAACGACAAAAATCCAATGTAGGGAACTGGAGATATGAATTTTCAAAGTTTAAATAAAATATAGCACTTAGAAGCATATAGCACCATATTGGGACATAGGTTCGCGATAGACCGGGTCAAAGTTTAAGGCCGACCACGATGGAGCCCTGAGCGGATACCCCACGCGGAAGGTCCCGGTCAATGTTTTTACCTTCGCACTTAGAAACTTTTCTGGAGCTTTTCTCCTCGAGGCCCCTCGACGCTCTCCGTCAGTCCGGATCCGGTGCGGCTCCGCCGGATAGCCTTTCGACGATCTCCCGGTGAACTTCCCTGGAGCGGACTTAGAAACTTTTTCAAGATCGCTTCAGCGGGCAATCCAACAATCCAGGCCGACACGCGATGGAAGGCAGGCGGATTGGCGCTCGCGGTTGTTCCCGGTCGACTTTCTTACGAGCGGACTTAGAAGCTTTTCTGGAGCTTTTTCTCGTGGGGTCCCTCGATGCTCCTCATGTAGCCGGATCCGGTGAGGGTTCGCCGGCTTCAGATTTTCGCTAGTCCCGGTCAATCTCTGGAAGTCGATGCGATGGAGCTTTTAGCGGGACGAACCTGGTGGGCTTGGCCGGCTCGCGGTTGAAGGCAGGCGGCTTGGCTGACCAGGATGAGTCGGTCCCCCTATGGAGCTTTTTTCAAAGTTCCTCCAAAGTTCCCCTAACTTCTTGAACTTCTTCCTGAAGTTCCTCAAAGGAGTCCCAAAGTGTCTCAAACTTACTCAAAGGGTCTGGAAGCTCCAAGATGGTCCTTGAAAGTTGAGGACTTCAATTCCCACAATGCACTGGACGTCATCCTTACAAATCCACTGGTAGCTCCCCAGGTTGATGATTCTTGGTGGTGAGGGTCCAGATGAGCTCTGTTAATCTGTAGCTTGCAGGGAGTCCACTCTTGACTTTTTACTCAGCACAGTTAGTCCACAAAGCTGTAGTTTCAGGTGGTGCAGTCTCCAGAGGTCAGGCCTTAGAAGTCTTTGCACAGCAGAACTTTTCAGCAGGGCCAGTCTTGCTTTCTTCAGTTTCAAGCAGCAGATCTGAGGGCTGGGCCTCTCTCAGATACTTATTCCACAGTCTCTGGGTCATCCAGGAGGTCAAGCTTCACCAATAGGAGTAGGGTAACCTCCCACTTGAGTGACTCCTTCCTGCAGAGTGTGGCATTATTCTATCCCAGAGTGCAACAAAGCTTCCAAATCCATAATGGCTGATTTTCCAGCAAGGAGGTAAGAGCTGGCTAAACACTCCCACTGAGTTGGCTAATTAACCTAGCCTCTCCTCCCTACATCTGCACATATCTTCCTTAATCCTGCCATCTGGCTGAGGTGGGGGTTCAAAGCTGTTAATGACACTGCTCTGGGCTCTGCCCCTTTGAAGCTCATTGTTTACGACCCCTCCCCCTGGCCTGGCATTCCTGCAGAACAGCTCACTGCCCTCCCAGTCCATCTGGCTGGCCCCAGGGGATCTTTATCACCTCTTCAGGCAGGCTGGCTAATCCCCTTAACTCTGACCAATCAGGGCAAAGCACTGGAAGGCTGGATTTGGAACTAAAACCCAGAAAGTGTTATAACTTCTTGTCTGTTCACTTTGGGAAAAATTCAATAACATCCAATTGTAGGATTTATCAATACCATTCTAGTGAGTCTTTGAATGGAATCTTTATCCCTCTCCTATCAGAAGTTATTGTTTAATAACTTTCCCCATGTTAACCTATGGGGCAGGGGTTTGCAATGGGAAAAATGACATGGGCCATTTTTCCAGCACCAGGACCTACAAAAACATATTTTATAAGTACTTGGCTTACTTTCACAGGACCCCCACCCCATAGGTCACCTAGGGGAGACCCTAGGGGTGCTGAATCTGTAAAAATATTGCAGATCCTCCATGCCCAGTGCCCTCAGCATCAAAGTCGAATTTGGGCAACACTACACAATGGGGAGAGTGAAATGTGAATTTCACTTAACCCAGGGCATATATAAACTCATTTTATAAGGGTCTACCTTATAGATACCTGACCCCCCACCCCTGGGATACCTAGGGGAGACCCTGGGGGTCATTATTATGCCAAAACATTTTAGGTTGACCAGTTTTAAGTGCCCCAAACCCCAAAGTCGAGTTTGGCCACAATGTACATGTTTAAGAGCAATCCTGGTGCCCAGGGCTGCTTTTAAACTGACCACAGGCTTCAGCAGGGCACACATGCAAGTGCAAAAAGGCTGCTGGCCTCTAAACTGCCATGCCCCAGGATACTGGGGACTTCTAGGTAGTTTCAATCCCCTGCCCTATTATATACTAGGGGGTAGGTCATGCCAATTACAGGGGTACCCCAACCTAAAGTGTACCCTAGTGTATGTAGGTGCTTTAATGTTATCTAAGTGTTTCAGCATGGCACTGGCCCTGGTTAAACGGAGCCCAGGGTCAGTCCGAGTCAGTTACCACCAGTTCCAGTCAGCAAAAAGTTGGGGGGTGCCCAGGGCACAGGATGACTTTACAACATAGCCCCCACCCCCAAACGAAAGGTGAGGGGTTACTAACCTACACCCTGGTAGTCTTCCTCAGCTAAGTGGAAAAACCTGGAAAGTCCATCTGCATTGGCATGGGCAACCCCAGGTCTGTGTTCCACTGTAAAGTCCATTCCCTGTAGGGAAATGGACCACCTTAACAGCTTGGGATTCTCCCCTCTCATCTGCATGAGCCATCTGAGAGGCCTGTGGTCAGTTTGAACACGAAAGTGAGTCCCAAACAAATATGGTCTCAACTTTTCAGTGACCACACCACAGCAAAAGCCTCTCTCTCAATGGCACTCCATCTCTGCTCTGTGGGAAGAAGCCTCCTGCTAATAAAGGCAACTGGCTGATCAAGGCCCCCTTCATTTAGCTGTGACAACACTGCCCCAATCCCTTGCTCTGAGGCATCTGTCTGAACTACAAATTATTTTGTGTAGTCAGGGGCCAGTAACACTGGTGCTGAACACATAGCAGCTTTCAGAGTGTCAAAAGCCTTCTGACACTCTGGGGTCCAAGTCACCTTCTTGGGCCTCTTTTTAGAAGTCAGTTCTGTTAGGGGCCCCACAATGGTCCCATAATTTTGAATAAACCTTCTATAGTACCCTGTCAGTCCAAGGAATGCCCTGACCTGAGTCTGGGTAACAGGTGCTGTCCAATCCAAAATAGTTTGGATTTTAGCTTGGAGAGGCTGTACATGGCCCCCACCTACCAGGTGGCCCAGGTACACCACAGAACTCTGCCCTATTTGGCACTTGCTTGCCTTAATAGTCAGGCCTGCCTGCTGCATGGCCTGAAGCACTTCCCTTAGGTGGCTTAAGTGATCTCCCCAGGTAGAACTAAACACAGCTATGTCATCCAGGTAAGCTGCACTGAACTGTTCCAACCCAGACAAGACCCTGTTCACCAACCTTTGGAAGGTGGCAGGTGCATTCTTTAAACCAAAGGGCATTACCTTGAACTGATAATGTCCCTCTGGGGTGGAGAATGCTGACCTCTCCTTTGCTCCATCAATGAGGGCAATCTGCCAGTAACCTGAAGTCAAATCAAAAGTACTCGGGTACTTAGCAGCCCCTAACCTATCAATGAGCTCATCAGCTCTAGGTATAGGGTGAGCGTCAGTCTTTGTGACTGCATTCAATCCTCTGTAGTCCACACAGAACCTTAACTCCTTGGGTCCCCCTGAGGATTAGGTTTGGGTACCAGCACCACTGGACTGGCCCATGGACTCTCAGACAGTTCAATTACCCCCAAGTCCAGCATCTTAGCAACCTCAGCTTTAATGCTGGCTCTGACATGGTCAGATGTCCTGTACAGTTTATTCTTGACAGGTAGGCTGTCACCAGTGTCAATGTGATGCACACCCCTCAGTGATGCCTGGGGTCAACGAGAACAGGCCAGCAAACTGCTCCAGCACTTGCTTACAGTCTCTGTGCTGCTGGTCTGTCAACTTGGGAGAGAGTATCACCCCCTCCACTGACCCATCTTGTACATTAGTGGAGAGGAGGTTGGGCACAGGCTCAGTTTCCTCCTCCACACCCTCATCAGTGACCAGTAACATGGTCATGTCTGCCCTGTCATGGTGGGGTTTCAATCTATTCACATGCAGGACCCTATGAGGGTTCCTGGGGGTGCCAAGGTCAACCAAATAGGTAACCTCACCCTTCTTTTCTAAGATTGGATAGGGCCCACTCCACTTATCATGGAGGGCCCTGGGAGCCACAGGCTCCAACACCCACACCAATTGTCCTGGAGTATACTCAGGCATAGTAGCCTTCTGATCATACCAGTGCTTCATGAGCTCCTGGCTGGCCTCCAGTTTCCTGTTTGCCTTGTACATGTACTCTGCCATTCTAGATCTCAGGCCTAGCACATAATCAAGCACATTGTCCTTAGCTTCTTTAAGAGGCTTCTCTAGAGACTCTCTTAGCAGGCTCAATGGCCCCCTCACAGGGTGTCCAAACACCAACTCAAAGGGACTGAAACCAACCCCTTTCTGTGGCACCTCCCTGTAGGCAAACAGTAAGCATGGGAGGAGAACATCCCATCTCCTCCTGAGTTTCTCCGACAACCCATTTATCATGCCCTTCAGGGTTTTGTTGAATCTCTCAACAAGACCATTTGCTTGTGGGTGATAGGGGTGGTGAACTTGTAGTTGACACCACACTCATCCCACATAGCAGTCAGATAGCTGGACAGGAAGTTCGTGCCCCTATCTGACACCACCTCTTTGGAAAACCCACTCTGGTGAACACACCAAGTAGTGCTCTAGCCACTGCAGGAGCATCAATGGTTCTAAGGGGTATGGCTTCAGGGTATCTAGTGGCATGGTCAACTACCACTAAGATATACCTATTCCCTGATGCAGTAGGTGGGTCCAGGGGACCAACAATGTCCATCCCCACCCTTTCAAAAGGAACCCCAACAACTGGAAGTGGTACTAGGGGAGCCTTTGTCTTGCCCCCTGCCTTGCCACTGCCCTGACAGGTGACACAGGAGCTGCAAAACTCCTTTACCTTTTCAGACATATGGGGCCAGTAGAAATGGTTCACCAACCGGTTCCATGTCTTTGTCTGTCCCAAATGTCCTGCCAAGGGGATGTCATGACCCAAAGTCAGGATGAACTCTCTGTACCTCTGGGGCACCACCAACCTCCTGGTGGCCCCCTCCTTGAGGTTTCTGGCCTCAGTATAAAGCAGTCCATCTTCCCAGTAGATTCTATGAAACCCACTGTCATCCCCTTCCTCTTGCTTAGAAGCAATCTGCCTCAAGCTCTCAAGGGTGGGACAGTCACGCTGTCCCTGACTGAACTCCTCTCTGGAGGGTCCACCTGCTCCTGTCAGTTCTGCCAAATCTGACAGCTCTGGCAGGGATGGAGTCCCTCCCTCCGAGGCCAGATCCTTCCCAGCAGGGTTGGATTCTGCCTGCCCCTCTGGAGTTCCCTGGGCTGGCTCACCAGGCCCAGTACCCTTGTCCATGGATGCTTGGCCCTTTGTTCCAGGGTCCAAGTGTCCAGCCCCTCCCTTCTGGCTAGTCTGTGACCTAGTCACAGCACATACACACTCAGGGAGCTCCAATTTTTTCAATTTTTTCCTCTCTCCACCTCTGACCACGCAGAGGCTTCAAGGTCATTGCCCAGTAAACACTGGACTGGGAGCACCTTTGACACAGCTACCTTCATAGGGCCTGTCACACCTCCCCATTCCAAATCCACCACAGCCATGGGATGGATTTTGGTAGTGCTGTCTGCATAAGTCACCTGGTGAAACTCACCAGGTATCACCCTCTCTGGAGGCACCAGCTCAGCCAGGACCATAGTTACACTAGCCCCAGTGTCTCTGATAGCCTCAACCTCAGTCCCATTCACTTTAGGTCTCTGCCTGTACTTCTCCATGTTTGGAGGTAAGGCATCAAGGGTTGCAATACTCACCCCACCCAGGGACACTAAGGTTGCTGCCACTACTGGAATACCCCCTTCTGGTGTACCACTCTCCACCCCTACACTCACGTTGGCAATCCCTGTGGATGGCCCCTTAGGGGGGAGCTTCTTGGCGCAGACAGCATCTCCCTGCTTGTGCCCTGGCTGGTTAGTCAAAGCACTTACCCACCTTTGAGGGATCAAAGAACCTACCAGGCTTTCCCTGATACCCCCTCCCTTTGAATTTGGGTTGGCTCGTGGGCCCCCCCTCCTTGTGCAGGTTTTTGTGGGTCTTTAGAGGACTCTTTCTGATTTTGACCTTCTTTCCCTTGGGCTTTCCCCTGGGGAGGGACCTGTCCTCCTTTCTTCTGGTCACCCCCCTGGTGCTGTATGGAAACCCGGGTTCTCACCCACTCATCAGCTGCTTCCCCCAGCTCTCTGGGGTCTGTCAGCTTAGAGTCCACTAGATACTGGCGTAACTTCTCTTCTGCACAATGAGTCAAAATGTGTTCTTTCAAAAACAAATTATACAATCCCTCATAAAGGCTCACTTTGTTACCACAAATCCAGCCTTCTAGTGCCTTCACTGAAACATCCACAAAGTCTATCCAAGACTTGGAACTCAATTTCTGGGTGTTCCTAAACTTCACCCTGTACTGCTCTGGAGTCAGACCAAACCTCTTGACTAAGCAGGCTTTCATCTGCTGGTATGATTCTGCATCCTCTCCCTACAGGGTCAGGAGCCTATCCCTCCCAGCTACTGGAATCAACTCCCACAGGAGTGCACCCCAATACCTAGAGTGGACCCTACTCATCTTAAGGGCCCTCTCAAAAGCTGCAAGCCATTTGTCAATGTCATCCCCCTCAGTGTACTTGGGCACAATACCCTTTGGAAGTTTAGGTTCAAATCTGCCACCCCTGGACATCTCAGCATTTTCTTCGCTTTCGCTGCCACCATTTCTCTTCTCCTCCTTCTCCCACCTCTTCTCAGCCAAATCTAGTTTCCTTTGCTCTAAAGCTATCAAAGCTAATTGAGCCCGAAGCTGTCTCTCTGCAAGGGACCGTAGTGGTTCCTGAGTAAGGGACCCTTCCCCACTCCCACCATCAGGATTCTGTTGGCTTACACTAGTTATAATGGAAGAGGCATCATCCTCAACCTCCTCCCTCTCTTGGGGTAGGTAGGGGGGGACACCCTCTATTCCCCCTTGATTCCCCTCAGCTGCCTGGTCATGGGCTTGTATAAACTGAAACAACCCTGCCTTCCTATACCTCTTGGAAGCAGGCAGCCCCCTAAGCCTACACTGTTCCCTAAGCTCAGTCAATTTACACTGGGACAGTTTAGCCAGGTCCAACTCCATGGTTCCCTAGTTTTGGGTCACAACACGAACCACAATAGACTTAGAACAATTTGGAAAAATCAAAACAATGGATTAAAAACAGTTTAGTCCAAATTCCAAAAATCAAACTCAAAAGTTTTGTTCTAAGGCAATTTAGAGGATTTTTATAATCTTAATTCATTCACTGAAAGGTGTATTTTTTAAACACAAGTCCACATCCACACCGCTGAGCACCAAATGTTGGAAAGTGGATTATTGGTAGGGGCAAATGTAGGTCTGCCACTGGCAATAAGGCCACTAACACATGATAGGACTCAGCATAGGTCTCAGAAAATTATTCCTATGCTCAACCCCTGGTAACGTGGCTGCGAGCAGACCGGCTTAACTTCAAAGACCGGTATGTAAAGCATTTAAAAACACCAATTCAGTAAATAATTAAGACACAACACATCATAAAAATCCAACACCAATTTATCAAAATAGGAAATATTTTTATCTTTAAAATGACACCAAAACGACAAAAATCCAATGTAGGGAACCGGAGATATGAATTTTCAAAGTTTAAATAAAATATAGCACTTAGAAGCATATAGCACCATATTGGGACATAGGCTCGCGATAGACCGGGCCAAAGTCAAAGTTTAAGGCCGACCGCGATGGAGCCCTGAGCGGATACCCCACGCGGAAGGTCCCGGTCAATGTTTTTACCTTCGCACTTAGAAACTTTTCTGGAGCTTTTCTCCTCGAGGCCCCTCGACGCTCTGTCAGTCCGGATCCGGTGCGGCTCCGCCGGATAGCCTTTCGACGATCTCCCGGTGAACTTCCCTGGAGCGGACTTAGAAACTTTTTCAAGATCGCTTCAGCAGGGCAATCCAACAATCCAGGCCGACACGCGATGGAAGGCAGGCGGATTGGCGCTCGCGGTTGTTCCCGGTCGACTTTCTTACGAGCGGACTTAGAAGCTTTTCTGGAGCTTTTTCTCGTGGGGTCCCTCGATGCTCCTCATGTAGCCGGATCCGGTGAGGGTTCGCCGGCTTCAGATTTTCGCTAGTCCCGGTCAATCTCTGGAAGTCGATGCGATGGAGCTTTTAGCGGGACGAACCTGGTGGGCTTGGCCGGCTCGCGGTTGAAGGCAGGCGGCTTGGCTGACCAGGATGAGTCGGTCCCCTATGGAGCTTTTTTTCAAAGTTCCTCCAAAGTTCCCCAAACTTCTTGAACTTCTTCCTGAAGTTCCTCAAAGGGTCCCAAAGTGTCTCAAACTTACTCCAAGGGTCTGGAAGCTCCAAGATGGTCCTTGAAAGTTGAGGACTTCAATTCCCACAATGCACTGGACGTCATCCTTACAAATCCACTGGTAGCTCCCCAGGTTGATGATTCTTGGTGGTGAGGGTCCAGATGAGCTCTGTTAATCTGTAGCTTGCAGGGAGTCCACTCTTGACTTCTTTTACTCAGCACAGTTAGTCCACAAAGCTGTAGTTTCAGGTGGTGCAGTCTCCAGAGGTCAGGCCTTAGAAGTCTTTGCACAGCAGAACTTTTCAGCAGGGCCAGTCTTGCTTTCTTCAGTTTCAAGCAGCAGATCTGAGGGCTGGGCCTCTCTCAGATACTTATTCCACAGTCTCTGGGTCATCCAGGAGGTCAAGCTTCACCAATAGGAGTAGGGTAACCTCCCACTTGAGTGACTCCTTCCTGCAGAGTGTGGCATTATTCTATCCCAGAGTGCAACAAAGCTTCCAAATCCATAATGGCTGATTTTCCAGCAAGGAGGTAAGCTGGCTAAACACTCCCACTGAGTTGGCTAATTAACCTAGCCTCTCCTCCCTACATCTGCACATATCTTCCTTAATCCTGCCATCTGGCTGAGGTGGGGGTTCAAAGCTGTTAATGACACTGCTCTGGGCTCTGCCCCTTTGAAGCTCATTGTTTACGACCCCTCCCCCTGGCCTGGCATTCCTGCAGAACAGCTCACTGCCCTCCCAGTCCATCTGGCTGGCCCCTGGGGATCTTTATCACCTCTTCAGGCAGGCTGGCTAATCCCCTTAACTCTGACCAATCAGGGCAGAGCACTGGAAGGCTGGATTTGGAACTAAAACCCAGAAAGTGTTATAACTTCTTGTCTGTTCACTTTGGGAAAAATTCAATAACATCCTATTGTAGGATTTATCAATACCATTCTAGCGAGTCTTTGAATGGAATCTTTATCCCTCTCCTATCAGAAGTTATTGTTTAATAACTTTCCCCCATGTTAACCTATGGGGCAGCAATGGGAAAAATGACATGGGCCATTTTTCCAGGACCTACAAAAACATATTTTATAAGTACTTGGCTTGCTTTCACAGGACCCCCCACCCCATAGGTCACCTAGGGGAGACCCTAGGGGTGCTGAATCTGTAAAAATATTGCAGATCCTCCATGCCCAGTGCCCCCAGCATCAAAGTCGAATTTGGGCAGCACTTTACACAATGGGGAGAGTGAAATGTGAATTTCACTTAACCCAGGGCATATATAAACTCATTTTATAAGGGTCTACCTTATAGATACCTGACCCCCCACCCCTGGGATACCTAGGGAGACCCTGGGGGTCATTATTATGCCAAAACATTTTAGGTTGACCAGTTTTAAGTGCCCCAAACCCCAAAGTCGAGTTTGGCCACAATTTACATGTTTAAGAGCAATTCTGGCGCCCAGGGCTGCTTTTAAACTGACCACAGGCTTCAGCAGGGCACACATGCAAGTGCAAAAAGGCTGCTGGCCTCTAAACTGCCATGCCCCAGGATACAGGGGACTTCTAGGTAGTTTCAATCCCCTGCCCTATTATATACTAGGGGCTTAGGGGGTAGGTCATGCCAATTACAGGGGTACCCCAACCCAAAGTGTACCCTAGTGTATGTAGGTGCTTTACTGTTATCTAAGTGTTTCAGCATGGCACTGGGCCTGGTTAAACGGAGCCCAGGGTCAGTCAGAGTCAGTTACCACGAGTTCCAGTCAGCAAAAAGTTGGGGGGTGCCCAGGGCACAGGATGACTTTACAACAGATACATTTTGCATGATCAAGCGAGTTACCACTTCATTTTGTGGCATTCATTTTTATTTATGATAAAAGCATCCAGAACACTAACCTCACCAGTTTCAAGCCTGCTTTCTTCATATAGCCACCGAGTACTTCTAAATGCTCTCACCATGAAATTAGGGTGAATAGAAGCTTAGCTGTTACCCCATGCTCAACGTTTTGGGGTATATATTGTCTTATGTCCAACTTGATTGGTTCCTGCAACTGTATTCCTCTTAAGACACTGACATGTTCTGGAAGACAGCTACATTTAGCTGTTGATGACAGAAGCACATTCAAGATCATTGTGGTGTTGTAATGGACTGATTGATTTGGTTCCATGATCAGATTGTATCAGAAAAAACCCAGGAATAACCTGTTTAAGTCGAGCCTCAGTGCAGTGTAACATCATATATTGTGCCAAAATGGTGCCTGGTTTAGCATTGCTGGGATTGTCGCATTGCTGTTCCTGTCTGGGTGATTTCCATACCCGTTATACTTGAATGTTGCTTGCACGGAGTTGAATTGTTAGCGATAGGCAGATTGCACTCACGTGACCTTGAGGTGGCTTCATTTTTTTTTTAAACAAACTTTATTAGGTTTTGGCATAGCAATTATGCAATAGCAGTACAATCACGTTCATTCGTATAAACCTGCATCAACCAGGCCCCGCTAAGTGACACTAGTAGAAACCCTGAGTTAAGCAGCAAAGTGGCAGTACGTCTGCTCCATATGAGGGCAGAACAGAGAAACGCAGGCGGGCTGCTACCCCCAGCACCCCACAGAGCAGTTCTGCAGTTACCGGAAGAGCGGCCTCACAGTGATGTACTCTCCCAGTTACCCCCTAGCAAAACCCCACAAAGTGAGAAAAACGCCCCGTCCCCCCTCCAAACACCCCTCCCCACCTCCCCCCAGGCATGCCGCTAAGTATCACCTTCCATGTGCGATAATGCTGGGCAGTCCCACACGGTACTTTACTTGCTGGTCCCAATGGGAAGATGGTATTGCTAATGTACCCATCACATTCTTACCCCACTGAGTCGGCGTGTGCCCCCAGTACTGGGCTGAGCCAGGTCTCAGGGCATGCTCTCATTCCCCAGCCCTCTGGTCTGCGCTGGCGGGGGGTGTATTCTCATCAACCCTTGGTTGCTTCAGTATATCTACAAGTGCCACCCAAGCCCTTGCCAAGTCCAAGGATTTGTCACTCCCACTGCGATTGGCCATCTCCAGGCGCAGGGTCCCTTTGCAGCCCACCCACCTTATAAACTTCCTCAACCACCTAGACACTGTAGGTGCATTCTTCGCTTTCCAATTTTTTGTGATTTCTCGTTTAGCCAGGACCAACCCTAGGTCTATGAATTTGCTGGTAACCTTATTTCTGGAAGTGTGGGGGAACCAATGCAGTAGACAGCACCCCGGTGTCCGCGCTACTTCCCGCTCCGTCACGTCTGCTTGGCTAGAGGTCACCTCCCGCCAATAGTCCCCTAAGGTCGGGCAGCCCCAGAACATGTGCAGGAAACCTGCAGACTCCAGGCCAGACCTCGGGCAAGTGGACCGGGTCCCGAAGTATTCAGTAATCTTGCCAAGGGTGAGATATGCTCTATGAAGGACGAAGAACTGGATCAGCTGTAAGCGCGCGTTTCTGGTGCACTTCCAAGCGCGTTCAACTAGTTCCCCCCATGGCTTCTCTGCTATGTCCTCTCCTATGTCCGCCTCCCATTTCAGGCGCAAGGCCGTCAGGGGGGCGCGTGTCTCCTGCGTGATGCGCCTATAGAGGCAAGTGACTGCCTTAAACGTCCCCGCAGCCATTACTATGTACTGTCCCGGCAGGGAAGTCGTCGGTTCTGCCAAGCCCTCCCGCCAATGCTTCCGAATGGCCGCCGTGAAAGCAGCGTGGAGGAGGGAATCCCCCCTCGGGAGGTCAAATCGCTCTATCAAATCATTAAAAGGGAGCAAGGTATTGCCCTCAAATAGGTTCCCAATAGTAGATATCCCCACCTCTTCCCATTCCCTCAACCGCTGCCAGTCCCCTCCGTGGGGGAGAGCGTCACAGACTATCAGGGGGATCTCCGGCGCGTACGGGGAGCGTAGCCGAGCCCGTCCCAAGGATCGATTCCAACAGCGGAGCATTACCCGCAGGTCTGAAGGGATCGCTCCCTCCCGCAGAGGGAGATGCAGGAAGACCTTGGAAAGGTGCTGCAAGCCCGGATCCAAGCCTCCGGGGAGTCCCGGATTCCGAAGGCGCCCCGCCATCCACTTCGTGAACCACTGCAATTGCGCCGCATGATAGTAGGCCTCAAAATCCGGGACCGCTAGTCCACCCTCCGCTCTAGGTCACATCATAGTGGACAGCGCCACTCTCCTCCGACCAGAGCCCCATAGAAACCCCGTGATCAGGGTATTGAAATAGGCAAAAAGTCTGCGCGGGATCCATATTGGGAGGGAACCGAAATAATAAAGCAATCGAGGCAGCGTGACCATTTTTAAGAGGGCCACCCTGCCTGCCAGCGACAATGGAAGGGAGCCCCAGAACTCAAAGTTGGCTTTGGCACTGCGCATTGCTCTCTCCACGTTGCCCTCTAGCAAGTCGTTAGGGTTGTGGTAAATTTTTACCCCTAGGTAAGTCAGGCACCTGTCCTCCCATCGCACCTCCTCTGTTGTCAGCGGTCCAGCTCTTTCCGCCACAGCCGGGAAAAGGCACGACTTAGCCCAATTAACCTTTAGGCCCGCAACTCTGCCCAACCTGTCCAGCAGAGCCTTAGCTCCCCGCAAAGCATCTCCAGCGTTGGCTAGGAACATCAAGAGGTTGTCCGCATACAGTGCTATGTATTGGGTCTGCCCCAGCGCTTCTAGCCCCTGGTAGGAACCCCCCAATCTAGCGTGGACTGCCAACGGTTCCACTGCAAGCGCAAATAGGAGGGGAGACAACGGGCACCCCTGTCTCGTCCCCCTGCCCACCAGGCAGGCATCCGAGACTACGCCACCCGTTTTGACCCTAGCGGTGGAATTCTTGTATAATAGCGCCGTCCAAGCAACAAACCCCTCACCCAAGCCGAACGCTCTCAGGACTCTAAAGAGATATGGCCACTCGAGGCTATCAAAAGCCTTCTCTAAGTCGATGGCCAGTATACATGCTTCCTCCTTGTTGTAAGTGTTCGCATCTAGAACACGCATAAGTCTGTGTATATTCATTGCCGTGTTCCGCGCTGGGATAAATCCCGCCTGGTCTTCATGCACCAGTGTGGGCATGTGGGCCAATAGGCGAGACGCCAACACACTGCTCAATATTTTATAGTCCAAGTTGAGCATAGCCAAAGGCCTATACCCAGTACGGTCCCATGCTGGTTTTCCTGGCTTCAGAAGTGGGATAATTACCGCTTCTCTCGTAGTGGCCGGCAACTGCCCTTCACGGCGCGCCCTATTATATAGTGTGACCAACTGGGGGGCCAGGACGTCTACATATTTCGAATAAAACTCAACCGGGAGTCCGTCCGTCCCCGGCGTCTTATTCCGGGCCATACGTTTGATGGCACCTCGTACCTCCCCTAGGACAACCGGGCTGCCCAGGGTCGCAGCCGACTCTGCATCGAGCTGGGGGATCTCCACCTCGTCTAAGAAGCGTTCTTCGTCCAATATTGCTGTGTCAAGTTTGCTCCGGTATAATTCAGTGTAATATTCCAGAAACTGGAGATTAATATCCTGCTGATTATAAAAAACCTCATCGCCACGCCCTCGCAATTCTAGTATCGTCGTCCCCCGTTGCGCTGGATTAGCCAGTCAGGCTAGCAATGCTCCAGCCTTGACCATCTCCGCATGGGCCCGGGTGGTATAGGCTCTATAGTCAAAGCAGCGCAGTTGTTCCACTTGTGCCGCTAAACCTTCCCTGGCTACGAGGAGGTCCGGCTGTTTATCTGCTCTTTCCGGGCGTTCCCTTTCCGCCTCCCTGAGCCGCAGCTCTGCATTCTGCACATCACGCAGGAGAACTCTTCGTACCCCCACTACCTCGCCAATGCACCGGCCCCGAATGACAGTCTTAAAAGCATCCCATTCAAGGAGTGGGCTTGCCGTGGTACCGGCGTTAGTGGCGAAGTAATCATCAATGGCATCCCCTATCGTGGTTTTAAATACCGGATCCTCCAATGTCTCCGGTCGTAGGCGCCAACTAGGGATTTTAGTGCGTGCCTTTACCCAATCTAGTGACACCAGCAGAGGATTGTGGTCGGAAATCGTCCTAGTCAAATATTCACTCAGCCTAATTCCACCATGAACGTCTGGCGAGCAGAGAATCGAGTCCAAGCGGACATGTAATTCATGTAGTGCGGAAAAGTAAGAGTAATCCCTTTCCCCCGGATGTTGAGCCCTCCAGGTGTCTGTCAGTCCCCAATGGCGCTGCCAGTCCCTCCTAGCTTCAGCAACCCTATGTGTGGGGGCATCAGGGAGTGGTGGGTGGGATCTGTCCAAATGGACATCAGTGACGCTGTTTAAGTCCCCTCCCAGCAACACCGAGCCCGTGAGCACCAAAGCAAGCGTTTGGGAAAGGTGTGCCAGGAACGCAGATTGATCCACGTTGGGGGCATATAAGCTCCCTAGGGCAATATCACGTCCGTCCAATCTCCCCAGGACCACTACGAATCTACCCTCCGGGTCTATGATTTGTCTGAGACATTGGAAGGGGACCCCCGCCCACACCCAAACCAGAGTCCCCCTGGCAAAAGCTGAGTACCCAGTATAGAACACCTGCCCCTTCCAGCGCTTCTGCAGGGCCACTCCTTCCGTGTGCGATAGGTGAGTTTCCTGTAAGAGGGCGATTTGCACCCCCCTCCTAACCACGTATGAGTGTATTTTGTGGCGCCGGGACATGGTGTGCATTCCCCTAACGTTCCAGGATATACACTTGATACCTACAGCAGTTCCCATCGTGTAAGCCGTGTCCTATCTGACTGCAAGAAAACCCCCGTAGCGACATGCCCGGTCCCCAACATAAACCCCAGATCAACGATATCTCCCCAACTCCCCCTCCCCAGGACAGGTTCACCCAAACAAGACCCCATCCAAACTAGTGCTCGTGAACAGTGATTCCCAACAGGTGTCAGGGCGTAAGCTAACCCAGTTGGACCCAGTTCTCCCCCAGGCCCCCCACTCACTTGGGTTTAGTGGTAACCCCAGGATCTTCCCCAGTATCCGTTTGTGTCCTTCGTCGTGCACTGACGCGGCCATCAGCCACATACCTGGAAATCCCCTCTTTTTTTGTTTTTTTTGTTTATCAATTCTAGCCTCTCATACAGCCTGATGAGCGGGCATCAAATTATGCCATCCGCGGTTTGCGGGGTGACGTCTGGAAGTTCAGTCTCCGAATCTCCGTGCTCGCTGCTCACCCGCCGACCCTCCCGTTGCATGGCTGCAGGCGGTTCCGGCCGGGCTAGCGTCCCCCTGGCTAATGTCCGCCACCGCCCGTACAGCTCGATCTCGCTCCAATCTGCGCCCCTTCGGAGAAGGGGCCCTCGGAGGGAGTGAAGAAGGGCTCGGGGTCCGTCGAGAAGAGCCCGGCGACGGCACACGGCTTCCAGGAGCTGGTCGGGTCTCCAGCCATTCCCAGGCGGCCGTCGGGGTGGTGAAGAAGAGCGATCTGGAGCCGTCAGTCACCCGGAGGCGCGCCGGGAACAACATGGCATATGGTAGTTGCAGCTGGCGGAGCTTCCGCTTCACAGATGCATAAGAGGCTCTCTGGCGTTGGACCTCCCTAGTGAAGTCCGGAAATATCATCACTCGGCTGTTTCCGATCTGCAAAGTCTGCTTCTCACGTGCCCGTCTCAATATATAGTCCCGGTCCCGATAGTGTAACAGCCGCGCCACCAGTGGGCGGGGAGGGGCCCCAGGCCTCGGCGGCTGGGCCGTGACCCTGTGGGCGCGCTCAAGCGCATAGAAAGGAGATAGGCCCTCAGGGGCCACTACAGTCCGCAGCTAATTCTCCAAGAACTGCACGGCGTCAGCTCCCTCCTCGCATTCCGGGACCCCCACTATGCGCAGGTTGTTTCGCCATGAGCGCCCCTCGCTGTCCTCTGCCCGCAACTCCAGCACCTTAACCTTCGCTTCCACCACTTTCAGTGTGCGTTGTAGCGTGGCGACCGCCTCTGGGACCTCCGCCATCGTCTTTTCATTGAGGGTAACTCTCTCCTTTAACTTACGGTGGTCGTCCTTCAACAAGGAGAGGTCCGCTCCGATGGAGTCTATTTTTGCCTCCAGCACCTCCCTTGAGGAGGCGATGGCCTGCATGATATCAGACAGCGTGGGGTCACCGGGGCCGGTCCACGTTCGCCGCTCCCATGGGTCCTCGTCCTCATCTGTGTGATGATCCGCTTCCTCAACACGCAGGACTTCGAACCCCTTCTTCCGCGAGGTTCTCCCCATCTTGTACAGCGTGGGTTCGGGCAAAGGCAGCACCACAGCAACCAGTCAGGGGGACCCCTGCCGCTTCGGGTGGGCAGCCGCACAGGAGGGGGAAAGATCTACTCTCAGTCTATACCCCCGCAGCCGTGTGCGCACGGGGCCTCAATTGTCCGGCAAGGTCTCAGCAACCGCAACAGGGCTCCCCCAGTGATCCGAGCCCCCGGGAGGTGAACAGTGTCCAGGTACCGCTCAGTCCTGCGATAGGCCTTCCGGGGCCGAGGCCCCCCGCAGCGCCCAGGCCAAAACAGATCGTCAGGGTATTCGTGAAGGACCAAGCGGCAAGTCCGCAAGAAGTAGTCCCAAACGGATTGTACTCCCCGATTAGAGATGGACAGGCCCCGCGCACAGCCCCCAGTTCTATCGGGCCTGCGGTGATTACATCCCAGTCCACCGCCAGTGGGACCTCAATCCTCGCGCCGTCACTCACCAGACCACAGGGTCCCCAGGTGTCGGCTTCCTCCCCGTTGTAGCAGCGCGCCGCAGTGCTCACCTCCAGGTATTGCAGGGTCTTGTGGTCGCTTCTGGAGCGTCGTGGGCAGGCACCAGTCTCCGCCTTGTCGCGCTAGTCGCTCCGCCGCAGTTAGGCCGCCTTGTCAACTGCGGGCACACCCGCCGCCGTCCTGCTTCAGCAGCCGCCTGCAGCTGTGTCTCCAGCTCGCCACTTCAAATTCAGGGCGCCGCCGAAGCTCTGCCGCGGAGCGCACACCACTGCTGCCCGATTCAGGGCCTGTCCGTCGGGCCCGCCGCCATCCCGCGAGCGCCTCCACTCCCAGCAGAGGAGAATGGCAAGCTACCTCCGCCCCACGGTCCTCCCGGCAGGCGGGGATCCAGGAGTGTCAGCGATCAGCGTGGGATGCGCCGGGTTGCGTCCGCGGGGCACCGCTGCCTCCGACGCGGTCAGGGCCGTCCAGCAGAGGACAGGGCAGCCGCCATCTTAGGTGTCTCGGAGCCGGCCGCTCCCGGGGGAGACTTTGGTGGTTTTTGCCCCTGCAGCGGCGCTCCCTCTCCCTCGCTCCGCACCAGTAAGGGCACCAGCACCTCCGGACACTGTCATGCAGGTAGGGGCCACTTCAGAGATGCAGGATCATTGCGAGTGGGGGGAAGCCACGGACGGAGCTCCAAGGTCCGCTTCCCCTCACATCGGCGTCAAGCCACGCCCCCTTTAGGTGGCTTCATCTTGTTGAGTTCCAGTCATTACTACATCTTACAACATTTTGTGGTGGGATATATGTGTATCGGTGGTGGTGCTGGACGTTTGCTAGTTACCTTGGCGAACGTGTCATCCAGTTACCTAGTAGATGGTTGTTTTTGTGGTCAGGACATTCCCTGCAGGCCAGTGGTTAATGTGTGTGGGTTGTGCAGATATTGCTGCAACTTCTCTGTTGACAAGTGGCATGTGACTCCATGCATTGACGAGTGTGCCATCCATTGTCCTGCTTGCCTGGTTGTTTTCTTACATTTCAGCCTGTCTGTTCATGTTGCCCGTGATTCTTCTCAATTTGTTCTGGCGTTTATTCTTCCCTTCGAAGGTGTGCTTTGGAAATGTGCTTGCATCGCTTTTTCAAGTTTTCCAATGTGTGTGCATTGAACTAAGTATATATGTTTTGAATTAATCTAATCTCGGTCTTCACTGACGTGCACGACTGGAACATGCCACCAGAGCGGGATTGGACAACAAAATCAGCCCTAGTAAAAATGTTCAAATCAGCCCTGCACTTCAAGATACTATGACTAAAATTGGCCCCTTGACGGTGTGACTCTTTCATGGCAGCCATCCTGCTCTGAAAGCACGCCCCTAGCTGTAGCCAACAGGTAAATACCAGACTGGTAAAATGGCCAATCTGGCCCTGCATGCCATACAGCTGCCATCCTACTTGTTTGCATCAGTTGGCATGTGCTCAAGTCCATTAGCCATGTCATTGTGTGTCTCATTCGAGAGTTGTATGTGTCACTGTTATTTTTGTGGGCTTCACATTTGAGTGCTTTGCTAGGATTAGTAGTGTGTGCCTTCGTACTGTGTTTTGTCCACTGTAGTTTGATAATAGTTGTACTAGATTTGTTACTGGATTTTGTCACGATGTCGGTGTGCTGATAACACTATTTGGAATCGTGTGAAAGGACATGCTGTTCAGTAATGTATTCTTAGGTGAATGTGTCGATCTTTCTTTCGTTCCTAAGCGCAGGCACTTTGTTCTGCAAATGGCATCTTTGCAAGCTTTTTGCATATATTTGACATTTTGATCTTTGCTCAATTGACAACTGCAGTTTTTGACTTCTTTGTTTAGGTGAAGATCAGTTTGCCCTTTGTCTCCCATTTTATGTAATTTCACAACCTGCTCTATCTGGCCCTTCATGCCTTTAAACGATGTTTCTACATTGTAATATTCTTTAGATTGAGCACAGCGAGCAGGGCTGACTCTTTCCATTCAATCTTTCTCCTTCTAACATTCTCTCTCTCTCTCTCTTTCCCTTCCCTTCATCTCTGTTCAAGCCCCCGTGCCTGCTGCAATTATCCTCGAGGAGCTGGGGACAGAGACAGCAGCACTGGGCTTTCAAAAAGTGGCTCCAGTCTGCCAGAGAAACGCCCCAGGGCCACTGGCAGTGTGCTTATCTGTGACTGCAGGCAGTGCTTAATTTGTAAAATATTAAGTGCCAGGGCTCTGACCAGGAGGCCACTGCAGCTTGCACCACCCATGGCCCCTATCATCGCTGCCAAAACAACTACTAACCATCTCTCTCGCATGTAAATGCGACAGTTCAGATTATTCCAGGTCCCCAAAGCTAAAGTAATGGCTGGGGAGGCAGGTATTTGCAATTTTAATGTATATTGTATTCCTAAACAACCGTGGTTCTCCTCATCTCTAAATTAGATGAGCAGCGCCACCATGTGGCAGACTGTTCTAGGTATGGTGTTGACAATTAGGTGCCGGTGCCAAGCACCAGAAAGCAATTAAGTGCCGGTGCTTAGCACCGGAAAGCCCCGGCTCAAATTAAGCACTGGCTGCAGGTTTCCCCCCCCCCCCCCATAATTAAGAATTTGCCACATAATCCATCATCTGCTGCATAATTAGCAGATTTTAACAAAAAATGTTTATAGCTTAAATGGATCAATAGTTACAAAAAATGTGAAGATGTGTCTTCACGCACGTTTGAAGACCCTTTTTAAAGGTTAGCTGGTCATCCTTCATTTGCTTATTTATGAATTTGGTTGTTAAACTGGTACTATTAAGGTGAAATAATTACCCAGACCATTCTACCACGTGAAAAAATGGCAAAATAATGAAGTAATACTATTTAAAAATGTGCCGTATTATGCTGAATAATTTGCCTTTTCTTGCTGCATAGCCTTGTCAACCATGCCACATAATTTGGTGCTCCCCTGCTGCTTAATTCCAGTGGCCCTGCCTATAGAATACAAGCATTGGCAAAGCCAATAGGTCTCTGCAATTCGAGACCTACATGCGTTCTCAAGGTAAATGCATTTTTGTACAGATCTGGGCTGGTTTTATTGATATACACAAATGTTTTAACATTTCCAACGCCTATAGCTCTCGGATTGCCGAGACCTATTGGCATTGCCAATGTTTTTTTTTTTTTTAATATATAGGCACATGTCTTGGCCGAGATCCCATTAATCGGTGACTATGCTCAGCTCTGCTGGTCCTGATCCTATTTATCCGTGACTATGCACAGTAGCATGTGATGGATTGGGTTGCAGTGTTTTAAAATATCATTAATAGCCTATGGCAGTACTACTGAGACAGTGTCTTAAATAACATATTTTGGTGGCCAACGTTCGGCCTGTTTCAAACCATGTGAGAGTGCGAGCACTTATGAGCAAGAATGAAATACGACATGCTACTTGGGTGAGAGTAAACAATGTGGCTTTCTCGGCCAGCACAGGCTCACGCCTAGTGTAGCCATCCCCGCGGCCAGTTCAAGCAAACCTCCAGGTGTTCTCGCCTCTGTGTGAAGTTGCTGGGGGCAATGCTTTGGTTAGCTGGCGCTTGTACTGAAAACTGATGTGGACAGGGGCGGTGCGTCCATTGGGGCGTAGCCCCCCCGCCCGCAGCTCCCTCGGCGTCTTTGAACCTAAGTAAACAATCAGTTTACTTAAGTTCAAAGAGCCGAGGGAGAACTAAGAATCATGTCAGTCAGCATGACGTCGGACCGCCCACCCCCTTCAGAGTCTGAAGGGGGTGGGCGGTCCTGCGTCATGTTGACTGACATGATTGTCAGAGGGACCAGGGGCAGCAGGCAGCACTGCAGCACAAGTGCGCATGAGTGGGGAAGGGCACCGAATTTTCGCGCCGTGCCCAGTCATGCGCACTTGTGGGTGCACTGGCTTGCGCATGCCCATTAGGAGAGCGAGGGTTGAGCAAAGTCTCAAACCTCGGTCTCCTAATGGGCAGGCGGGCGAGAGGTAACCGTGCCCTAAGCCAATACTGGTGCTGCCAGCAGCGCCAGGATTGGCTGAGAAGGGCTGTACGTAGGCAGGGCCAAACGGAGTCGGACCCGAGGCGGCGCGGACGGCGGACCTCCTCAGAGTCAGGTAGGATTTTCTTTTTTATTTCAAAAATCCCCCGGGCCCCCGTGTAGACTCTTTCAATCGTAGCGTCGTCTAAAGTAACCGTTAGCTTGAAACATTTAGAGAGAGTAAAAATCATAACATTATTTTTCACTGCGTTGATTTCAAGCCCTCTTCTCCCACAAAAGTCCAAAAAACCGTTCAGTTGGCTTTGGAGTCCACCTGCTGTTTTAGAAAGTAGCTACTAGCTAAGTATCATCATTGAAGGGTTAAGAACGGACTTTTTCACTGGCTAATACCGGGGCATCATGGGCACACAGCGAAAGGTGGTTAATGGCACCATTTTTAAAGAGGATGAATGAAGTTGGTGCCACCGTGCCAGCATGCACCCTTGACGAACTTCCCTATTTATGGGAATAGCTGCAGTGCTGTCACCATCAGGATCGTACATATTTTACTATAATTATTATCACGAAATCGAATAATCAGGTTCAAAGGATGTATTGGTGTGCCCATGTTATAAAGAACTTGCCCCAACAAGTGACATACAACGGAGTAAAATGCATATTTTAAATCCACTAAAGCCACATACAGTGCCAAGATTCAGCAAGCGCTTCCATATGAGTAGTAGAAGCGGAAAGCCTTGTCAATTGTACTGCTATAATCCTTAAAGCGCACATGATAGTATGTAAACACATTTGCAAAATGAATCCACTCTTTTAATCGGGCCAACCCCATTTTTGAAAATATCTTTTGAATCTTATCAACCAGGCTAATTGACCTATAATTCCCTGGACCACTGTAAAAGCTATTTTCGTGAACGGGAATAATTCTGCGCCCAACCATGAGCGTAGAATTGACGCCCCTGTGTGACTGCATTTGCTACTGCATGTAGGCATGGACCCCCCCCCCCCCACACACACACACACACACACCTCGAGCTCCGAATTAAAGAGACCCCCTGGGATTTTGTTTAGTTCTCCCGACTTTTGTGAAAGAACAGCTTTAATTAATTTTACAAGGGAAAGGTCACCGGGCCAGCACTGGGCCCGGCACAACCCCCCCCCCCCCCCGCAAGCCCCCCGCGAGCTATATATATATATATAATGCCATTATATAAGAGCTATATTTTAAAAGCACTTTTTCCTTGCCTTAGATGTGAATCTTTTTGCGCATTTTGCGGCAGCCTATCTTATGCTGTGTGTAATTCCCCACTAATCAATTTAAATTGCATTTATTTTTTGATTAATGTGTGTTATTTTATATGCGTATTATACGCGTATACATTAAAGTGAAATGCCAACGAAATAATGAAAGAATATTTGTTCCTTTTGGCCACGCCTTTGTCTCTGCCCCCACAGTCCCTGACCCCCACCCCATTGCTCTCAGGATCACAGTTCTCATACTTTTGTAATGCACTTCCACGGTGAGTTCGCAGTAAGTTGAACACCTGATATTTACAAACTACCGATATCACAAACGCATTTAACTTCGCCCAAGAGCACGTTTTAAATATTATCTTGTGGTTCTAAATGGCGCCTATTACCGCAGTTTTTCTGTTTAGTACTACTCCAATAACACGTTATTATTACCAAACGCAATGTTACTTGTTTTTCACTCTCAAAGGGTGAACGATTAAGTCGCTCGCGCTGGGAGTTGAACCTTCTGATTTGCATGTTGTTCACATCTCTTAGTAGCACTTCTTCGTTGGTGTAGTGCAGTGCGACAGACAGTGGTAAATAATCGAACAGTATAGCAGACGCGGCTCGCGGGGGGCTTGCGGGGGGGGGGGTGGGTTAGAAGCATTGAGGTAACGGAGTTATCCCCTCGTTTGCCTGGAGCGTCTCAAAATAATAGAATGACTGACAGGGTGATGCAGGATGAATGTGAAGGAAAAAGCAGCTGGCACAATAGGAGTCCTCTGGTCATACATTTATGTCTAAAATGAATGAGTAGGGTTTTTTTTAAAACTCTTGGAAGGATGCGAAACGTCTTACTGTTCTGCCCGTTTCCCCAGAGTTTTGCATTTACCCGCACAGGTTGTAACAAAGGCAGATTGCATATGCTTGTCCAGGGGAGCGAGGAATGCACACAATGAAGAATACATGTGCTGTGTCCAGCATTGTTGTGGGCCGGGCAATGTAATGACCTCAATGGTAATGTCCTTGTTAATGCCACTGCCTGTTCCAGGCAGTCTATGGAAGCTGGTTTTCCAGCAGGGGAGTCTGTGTGTGGTGTCTATCTGCTAGAGCACCAGGTGGAATCTGCAGGAAGGTCTAGGTTTCCCTGCTAAGGAAGTAGCTTTCAACAGTGCTGTCAACGGTTCGGGCAATGCATTTACCTTAAAGCTATTAATATCGAGATAGTTGAGTTTCCTTGCCCCTCACCGTGCTCCTAAAACAACGTTGGGCATAATTCTCTTTATGCTCATGTAGCAACACGAATTCCTCTCCACAGGCAAAACAAATCTGCAGGTTTCTTCTGTTACGAAATTCGTCCAGGAATTCCACCCACTCCTATTCAACAGTCACAGGAGAAATATGTTATTTATTTTACAGCCAGATAAAAATACTAACCTGGTGAATGAGGTTTCTGTATTGACAGTGCTATGTGTCATGTGAATACTCATAAAAAGTTAAGTGCAGTTCAGGAGGAAAAGAGAAGGAAGACTGCAAGTAAAGTAGGGCCTCTGCAGAGTGTGTGACCCATTTGATTCAGTTGCGTGATTAAGATTTAATAAATAGAAGAAAGTTTTACAGCCATGTGATTGGTGTGGACAATTATATTTGTTTACCAGCACTGTGCAGTCGATCTACAGCCACAATATCTACCCGCACTGGATTAGTTAGGCAAATTGGAAGCACAGTTTGAGAAATTAAAATAAGCAAAAAATACCTCACCCTTTTATAATCACACCCTTGTGTACTATGTGATATTTTCGAAGTGTTTAGGCCAACCTCTCCTCAACTGCAGTGCTGAGACAGTGAGGCATCATCCTCTGTTATGCCATAACAGTGCCAATGAGGAAAGGCAGGGAGGTTGCATTTTGCTGGCATTACATGCAAAACATTAGTATTGAGCCTAGAGGTTAGTGTTTACCAGTAGAGTGAGGAGAAAAATGAAACTAAGAAGGCGGTGCATATGTACTGTCGTATGGCTGCTACTTCCTCAGAAGGAACTGTGCGTTTGTTGGACAACATAAACGTTGAGATGGTGTCAGACTAATTCTATGCACCCCTCGGGATATGTTGGCCTATAGTCCTGCTAGCTCACAGTGCCACCATAAGTACCCCTAAACCTGAAAAGGTAACAAATGCATTCGGCAACCTCAGAACATGACAACCCTGACTCCCCAAGAAATTGTGGTAACAGATCTAGAACCTGCTCAGTCACTTGTGCATACCCAGAAATATACACAAGAAATACAAAAAAGAGGCATTTCACTATTTTTTGAACCATTGTGATTCTTGCAGGGGCGGTGCGTGCCGCACCCTATTTTTGTGTTGGTTTCAGCGTGGATATGTGATCTTCTCTATATCGCTGTATTGAGGCTCATCATTAGGTCGTTGGCGAAAAGGTGCTGGTTTAATGGGTGGAATTGTGGTGGCGAGTGTGCTGATATTTCTGAAGTCCCCTGTTTCTTTAGTAAAGGGATCGTTGGGCGCATAAAGTTAAGCATTGATCGTTGGAGAAGTATTGAGTGTCATTAGATCGGCGACCAGGGAACCTCGAAATTGGAGTGATGCTCAACTAATCCATGCCTAGTCATAACACATTGTATGCGATCAATAAACATAAAAGACGGGGGACAGCTATTGGGTGAGCTCGGTCATTGCTGCTAAACAACTGTTTGGTTTGGTTTCGACAAGCCAAACACGGTTGCGTGGCAGACACTTTAAGTGTGAGAACAGCTGTACAAAGACAGGGTGGTGGCGCTGCGTGATACCTAGAGAATAGTCTTCGCTCATGTTTCGATATTTAACAATCTGGGGGCATATTGTGTAAAACGGCTCACTATCCTTCTGTGAAAAGAACACACACTCAGTAGAGTGCAGCCAGGGCTGACGCACAGTGAGCCACATTACACACATACATGTGCGGCCCCAGCGCAGGCGTGACGTCGCACGTGCCATGGATAGAGGTTGCATGGAAAGGCAGGCCAACTGATGGCATAGGGTTCACTGCAGAGGGGCTGGCGGCACGTGGAGACGGGGGTAGGGATGTTCCTGCAGATGGGGGCAGTGTGTGGTTGCACCCTCCTGCGAGTAGCTGCAGGGAGATCCGGTGCAGCAGAGCAGGGCGCATGCGTGCTTGTGGTGTAAAATACATCTCCGATGGGCACCTGCAGTGGACAGTGATACCGCTTTAGGCTACGGATCCCAACTGATACAGGGGCTTGGTCACTTTGCATTCCCTCATCTCCTTGTGGTTTGTGTGTCCACAGCCAAGGTTGGCAACTTTTCCATCCGTTTAATTTCCTTTGTGAATGTATCTCTTAATTTGTTTTGTACATCAGACAATGTGTATGTTGCACTTTGGTGGCTAATCCGGCGAGTCAATGCTGAGAGTTTAGATGGGATGGAGATTCTCATTTGTGTTTGAAGGGTTACAGTTGTTGGTTTGTACACGTGTCCTTCAGCCATTGTAATTCTCTCTTCCGCATACACCTATGACCATTATAGTTTCTAAAGAGCAGCGTTAGTGTGCGCATCTTTACACTCGAGTATCTCCTCTGCAGTTCTTCAGTTTTGTGACTCGCCATGGGCCCAATGATATTATGTTTGTGTGATGATGCGTTTTGTTGTACACAAAGGGACATCCGCAGTTTACTTTCTTTTAAATATGTGTGTATGTGAGTGTCTGTGCTGCAGTTGATGGTACTTCCTTACAGATGTGCTGTCAGTAACTTGTGTGTACATCACACAGCCACATTGTAAACCGATATCAGGATATTGTTTCTGGTTCCACCCGCAGATTCTTGAATTCACCTGAGTAAGTGTTTGTGTGTTTTAAGTGGCACCAGAGCGCAGCACGGCTTGCTGTGTCTGTTCAGGTGACATCCCGCTAGGCCCTCGGCAAACGGCCTACAAACACTTCCGCAATGTCACCAACAGTTGCCTCTGCCAACTTTCCTACATCAAGGGCAAAAACTAAAATTCACAAGTGGTGAGGGTGCAGATCCTTTTACTCCTGTACCCATGTCCGACCATATTGTGCAAATATCTGAAAATGCTGTCTTTTTATTACTCTCCAGTGAAGGATGAACTGTACACCTTTAAATACTTTCATTTGCCATTCTAATAGTTTTCTCTGCTAAACAACTTTCTATTTACTTTTCGAGTTTATGAGCGGTTTCAGGGCGCGCACACTGAATACTCGACCCCAGAGTATCAATAGGGCACATTATCAAGGATAAAACATCAAAAAAAATATAGACAGGTGTGAGTCTAGATTTTCTACACCTAACACCACATATTGTATTAATTGTATTTATATAGCGACTCTACAATAGTCTACAGTGATGAGTACATATCACAAGAATTACCACTTGCTATTGTTTAATATGCTAAACTGAGGGAGACATTAAATGTACTGTGTTCTGCTATAGGTGATGAACTTGCCACATAGAGAATTTTATGGCGTTCCGGAGCATGAGTTGTGTTTGAGTGTTGCTCCCTTCTTTATTCCTTTTTGTTTCCTTTGGCTCTCATTCATAGTATATGTACAATTGCTAAGTGCTTGTATTCATAAACCTTCTACTCTATTTAAAGGTATTTTCTGTATTCCTGGTATGAATGGCTCCAAACTAAATGGCCAAGAATGAGTTCTGGTGTTGGAATATGCAGAAGGGTTCAGGTTTGTGCAGTAGAATGTGATGAGTTTTCAACTTCCAGAGAAAATATAGAGAGGACATGAGATGAGAGAACTCTCTTAAGGTCATACTTTTTGAGGAGGCCCTCTGCTTTTGATTGCAGTGGCTCAGTTTATTTGGTGATTCACAATTCCAATCATGGGTAAAACATGGCTTGTTGAACATAGATGAGATGTACTTGCAAATTGTTTGATTGCATATTGCATTTCAGTTTTTCAATTTGACCAATCCTTTGACTTCTTACCAACGAAATATGAGTGTCTTCCCTGGTCGAGGACCACACTGCTTTTTCTCCTATCTGTCTTGTATCAAGACCCTGCTGGACTATGGGGTGAAAGAAAGCTTGAATAAGCAGCTACCTATGTTATATGACATCTCTTTATTAATGTAATAACTGCACTTTCACAATTGCTTTATTAACCTTCCTGCTTTCTCAAATTTGCTTGAAAATGCACCATTTGTCCACTCTTTTTTCAAAATTTTCTCGGGGGGAGAACCCCCGCGAATCCCCCCGAACACCCCTTAGGTTGTTCGGGCTCGCGAGCTACGCACGCTCGCTGCGGTGCAGTATGCCAATAATTTTACACCCCCACCACTTTCAAATGTCACCAGTCACCACTGGATGTGGAGATGATTGAGGTCCTGTTAGCAGCTCTGGAATGCAAAGCTTCAAAGTAAAAAAAAAAAAAAACTATTCTCTGCTTTTATTACTAAAAGCAAGGACAAGCACCACCTGACCCCACTGGCCACATGCAGCTGTTCAACCCAGCTCATTTTGTGAGACTCCATAGAGAAGGATGACAGTTCTCTGTCACATCCAGTGAGCTGACATGCGCATCAAAGAAGCCTATTCATTTCTAACTGTCTTTAGCACTGAGGCTCTGCCAATCTCATAGCCAGCAGGATGACCCACTGAGTCAAATGCTCGCCACTGAAACATGCAGTGGTTTGCAACTCAAAAGTACACAGCACTAACTAAAAACGAGTTGGTATTGTAAAGATAGCAGATTACATACTAGCCCAGAATGATCAAGTCTTTTCCTTTCCCTGACCTGGTTGACAGAACACCCCTTCCCACTCGCATCCAAGTCTAGTGATAAAACCTACTCCTAACCGGGGCCACTGAAATGACGTGATTGTTGTGGCTGCAGCCTTTTTTGCATAATTATAGATTTGCCGCATAATCCATCTTCCACGTATTCTGCTGAGTTTAACAAAAAATATATATATTTCTAGCTCAAATGGTTTAAAATGTACTAACAATGCAGCAGCATGTGTTGCCGAACAGTGGAAAGTCCTTTGCAAATCTTGAGTGGGCAGATTTCTGTTGCTTATTGCTATATTTGGGAGTTACACTGGTACTAATATCCAATGCCCAGAATTCTCAGCAAGTGTGGCAAGCATTTGCAATAGGTCTTGCATTACAGAAAGTTTGAGTCCTCTGATCCACTGCGGCAGCGAGCGAGCCAGCCAACAATTAAGGCATTTTCTGCACCAAACCTCTAATTTACATGAAAGGACATGGTAATGGTGGAAAAGCTAAACTCCATGATGCCCGGTCTGTATGCATACCCTCTTCTATAGGGTATAAGAAGCGAGCTAGCAACAAACCCCCTTTCACTTGGTGCTACGCAAAAAAACAATAACTACATTAATGCATATTTTGCTGGGTACAAATACAGCATGGCGCGCCTAGCTCCTTCTATCACTCTAGATTCTCAAAATATTCTTAAGTGCCTTGAAGGCACCATGTTGACGCTCTACAAAATATGAACCAGTGGACTAATAATATATCCATGTGTATCCTGTTGGAGTACGCTCTGCTCTGGAATGTCGTGCGCTCCGAAGTGTCTGAAAAGCAAGTTGTTTCAGCTATACCAAATAGCAACACACAGTTGAATAATCTAGATTTCTACATCTTTTTTCTGATGGTTCAGCACTCTGACACGCACCAACCGACCACATTCTGTGGGTTCTGTAAGGGTCTGGGACAAAGAGGAAAAATATTGCTTTCATTTTTAAAACGTTTATTTGTCTGTATTGGTGCCTATAAAGCGATGTGTTTCGCCGAAAGGCTGCTTCAGAACTCCTGGATAGCAGAACAGAATGGATCAAACAACCGACCGTTGACGCCATCACAGAAACAATGGAACGGAAAGGTTAATTAAACCGTATTGAATGGCAAGATCGCACATTTCACACAAAGCACAGTGTAGGTTTCAGGGATTTATTTCATAGTTCTTTACTGATTATATGGAATTGATCCTGGTCTTAATTTTTTAGAGAAGAAAACCCCATCGACACATGTTTGTCTATTGGGTGCATTTCCAGTAACTTAACCCTATACCCGGGGACTTGTAAATAGCAGCTCCATGGAGCCGCTCGTTTTTAGGCACATCCATACAATCGCAATGTAACAATCGCATTTTGACATACAAGTGCTTCGTGTTGGTGTGCACATCATTTGTGAATGCTTCTGAGCACGGGAACTGGGTCACCGGTGGATAGGCTTATTTGCCTTCTGAGCACGGGAACTGGGTCACCGGTGGATAGGCTTATTTGCCTGTGATCACACACTTTTGTTCTGGTGAAGCTGGGATTAAAAGCAGCCCGCCTGGTTCCAAAGCCGCCAGACCCTTTAAGCCACACACACCAGATGGTGGTCTCTTGAATAGAAAAGCAGCCTTGCTGTGAAGGGGCCCCTGGTGGGTAGCCATAGTGGGGAGGGGTTGTCACACTAGCAGGCATGCAGATCCCTCGTGTATGTACACATGCAGCTGGTGGTAAACACCCCTCTGGGTCTCCGACATGCCAGGGCGCCTCTGTGGAATGCGTTCAGTGCCCCGACCACTGTCCTCGGGGCCGTGCAAGGACTGCATGTAAAGCACAGAGGACTGCCCCTGGGCTCTATAAATCACATGCACCAAGAAATACAGCTCTCTTGGTGCTTTGGAGCACAAGTGAAGCATTATGTCAGTCTCACTTCACCTCCCGAATAGAGTTTTTGTTGTTTTTTGTTTCACATAAGTGCGGCTTGTTTTTTCAGATGCCCGAAACTTTTGAAAAATGCATTAAACTTGTAGAATGAAAAACATAGTTCAGTGTGGTGCGGTATCTTACGAAAGACACCAAGTGATAGGGGGCGAGTTTGGAAAGGCAGAGGAGCTGAGGGGGGAAGGGCTGGGCAAGGCAGCGTCCCTAGCACAGCTGCTGTCGGGCAGTGCAGAGAAAGGAAGCAATAGACAGCCTGGATCTTCCAGCGGCATTATGTTTGCAAGCTTCTGCTTCATTGAAGTAGTCCCCTAAGGACCGAATAAACAGCTACAGCATAAGGAAACTGTAGTTGGCCGGTGCTCCCGCATAGAAACCGAAGTGATGTATCCGGAGTGACAACCAATGAGGAGCCACCAAAAAAGACCGACGCAGGAGTGAACCAATGGTAAGCAGCAGGCAGAATTTCCCTCGTTAGTGACTGCAACTCGTCTTGCAGACAACGCATGCACGCTGCCAAGGCTAGACCAAAAAATAACTAAGTAATACTATCCTTTTTTTTTTTGCTGCATAAATTATTCCACCCTGCCGCAATATTGCACCTCCCCTGCCACATAGTTCGAGTGGCCCTGCCCATAACACAGTGGATTTAAAACGCTCACTTTCAGCCTGGATAGCCTTTTATTCCATAAGTTCAGTGTCCAAAGACTTGTCATTAACAGCCATCGGTGCTGTAACCATTTTTAGAATAGGGGTGCTGTCCGTCGACATCACCTAATTTAAGTTCCTTGATTGTACTTTCATTTTTCAGACCTTTATTCGGAATTTCACTTTGTAAAGCTAGCACTTTTTAATACATATTAAAAAACATCTGGAATCCTGTGTATCACAGTAAGCGTATCAGTCACTAGTTAAAATTACAAAACATCCTAACCATGCGTTCAGAGAAAGGGATAGTAAACACCGCTCCCCTTGTGAAACAAGCACTGGCAAAGCCAATAGGTCTCGTCTATTTGAAATCTTTTGACTTTGTCAATGTATATTCCGGAACTTCACCGGACGTGCGGCCATCTTTGCCCCGCTGCGGTCTAGTGGTTGCCGGTGCACACAATATAAAATGTGCCCACCATTGCGGACGTGCAGCGGACACAGATAGGCACCACACTGCCTCTTTCTTGTTTTGACTTGCTTCTTTAAAGTTTTTTACAGATTTTTAAAATGGGGGTCGGGTTGTACTGTGGATTTTTGTTTCTAAAAATTAATGCTGTCCGATTGGGAAATCGAATGACAGTAGAATCCTATGCCGTTAGAATATATTTAGACCTAGGTGGAATTTGTGTAAATTGTATTGAATTTGAATTTGCACTAACCTCTTTAGTCCCACTTCATGCACTCGGCATTCTTTACACTTCCGCTCTCCTGTTGAGAGCCTCCGCCTACATGTTGCTGGCCTTCCAGCTTTGACCCTCCTCTAGGAGTGGTGATATTCCGGAACCTCACCGGAAGTGCGGCCATCTTTGCCCCGCTGCGGTCTAGTGGTTGCCGGTGCACACACTATAAAATGTGCTCGCCACCGCACAAGCGCAGCGGACGCGCACCACGGACGCGCGCCAAAGGCAAGCCCATCTGCGCCCGGACCGCAGCCAGCACCAGCCATACTGTCCAATTCACACCAGGTATGCCATTAACAAGAGATGTTTTGTTTGGCTTTAATAATGCATCACAGAATTGTGATAATATGCATCCTGATAACTGGAACGGCTCTATTATGTGTAAGAAATGCAAACTTGTACTTAATTCCCAACCGGAACAGTCTAAGGAAGTTGCAAGGCCCTCCAAATCTCTTTTTAGGGGGACTAATAAACGCTCGATCCCTATCTCAGCATGCCCAAAACATTCATGATCTGATCCTAGATTGGGATCTCTACATCCTTTTTGTTACAGAAACTTGGCCTAGGGAGTGGTGCAGTCCAGATATCGTTCAGGCTCTCCCTCAGGGATACACCTTACATGGACAAGATAGGCCGGAATCACTGGGAGGAGGGCTTGCAATACTCTACCGCAATACGCTCTAATGCTCTACTTTCGAGATCACTGATCTGAAAGGGGCAGAAAATTTTGGCTTCTACCTTTGTCGATGGGTCCACCTCTTTCCCTGGAGCCCTGGTCTATCTCCCACTGGGCCCTAGCACCCAATTTATAGATAGGGTGGGTGACTCCTTAGGCCCTTTAACTCTCGGGTATTCCAATTTCACCCTTTTTGGGGATTTTAATATACACCTAGAATGCAAGAACGAACCAGGAGCTAGAAATTTCTGAGATACCCTTGAAACCCTGGGACTAGAGCAGTTGGTATGTTCTCCCACTCATAATGCTGGACATACCCTGGATGGCTTCTGCTCTAATCACTGTTCCCTAAAAATTAATGCCCCAGTACCTATGTCTTAGGCAGATCATTGGTTCATCCCATTTGAGATAAAACGCAAGTATAGCAACACTACACTGGGTCGTTCCTGTGGCACCCCCAAAACGGTCCGGAAATGGAGTAAAATGATAGCCAATCCTGACCTTAATAATAAAGCACTAGACCTAAGACCCAATTTATCAGGAGTTCCTATTAGGGACACACAACATTTAAACTCCTGGATGTCCTTACTCAGCAATGCTCTGCCACCCCCCTCCCCCCCCAAGTCAATTTAGAAAGGAAAAACCCCAGCACTAAAATCTCATCTCCATGGTACACTAAAACTGATATCTACACCTTCAATGCAGACCGCTTGAACGCAGAGGGCAAAGAAACTATAAACCAGAAGAGCTTTCCCAGTTCAAAGAGGCCTTAAAAGCCTATCGCCATTCAAATTAGACTAGAAAAGAAAGTATACTACACCGAATTACTCGCATCGGTTGATTCTGACCAAAAAACCATTTTTAAAATTGCAAAATCCTTCACGCACCCTAAATCACTCGAACAAGATATTCCTCCCTCACAGACTCTCTGTAACCAAATAGCTGATTTTTATTAACAGAAAATACAAAACATACACATTGACTTTAAGGGGATACCTCTTCCCAACACAGATCTAGCATCAGAACCCCAGAACAAGGCACACTATTTGCATTCATTTCAAATGATTGATATGGAACAATCCCGCCAAGCTATCCTTCCTTGCAAGTCAGGATCTCCTTTTGATCCCTGCCCCCCAAAGGTACTTCACGCCATCATTGACACTGTCAACCCATTCATTAACAGCATAATTAACTCATCACTTTCACTAGCAGAAATACCCCCTGATTGGAAAATCACGGCAGTTAAGCCCCTTCAGCAGCAGCAATTATCTGACCCTACTACTCTTTCTATCCTCCGCCTATCTCCCTATTACCCTGCCTCAGTAAAATTACTGAAAAACTAGTCAACAGTCAATTAATGACATTCCTAGACAACACCAATACGCCGTTTCCTTCTCAATCGGGCTTTAGGCCACTACACTCTACAGAATCAGCACTTTTACATACTTTTACATACTTCGGAGACCCTCAAACTTGCCCTGGATGAAGGGAAAAATGCAGTATTGATTCTGTTAGATCTGTCAGCTGCTTTTGACACCATTTCTCATGAGTTCCTATTATGTCGCCTAAAAAGCGTGCAGTATTTCCCATCTGGCCCTGGACACTGTCTAATCATTCTTGACAGGCCGTCATCAAATAGTCACGCTTGGTCACTATCAGTCAGCCGTAAAACCCCTGCATACAGGTATGCCGCAGGGTTCTATATTAAGTCCAGTGTTGTTTAACTTCTACATGGCCCCCCTTAAAGAACTGATATCATGATTCAATATTGAAACCACCTCATATGTTGATGATACGCAGTTGATTTTAGTATTAGATAAACACTCTGCCAATGCAGAAGAGAATTTCCAACATTTTCTCACGGAGGTCATACACTGGATGAAGCGGGACCACTTGACGTGTTATACACAAAAGACAGAAATTATGCTCTTAGGCAAATCTAATACTTTCTACCCCAGCTGCTGGTAGCCGCCTGACTCCCCCTCCCCCCCCTTTCCCACCTAACACGGTGGAGTTAGTCGACAATCTTGGGGTGAAATTTGACTCAACTTTATCTTTTCGTCCACAAGCGATATCGGTGGCTGGAAAGTGTTTAGAGCTGATAAAATCCTTAATTATTTGACCTTCTCCCAGTTACAGCGAATAAAACTGTTACAGCAGCCCTAATCACTTCCAGATTAGACTATTGTAATAGCCTATATGCGGGTGCCAACAAGGCAATCTTCAAAAACCTCCAGACTGTTCAACATGCAGCAGCCCGCCTGGTGCTCAAATTGCTGCGTCGCTCTTCAGCCTTAAAATCACTGCAGAGTGCTATTTAAGATACTCGTCATCACTTTTAGAGCTTTTAGGGCATCAGTACCTAAATACTTAACAGCTAGATTTACACCCTGTGTTACCACACGTCCTCTTAGGCCATCAGCAAATCTTTTAAAACACACACTGTTCAGATGTAAAACAAAGGGTGGGAGATCAGTAACCGTTCTTGGGGTAAATGCATGGAATACACTCCCCAGTCATCTCCGTTTCATTCAATCAGAATCCTGTTTCAAAAAGTCATTAAAAACCTGGATTTTTGGAGCTACATACTGTCTATGTTTCTCTCTTATCTAATTCATCCATAATTGGGGCAGCAGCACCCGCTTGAGCTTCCTGTCTGTTTCTGCATAGCACCAAGGTACTCCCGCGGAGTGATAGTTGCGCTGTACAAATAATACCTACTACTACTACTACTACTATTATTATGTTTTTTTTTAGCCATGTGTGCAGAGAAGCTAAAAGTAAAGTGAGTAAAAGATTTTTTTTAAAGTGCTAAGACAGTCAAGTCTAGCCGCATGATAGCGCTCCCCCCCCCCCCTATAATAGCCTCGCAGTTGTACAACATGGCTTAAAAGCATTCAAAAGCCAAAAAGTAGAACTATTTGGCTTTGTCAATGTTTTCTTTGCCATGTCATAGAGCTGTCTGGCTGCTGTGCAGCATGGTTGAAAGTAAAAACAGTGCTATAAAGCGGCCAGTTTGACCGCATCCTAGCAGGTTTTTTTCCCCCCGCCATTCTGCGCAACTGTGCAACGTGCCTAGACAAACATTGGCAACACCAATAGATCTCTCTTAGGCGAGACCTATTGGCTTTGCCAGTGTTTGTTTATGCCCGTTGCTGCTGTGAAGGGTGCGTGCGCTTTCTGTCAATGGTTTTACTTCCCATTGGCTGCCGATCTGGCTCGCTATATATGAATTTCGGTGTCCGTCAGCAATTGCAGGAGCTCACCGGAAGTTCTCGGGTGAGTGACCGCGGACTGGATGGGGGTGGGCCAGTGAAGAAGCATACAACGGCTGCTCGAGTTGGGACTATTCTGGTGCAACGCACCTGTGTTTTATAAAATAAATCATAGGTCTCTGAACCACCCTCTTATTTGTGAGCAGAGCTTTTTCGCCTGCTGTGGTGTTAGTAGTTGCTCCTACCAGTAGCCCCCTGTGCGCAGGGTTTCTAGGCATCCTCGCTCCTGTCCCAGCTGGACATGGACAGGCATCTGATGAAACAGCAAACATGATGCCTGTGCCAGACATGGGCATTGAGATGTGCAGAAGAAAGACGAAAACATTACACTATATCACACAGTTTATCATCTTGTGAACGCATTGAAACCTGTTGCAAACGGATCGCAACACCTCCGGCCCTAGAGTTACCTGCTTTTTCACCCGCTGTTTTCGGGGCTTGCTTGAATGTTGGGGAAACTGTATAATGGGCCACAAGACAACTAGCAATTTCGGGAGTCGCTTGAAAACTCTGAAATACCCCAGGCAAATGATCTAAACTATTTTAAATTATATGTTTAAAAATTCAATAACATTGCTTGCACGTTCTCCGCAGCCTGCTCTTGCACAGCACTACAAATCAGTAACACGTGTGTTTTTAGGTCGAGCCTAGCGGCAGCGCACATGCGCTGCTCGCTCTGCGAGGCATGCTGTAGTAGAGTATGCTGTGGAAGCCTCGCCTACTCTCCTCCCATATATTTCATTGGCTGGTGTCATTGTCCTTGGTAAATGCTGGCTTCCGATTGATTATGAGGCTTGTTAGTCCCTCCTTGTTACCGCCTTGTCGCCGTTTGTTACCTTCCATGAGGACTGGATCTTTTACTTGTGGCGTTACACGGTCTCCTTCATAAGTCGGTAAGCACTTTTTTCTTTAATAATCTTCCCTATTCCACCCACGACATCTCAGCAGGCCCTCTGGTTTTACTAATGTGTATATTTAAATTATAGCGCGTCCGCTTTAACTATAGCGGCCGCGCTTAATTATTAATTTACTTAATAACGCTGGCCGCTTTCGTAATGTATTTATTTAAATTATAGCACGTCCGCTTTAACTATAGCGGATTCGCTTATTTATTGATTTTATTAATAGTGCAGGCTGCTTTCGTTAGGGCCGAGCAAACATTATAACATTTGCAATGTAATAGGACTCACATTTATGCACGTTCAAGATATTGTCGTTGTAAATGACAATGCCGTTTATTTATGTTTTAAAAACCAAAACATAAATAAAAAGCATTGTCATTTACAATGCCAATAGCTCAAACTCGCGTAAATGCGAGACCTATTGCATTGCAAATGCTTGTTTCAAGTGCCAACGTCCTTCAACCTATCTTCGCATTTTAACAGTCTTGAACATGTTATTTCCCTTTCCCCATAACAGTAGTCTGCTTAAATGTCACAGCATTCAAAGTGCAGTTGTTAAAATGTCAGAATTGGCAGACAGTGCCTCAAATGGCCGTGGGCTCACTTGACAGCTGTGCCCGGACTGACTTCAAACTCAAGTCCCAGGCTTTTAAATATACTTTTATGTTGCATAACATATAATACTGGGGTCGTCTTGTTTTCCAACGCAGACACTTTTCAAGGTAAAAGACCCGAGGTACAAGTGGGTGGAGTTATGTTATCTGGCACTTTTGTAGTGCGCAGCTGTCACCAGTGTAGCATCGCTGCTCTTTAATCTGCACTCGCTCCAGGCAGGTAAAGGGATTTGCAAAACTGTGTTATATAACTCGGGTCTTCTTGTGCAACAAAAAATTACTTACCGATAAAACGGATATTTTATTTTTCTTCCGTTTCTCTGTCTTCCTTCTGTTCAACTTTGATTCCTATTGAAGACGTGATAGTCAATTAGAAACGGTTAAAATAGCTGTGGAAAAACACCCAATTCAGTCCGGACTTTTGCAAAATCCAAAAGAGCCACCATTTCGTAGGGTAGAATTCAGCCGTACCTTTTTTCCGGCTTGATATAGATCGTCGAAATTTTCTTTCAGCGCCTCTCCGCAGAACAAACAAATATCATTTAGTGAAGTTGCCTTCATATGCCATGGCATCAACACACCATGCTTCCTGTCCTGGGCTTTTCTCCTACAATTCTTTGTAAGGTGCATCAGTGTATTTGGCTAAATGGAAGTAAAGCATAACTGCATTAGGTTGTCAAATGAAAGGCTAGCACTAGAAACATGGTGTCACAATCGTTTTTTTTGCCTGCATGCCACCTCAGATTAGACCCATACATATGCAAATTACTCTTGGTCCTGCTCCATGGTGGCAAACTGCCAAAAAACATTGGGTTAGAATGCTACTCTAAGCGATTGCCAGTGATCACACTGCAACCCTTCCTCCTATCACCTTTTGTGTATTTGGTGTAACGCCCTAATGGCCAAATGTACGCCCAGGCTTGGTCCCCTTGCGTACTGTGCCAAGGGAACCAAGCTGCACCCGCTGAAGAGGACCAACAATGCTGAAAGCGGTGTTGGGTTGGTAGCTTCTGTTGCTGTTGGAGCAGGACCAGTGCTAGTTTGCATATAGTTAAGTCTAATCTGAGGTGGCACGGTGAGCAAACAACGATGGGCCATAATGCTACCCTGAGTTATTGCCAGTTCGACTAGTTGCAAAAATTCAATGCAGCTTAATAATAGTCTACCCATATCCGTAGTTCACAGATTGCTAAAATGGGGGACTTTTGTGGTACATCCAACTACATCATTGTTTTCACTCATTTTGATTTTATACACTTAGTAGTTTCAGTTGACTTGTACTGCAGTGAATGTCAGTGGACACTAATGAATGTCAGTACGCTGATGTGCCAGGTTGGATAGCTGCAATTATTTTCTGAACTCTGGAAATCCCAATTACAATGGATCTGCATGTTTCCAGGATGCATCCTGTATATCTCTGCAATGGAGTATATGCTAGCTAGGTATATTTATCCTTTATGCACTTTAGACAGGGAGAGCCATTCACTCCAGTTCTTGAAAAGCTTCGATCTATCCCTGGAAACAGGATTCCCATCTCACCCCATTTCAAACAAGCCTTGGCAAAGTCAGACAGGCTTTGGCAAGTAGGCACATTGGTTATTTATTTTATTTGTTATTGCAAGCATTTGTCACAAAAATAAATAGAAGAAAACGTTCAACTACTTGAACATGGCCACCATAAGTTTTCAAAATTCTAAATGAATAAACATTGACTCAGCGGCCCATTTTAGTAGTGTTGTTTTTTTTAAATAACTAGTTTTTCAGTTGTGTCATGCGTTTTTATAATAATTTGTTAAGAAGACCATAATATATTAACTCCCAACCAAGCACTCAAATTTAAAACATCTACAAAGTTACAATGCCACGTTAGCACTCCATAACCGCAATTATAAAAATATAACCAGCATTTGCAATGCAATAAGTCTTGCATTTGCTAGAGTTAGAGCTATTGGCATGGTAAATTCCAAGGTGCTTTACCTATGTGTTTTGGTTTGGATTGTAGTGGATGTATGTGGTGTGGAGTGAAATTATGTGGGTTGTAGTGGAATTGTTAGTTGTGGAATTGTGTGGGTTGGAGTGTATTTTTGTAGTGGAATTATGTGGCATGGTGAATAGACTGGGTGAGAGCTGCACCGAATAAATAGAAAGGAAGATAGAGAGGGGTAGGTAGTTTGTACAGGAGGTGGTGAATGAACTGGAGCCAGGAGCAGAAAGAGGGAGCGAGAAATGGAGAAAGAAGGGGAGAGCGGGCAGCAAACGCATAAAAAGGGAGCGCTTGTGTATGCAGAAGGCACCCCAAGAAGAGGAGGAGAGCGCGTGGAATTGAGGACAGAAACTTTGAAAAGGCATGGGAAAGAAACTGCACTCGAAGATCTGAAGTCAACCGCATGACAGAGGCGGGAAGAGTATCACCTTTTGGACCTAGCGGCTTTGCCAATGGATTTTAGCCATAAACCATAGCGTCCTTGATCCTATGGAGCTTGTGCAAAAGATTTGTTTTTAAAACACGCTTTAGGGTTTGAAACTTTTTATACCATACAAGATGGTCATAATTTGTTAACAATAAGATACCAGCAATCCTTTGTAAGTAGACAAAGTTATGAATGAAAAAGCATGTGGAACAGCGTGATGAGCTGTGGGGTTGAGGTGGAAGCGCAACAAGAAACGCCTTTGTGAATTAGTTGTACCAACGATGAACCTCCCCCAAAAATACTTTCTATTAGACAAAGGACACGTATTGTACACATCCATTAGCAAATATTAAATGGTAGCGTATAACTACACACACCTAGGTTTTTTTTTGTTTTTTTTTTAAACCAGCGCAAACTATGGGTCATTGAGTAGACTGATGATTCATGGATACAATTCTGGAGACAAACTCATGGTTTCTACATGACACAATTGCAAATATTAAAGTTAAACTGCACATTCACTGCCCCTCTCCCAACATGACACTGTACCTTGAGAATACAAAACTGTGTGCACATTTCATGGGCATCTGGTTTGACACAACATGCATACATGTGCACCACACATGATACTGCATGAAAGAACCCCCTGGTGACACACATTTAGGGCAATTTCCAACTTGGTGCCTCTGCTGTGGGCACTTCCAGCCTCACATAAACAAGCCATTATGCGTGTATATCTTAGACAGCAGGATTCCCAGTGTAGCATCGCTCATATACTACCCTCCCTGGTCCCCTCCCCCACTGCCAGTGTCCACTGCACGGCACCTGCCCGGCACTGCAGCAGAGCTGCGGCTGATGCAATGCGCCCCCCGTTTTTTAAATGCCACAGATTCTGCCCAAACATGTTAAATATGGAGGTACGTATTCTAAAAAAATGTACAAACCTGCATGATGCTGTATATGTATGTATATGTATGTGTGTATATATATATATATCTGTATATATGTGTATATATATATATATATGTGTATATATATATATATATGACCCAAAACCCTGATGTTTACCCTCACGAATGTATTGGAATTGCCGCTCCTTGTCCCCCAGATATGCGCTTGATGGTTGATAATGCACACACAAATCCACGCACAAACAATCTGGAGCACATTCACCCGTATTTGCTGTTTATTATCTTTTGTCCAGTTTCACCGACGCCACGTCTCCCGGCGGGGAGGAGAAAAAAAGATGGAAAAGTTGTGCATGTGGTACACTGCCACCTCCATGGGAGACGTGTACATTTCTGTACTTATAGTTGCAAAATTAACGCTGGTTTTGTGGCCTGCCTCCGTGCCTAAGGGTCCCTCCGCTGGTCTCGATCAAGATTATGTTTTTGGCAAGCTGAGTGAACGGGTGAGATTTACAGGGATTCTGCTCTGTCGTGAATGCGAGCGCACAAGGCTCAGCAGCAGTGGTTTGACAATTCAATTCACCCCAAACTGAACACTGTGTCTCTGCCACTACTTTTGAAGTCCACTTCCGACTTTTGTTTGCATGAGCCTTTGTTAGTTTCTACATTTCCCTGTCTGGTCCTCTACATAGCTATTTGGTTTGCTTCTCCCTTGTTGGAGATCACCGGCCTTGGTCCTTACTGGCTTCTACCTCCTGTTCTGGATTCTTACTGGTTTCTCTCCTGAAAATGAATCATTCCAGTAGCCTGAGGTTGGTAAGCAGAATTTCTATTTTTCTTTTACACTTTTTGTTTTGTTGCTTGTTGGTTAGATAAATACATAATATGAAATCAAGTGTAATGCTGAAAAAGTTGATGAGTTTGAGCAGCAAGGTTGATTACTCTTTGTCTGAGTTAGGGTAGGGGTACATTGGATGCCCACCTGCAGCCAAGTCAAATATTTTCATTACTACAGTGTTAAGGAGGGGCATGGTTCCCTGGAAAAGGTGATAACATATTTTTCTCCTACTCGGTACCTGGAGCTTGGCTCTGTTATCACATTGATGGCGATTAAGTACTTAACTGGCATGCCTTTTAACACTAGCATACATCTTATCTTTACAAAGGGGCAGGACTCCGAACATCAGTTGGGAACAGAATGGGTGAGGGCATAGTGGTCATAGAATGTGAAGAAGGGAAATAGATTATCTCTGTTTTAGAGGTGTTCAGCTTGTTTGAATGGAGGACCATTGTGTGTTGAATGGCTGTCAGGCAGCTGAGAAAAGTCTGATGGGAGGAGGAAAAAAAATCGTCACAAAAAATCGTTGTTTCATTTTTCGGAGATGATTGGAGATGCCAATCGAGCAGATTAAGGTAGTGGTATAAGAGAAGTCAGAGGCCTGACCTGGTGGAGGAGGGGGGAGGGCTGGGAGAGTAAGAGGAGAGGCAGGGAGTGTGAGGTGCATCAAGAAATAGTCGACATAGGTAAATTAAGAAACAGTCCAAGGCTAATAGCGCCAATGATGCCTACGGCGTTGAAAGTAATCGGAATAGAGGGGTAGTCTGTTGTATTGAATGTTTCTGGGAGGTCGCATCAGAAAAGATAGGACAGAGGTGACTGTGGTATGCAGGGTTGACCAAATGTGATACATATAGTATTCTCTGAGTAATGGCGCACAGATAAGTCACATTGGAGAGGGTTAAATAGTGAGCTCAGAGTTAGTGTGCAAGACGAATGGGTTTTACTTTTGTTATTGCTTGCTTTCTGTCCTGATATTGCATGATATCTAAACATTATAACTACAGTGTATATGAGGTTCAAATACATTTATACAAATCAAACTTATTGTAGCTCACCATACAATACTTCTTGAGAGAGTCTTTGGTCATCCATGCTCACTCTTTCCTTCCCATGAATACTGTCATCTGTGAAAAGGTTCTCTCAACATTGGCACTTGAGATGGGCAGCGTCAAAACAGCCAGTACACAAGTTGTCCACTCTGGCAGCTATAATAGCTTTCCATGCCAATACTGATGTACCGGAAGATTGAGATTCTCAGTGACTGGTTCTGTGACACATGCGTTGAACTGGATTGCACATGCCTTCATAATCATTGAAGAGGTAAAAAATGAAGTAGTACTTTTCAAATTCCAGAGAAACATCTACTGTACAAAAGGGATCTACAACTGGTGCAGAGTACCACAGTGAGGCTTCATTCATGTCCAATACCATGGTTGCTGAAGGGAAATTTGTATGCATCATTGCAAGCCATTTCTTATGCATTCTAAAATTAAAATTTTCGGAATTGCTCTTCAACATTTCTTTGCTTACCAAATGGCAAGCATTCTAACATGAACCATATAAAAGTGTCACTAAAAGTGTCCCCCAGCTTACTCTCAAGCAGACATTTCACATCTCCACGAATTACTCAGAACAGTTTGTTACAGAACCAGTAAAATCTAATAATGCAGTAGACTACTTTTTCACATCGCTATCAATTTGCAACTGAAGATCCTCACATTTGTTGCCTGTGGCATCATCACTAAGCAAAATTCTGTAAATGGTCGCTACATTGATACTACAGTACTCGCACACTCTAGCACTGAGAACCTCCAGCTAAATGACACAATTGGAATTACTCTTTCTTTCATGCCTCTCAGAGCACTAAATGATAACTATTTGCGTTTTAGCACACACGCATAATGCAACGTTGAACCAGAATGTACTACAAATTCAATTCAATTAATCTTTATTCGGTTCAATTTTTGGCCAGAAAAGACAAAGCAGTCTGACTTTAGACAACATTTGTATAAAGTGCAAGGTGACAAGTAAAATAGGTAAAACATGTTAAAACCATGATAAAAAGCATAAAATACAGAATTTAAAAAGTGACAAACAAATATTGTTTCAACAAGGCGGGCCCTCCATGGTTTTCCTAGTTCTAACTGCAGCTTTTAGAAATGAGCATACCCTGAAGCAAACAGCAGGTGTATTCAATAGTTGCAAATGGAACAAAGCCTCTACATTTGCGATGGCCCAGTGATTTTTAAAGAGATTTGAGCAAAAGTCTGCGATCGTATCTAAAAAAGTTGCAGAAAAACATTTAGTGTAATAGCGATTGTTCAGAGTCTACAAAGTCAGTAGCATTCTCCATTAACTCAGAAGATTTTAAAGCTGCTTTCATCATATCATCTAGTAAGAGACAAGTATCTCGTAGAAGGAAGCACTTCAGCTCGGGTATTCATTTTGACAAGTTATCCCATAATCTTTTCAGGTACAAGCGAATCACTGCAAATACAAATAATCTCTCCAGTCCTTGTTGGACTTGGTAACTACTTTCTGCAGCAATGCTCCAAGTAACACTGCATTGCATGCTTTCACTACACCTTGATCTGCCATGATGGTGAACCTGATTCATCCATTTTTTGCAGCAGAAAATACAATTAGAACTGGCACCACTGGGTCAACATGCATCTCTGAAGTTTCATGGATGGTAACAGACATCCATACACCACCTTGGAGAAATTTGGAAATATGTTCAGTATATGCAAGAAACACCTCTTGCCTTCCTGTGCACGTTTCCAGAACAGGTTCTCACTCGGTCCATCGGGTTTGGGTAAACTGGTTTCGGATTGTACTACGGCACGTACAAATTCATGTGGCACTTCCCTTTCTTCCTCACATTTTCTTTTGAAGTGTCATTATCTCAGTGAGGGACATATGACACATGCTGTCGCTATTTGGTGCCTCTTTCAACTTTAGGTGGATCTTGGTGACAAGATGTTCAACAATTCAGCTTGCAGTCTTGTCAGTCACTATTGAGACAGGCACTCGACAAAACATGCAAATTAACATATTTCGTCCATGCACCTCTTCTACCTTGATCTTTGTTTCCATAATCTTCTGCTGTCTTTATTCCACGAGCCATGGTATTGTCCACCAGGCAAGATAATTAGAAAAAAATACCTAGAAACAGGTTGGTTGCATTGCACAAGTTAGAAAACATATTTCAAAATTAGGTCTTTCACCTTTATCAAAGTCCTGAATGCCCCCTCGGCTAGCCCCACCCTATTACACGCCATGTTGAATGTGTTTGATAAGAAGGAATGTGCCAAGATACTCATTCAGAGTTATGCATCTTTTGGTGAAAATGACATGGGTTAAAAGGGACACTTTAAAGCTAAGTCTTATAATTGGATTCTAAAAACACACCTCTGGGAATCCCTATTTCCAATGCTGGTCCACTTTAACTCAGGCTCCCCAAGTTGATTAGTAGTCAGTTGTTTCATATATAGGCATCAGGTAATGAACTAAAATATGCAAACTCCAGCATCTTACCTGCAGATTTGCAGCCAACTTAACCCACTAAGGTGCCTTATTGAAACTGAAATCTTCGTGACCGAGATAGGAGCAGTTCCCATAGTCTAGGTATGAAATGATGACAGACTGGATGATTGTTATTTTTGGTCCATTCAGTTATTAGGGAAACTACCTCCTGTAACATTTTGAGCAGTGCAAAACATTGTCCGACCACTCAGTTTATCTGGGCGGTGAATGATAATGGATAGTCGTAGACTACCCCAAAAGTCTTGGCTTGAGCACTCTGGGTAGTGATAGCACCCAGCTGAGGTGGCCACAAGGCTGAGGTCCTGACTGAGGACTTGCCACCGAACAGTAGAAACCTGGTCTGGTAGCTTTTAAGTTTTATATAGTTGGCTATCACCCAACATGCTACTGGTGACATGTAGATCCTAAAACGTCCTTGAGTCAAAGCCAAATTATTTGAGAAGGACCCCACAATGTGGGTGTCATTTGCATAAGACATGGCCTTAAGGCAGAATGATCTGATCAGCAATGAAAGAGGAGCAATGCATATATTAAATAAGGTGTAACTTAGAAAGGAGCCCTGAGGAACTCCAAAGATGTTAGGAGCCTCGGGAGAGCAGTGAGAGCCAAGCATGACCGATTTAGTGCAATTGATTAATAGCAAGCAAAGTCAGGCTAAGGCCCTAAGACAGATACCATTTGCAATGAAACTGTTTGAGAATGGCACGTGAGACTGTGCTAAATGCTGTGGAGAGGTCTAGTTAGGATCAATGCTGCAGAGCTACTTTGTTCAGGAACTGTTCCGAGATCATTCGGCACAGCAATAATAGCGGATTCTGTGCTTTGTAGAGGTCTGAAACATGATCAGGTATCATCAAGAACAATGATTGCGTTCAAGGCAGTTGTAAAGTTGCTTTTCGACTTCTTTTTTAAGGATATTAGATACTGAAGTATATCTGTGCTAGTCTTAACTCTGCATCTACTTACCCTGACAAAAGTTTGATGGCCTCTGTTGTGGAATCAATATGAAATCTTCATTTCGATGGAAGAATGCCTGCTGCAGAGGTGAAGAGGATGTTTGGAGTCAGAGCTTCACTCTAGTAGCCCGTAGAGGAGTAGAAGGTGCTTGAATTGAAAAGTGGAGCAAGGCCATGCTGGTATTAAAAAAAGTTTTTATACCCTTTTTTTTATAAACATCATTTGTTGTGGATTTTAAGTTATAGTTGTTTTGCTAACAATAATTGGTTGGTGCGTGACACAACAAAAGTAGGAATTTATCTGAAGATTGCATTATTGATTGGGGCACCATTACCCTATGGAATCCTGTGTGTCTCTATGTTGTCTTGTGTTTGTGTAGTAAGAGAGCTCCATATTTGCTCCCATCTGGAATGTAGCTTTGCCTGCTTGGGAGTGGAGGGTTGGTGGTTGTGCTGCCACAACATCCTTGCTTTTATTGAACCGGCAGCACAGTAAGAGGCTTCACCACCTCCTTCCTCAGAGAACAAGAGGGTGTCAAGAGGTCTCTTAGGAGTCTGGCAAGATGGGTAACCGTGCCATGAGACGTCCATCACGTGGCCTTTTTCAGCCCTGTAGAACACCCACCTATGTTCAATGCATCACTTGGGACTAAAGAATCCACTTTTTGCTTCCTTAATCTGATGTCTGAAGCGCCTCATCAAAGGTGCGTTTTTGAAAGGGGAGCCATTGCAACAGAGAGTAGGAACACGTCTGGTCACTTGCTGCTTTGGTCTTCTCCTGTTGTTAAATGTAGGGTTCCATACTCCAGTGAAGGAGTGCATCCATGAGCCATGATGTGCGATTAAATGTAAGTTGTTTATATTGGTGCTGCCTTCCTTCCTTGTTTGACCTTATCTTGATTCTCATTTGATTTTGTACCCGTGGCGCCCAATCCTTACTCCACAGCACTGCTACTGTCCTCTCCTCTGGAGTCGCAGTTAATACCGTGCTAACTGAAATCACAACCACTGCTGCCTATGTTACCACCCCAAAGGGGATGATGGACGGAGCGTTAGAACAAATCAAACGCTCACTTCCAGTCAACTGATCTGGGTTTAATCTATCATCATTCTTTAGCTCACTCCACCACCCCAGTTCAGACATGGCCATATGCAAATCAGTCTGACCCTGTGCCTCATGGGAACAGTCCAGCCCGAACTGCCAAGCCATGTCTTCCCTGGACCGGAAACAAGCATCCTGGGACCGGTTTCGGGTTCAAAACCCTCATCAGCCAGGCTATCTTGAATCCAGTGGCAAAGTGAGTAAGGGACCCACGTCTTGGCATACCCTGCCAACTTAGGGCGAACAAAGCGATACCAAAGGGGATGATGGACGGAGCGTTAGAACAAATCAAACACTCACCCCCAGTCAACTGATCTGGGTTTAATCCATCATCATTCTTTAGCTCACTCCACCACCCCAGTTCAGACATGGCCATATGCAAATCAGTCTGACCCTGTGCCTCATGGGAACAGTCCAGCCCGAACTGCCAAGCCATGTCTTCCCTGGACCGGAAACAAGCATTTAACCCAGATCAGTTGACTGGGGGTGAGTGTTTGATTTGCTCTAACGCTCCGTCCATCATCCCCTTTGGTATCGCTTTGTTCGCCCTAAGTTGGCAGGGTATGCCCAGACGTGGGTCCCTTGCTCACTTTGCCACTGGATTCAAGATAGCCTGGCTGATGAGGGTTTTGAACCCGAAACCGGTCCCAGGATGCTTGTTTCCGATCCAGGGAAGACATGGCTTGGCAGTTCGGCGCTGGACTGTTCCCATGAGGCACAGGGTCAGACTGATTTGCATATGGCCATGTCTGAACTGGGGTGGTGGAGTGAGCTAAAGAATGATGATGAATTTAACCCAGATCAGTTGACTGGGGGTGAGTGTTTGATTTGCTCTAACACTCCGTCCATCATCCCCTTTGGTATCGCCTATGGTACCACCACCACACTCGGCCACGGCATGAAGAAACGGCTGAAGTTTGAATACTGTAACAGGAGAAACATTCTTCTGAATAGGAATTTATTCCATCTGGCATACTCAAGAAAGAGAGGGCATGAGTTGGCATGCACTGGTGATTTAAGCATCCACAATAACTTCTAAACTACGGCCTTACACACATGGCTCTGCTTCCTAACAAGCGACCACCTCTCTCCCCTATAATGTATTTCTAATGTGGCCTTCCACATTCCTTAATCTTTACATCTGAAAGCTCTGCTTGTACCTTCACAATTTTCCCACTGGCAGCACTCGTTTGAAGGCGAACAGATGTAAATTTACACTGACAATCGTTCATCCTTGTGATGTGAGATAGACATGGATCTACTCTTTTGTCATGATGTCCATTTATAGTTCTCCCTCTCGTTTCTGAGGTTGTCTTTATTTTATTTGTCATGTTTTGCAAATACTCATTTTTGTTTCATTTATCCCACTGTTGAGATTTGAGTTTAGTGCAGTGATAGAGCTAGATCTCTCAAATTAAGCATTGCTTTATTTTTATATTTCAGACAGACTGCATTTAAATTGGCACACAAATTTTGGTGCTCATAAATGCTTTCAGTCTGAAATGCTTGTGCTGAATTAACGTGTTTTTGCAGTGTAGAGAAAACTCGTGCTTTCAGTGGCCTCTTTAGCTTTGAATCATGGAATGTGTTCTCTCTTTTCTCAGTTTCCTTTCCTTATAATCTACACTCCCTGTTCCTGTCTCAAGAGACTTTGGCTTTGTTGCATATTTAGACAATGCATATTCAGTTCATAACACATCTTTTTATAATGTGTATTAATTAACCATGCACCATCACTACACTGGGGCAAAGCATTTTGCATGAAAAGCTATCTAAAACATTAGAGCATGTTGCTATGAGTATGTATTAACTGTCAAAATTTACACTAGTGCATGTTTTATGCTATGTTGTACATTGCACATTTTTGCATGTTGTGCTTTAAACTTATAGCTTTTGCTAGGTTATCATTTATACAGGGTATTAGTATGGGTGAGGGAAAACATAATGGGATTTATTTCATAAATTAATACTATTTTTGTGTTTGTTTTGATTATGGGCCCACCATTAACCCCTTCCGTGCTCATGACGAGCTGAGCTCGTCATGCTGTGCGGTAGCGCTGTGCGCATGACGAGCTGAGCTCGTCACGACCCCACCCGCGATCGGAATGTCCAGCACACGAGCGGAATTCCGATCGCGGTCAAGGGTTTAAATGGCTGCCTAAGAATCCAGCATGGCTGAGAATCGTGCTGAGAGACGCATGCGCAGATTATACCAGCTACATACTGCCAAGTGCCTCAAGTGAAGACCTGGTTCAAGGCCACCATGAACTCTACATTCTTGTTACCCTGCCAATGTATCAGTGTTTGTGGAATGTGTCCTTCCTGCGTGCGATGTGACAGGAAGGAGGAAATAGACTGAAACATTTTTCCTAGTAAATGTTACTAAAACATATAATTGTATTAATCATTAACACTTTTTTTTTAATTAAAACTGGTGTGGGTTGGATTTGCCAATGAGAACAGGATGGTGAGACCCTCGTCATCTAAGCTATCCAATCAGGGTACAAGCTTTACTGAAAATTGCAACCTTATTAGTATAGTCAGCCAAGAATTAGAGTATAAATAATGACCTCTTTAGGGGGCTTGGGGTTTTTTTAGTTTTTAGAGGCTTTAGAAGCTTTTGCGGGTGCAGTCTGAGAGCAGATTGCGTCGGATATGAGAGAGAGGGAGGTGGGGGGCATAGGCTAGCCTTGCACGTCATATTTTTGGCAAGGTAGATCACATTCCTCTGTGGTCTGTGAAGGAGGGGCCTTTTCAGGAGCAGCGTCTCTGTGAACACAGAGAGGACAGATGAACAGACAAGGGCAGAGAGTGGAGCTGGATAGAACAGGATTAGATTTAGATGCTAACATTTTTTAAGTTCATGCTTTGACTAATTAATTATTTTTGAAAAGATTTATTTGTCTTATGCATTTATTTCTCTTTATGGGAGATTTTTGCCAATTATTAATTATTGATTAGTCTTGCATAATTCACTCTTGAATTATATTTCCTGAACTTTCTTTGGAGAATTCTGATTGACATTTGATTGCCTCATTCCCTTCCTTTATGGAATGTTTTTGTATGCAACCTATAATATGTTTTGTATTCTATTTTTCCTATTTTCAATTCTGTAACCTGATTGATATTTGACTAATGAATAAAGGGTCAGAGAACCTTAACTTTTAACTAGAAAATAAAACCCTTTAAAATACTCACAACTCTTTATTGGCTTAAATATTAATTGCATTTTTGATTTTTCATGTTTATGTAAATCTCCTGATGGTAATATACAGTGGCAAGGGTCCAGTACCTTTGCAGCGGTAAATTAGAAGGTAAATGAGGTTTTGCATTGAGAAATTACCGTGAAATTACCGCTGCATCAGCAGTGCCAGTTTTGATTCTTTATACGATAGAAGTTCTGGATGCTTAAATTATTTTATACTTTAAGAACAAAAGAATTGCACTGTAGTGGGAGGCCTTTCATTTTCAAAGTTCGCATTCCTAGACCGTCCCAAGTACAATAATAGTGTCACATCCTGTAAGTGGCTGTTATAAAGAGACACATTATTGTCTAAGGGGACATTGCATTTATGTGGGCCTGATGGGCAATGCATTTATTGCATTCACACCCACCTTACCAAGTTTATAACATTGATAAATTAATCTTTGTTAGTAGTTCATGGTAGTTATATTTATCCTTTTTATAATGGTTGGTAATTTACTTGCATCTCATTTTTTTTTGATAACCAATTTTATTGATTTTATGAGGTAGTGAACAAGATAACGGCACCAGTTATGATTACAGGTTACAAGGCAAAGACAAAAACTCATCTCGTCTGTATTGAAAACTGACGGAAGCATGAAGAAGATATTGACATTCCAACCCCAGTCCTTGGTTGCGCAGTTAAAAACAATTAGTCTTCCACCACCCCAACCCATTTACCCCACAATCGACGAATTTTTTCGGTCATCCTCTGGCCGCATACAGTGGCCGTTCTTGCGCGGCACACCAGTCCACTCCCCTGCGCCAGCTGCATCTCATTTTTAAAGCAAAAACGTAAAGGAGGACAAAATTTGTAAGCTTACTAATCCAAATGTTTTTTTTCTTAAGATGTGAGCAGTGAAGCTGTAGGTGTAGCTATCGCCGCACCGCCCACTGAGGGGGAAGCAAATGCAGAACTGTGCCGCTACCTCTCTAAGGTTCTAGAAGTGAGGAAGAGCGACGTGGTTTTGGATAAGGTAAAGTTGATCTTCGTTTATTTTGAACAACTTATGAATTACTTTGCTTCAGTAGGTTCACTTTGTAGGGGCACAGAGTAGTGTTCTATGACGGAGCAGGTGAAAACGCATATTAAGGGAGCATTTTGTCTTAACAGTTTGTGTGCTTGAAGTACGGAGGCAGTTGAGGTATCTAGGTGTGCATCATTTGATGTGCAAGTAGACACTGTATGAGTAGTCTGCCTGGCACATGGAATGTGTGCTGTAATGTCTTCCGAATATGAGTGTTCAGACAGGCAGGGAGGTCATAAGGAGAGCTGAACTTACATGAACACCTTCCCTGTAACTGCACCCCCATGAGGTTAGTGCTATTTGTAACTGCACTACCACTTTGTTAGTGCTCCCTGTAATTACACTGCCATAAGATTAGTGATCTGTATCTATACAACTAGTGCTTTCTGTATCTCCACTCCTAATGCCCCCTGTAAGCGCCCTATCTGTTAGTTGTGCTGTATGTAAATGTACATCCCAGTGGTAAGATGTGCTCCTCAAAAACGTGCACTCTCCATGCCAAAGACGTACACTCCCTGAAACTAAATGTCCATAAGACACTGGACAATCTATCATGTAATTTAGCACTCCTTAGCTTAAACTTGTAGAATTGTTTACATTTTTCCACTTAATGCACACCAGAACTTTTTTCTTTGTGCATAATGCACACTGTTTTCTCCTAAGCAAAACATTACATATTAAAACTAATACCTTCACATGGCTGAAAGTGAATAGCTGTAGAACTCACCATAGACTTTGAAAACACTTGGTTTATTTTTATTTTTCAATTTTTTTCAATTTTTTTTATTGGGTATGGAATGAAATAAAAGCTTAAATGTATTATGCCACAGTAGTTGAAAAAGTGCACAGAATAGCTTTCAGGCATCTCGACAATATCAATACAACAGCATATAATCTCTCCTTCGCTGGCACTCCTTGAGAAAACTGATCTGATACTTTCACCATCCACCGCTGCAGTGCCATTTATTGTCCTGCTGCCAGTGAAGGTGTTAAGATTTTAAGCCTTCTACAAATGTATGCACATCCTGTGAATTTGTATGAGTCTTGACAGCACATATAACCCTCAATTTTGCTTTAGTACCAGAGTGAAGCCCTGTGATTCACAAGCAGCACCTCTTTCTTAATTTCCTAGATCTCTCTTTTCCTGGCTTGGGTAACGCAACTAAGTTCACATTAAATATACATTTTTTTCCACCTCTCAATTTTAAGTCTCTGACTTCAGACTCCTTGGTGACTACCGCTTTCTGATGCATCTGATTTCGAAGGTCTGCAGCATAGTTCCCGACACCGATATTTAAAGTCCTGCGCTTTCGTTGGTAGATGATATACTTTAGGCCGATGCAATCTAATTGTACTATCCTATAGAAATACCTCTTATTTTAGAAAGTGTAGCATTAATGCTTGTCTTTTTTTTCTCAGGAATCAGTGGAATTTCTAGGATTCTCAATTTGGATACTTGGGCTGCATTTTCTAGGAGCACAACTTCCTGCTCCAGGTCGATGATGCTTGTTATTATGCAGTGTTTAAATTTGTGTTGCCCATGCAGATCCTCTTTCTGCCCGCAGCCACTATTTTGTGTACCAGGGCCTTTAAATCTGAATCCTTGGCCATTGTCTCAGAGACCATACAAGCAGTTCCTTTCGTGTCATTGAACAGATCAAAAAATAAGTGATTGTCCTAGAGTTAAATGCCCATTCAGGGGTCTTTCTCACCCTCTGAAACCCACTGTTTCAGGGACATAATGGAGTGATTCTAAGTACATAGGTAAGGAACTGGAATCTGCCCGAATTTTTACTTTTAACTACTGCTTTTACTCAGACCTTACTACTGAAAAGTTAAATCACATTTCCTTTTTTATTTTAATTCCTTATTTTTACTTGTTTTGATTTTTTTACTGAAGATTTTTACTTCACATTTTCTGGCAGTTATGGCTCAAGCAAATATGTTCCAACCTACTCCTTTTCTTAACAACTCTAGCGAACCAATGCTCCTTTGAAATGAATGGGCGTAATTATTCTAATCTCATCTGAGGTAAAACATTAACGCCACTTTGCAAACAACATACACATTATAGGTGTGGAAAGCAAAAGGGTCTGTGAAAGTTTGCCTGAACCTCCTAACAAAATGGTATTGGCAAACCAGTTGATGTATCCCATATTTTTTGCTTGTATGCAAAGAAAGAATGAAATGTTATCGCATGACATGCTATTTTAAGAGATCGTTTTAAAAATCCTGTGAATATGTTACCTTATGGGATTCTCTTATATGAAATCAGTTAATTTTTCATATGCCTCAGATTCAAGAAAAACTGGTTTCTTGTGTCAAGGCACCATAGACAGTCTGGTGACTGACAATAAGGTCGAGTTGACTAAAAAGGCTATGACAAAATTACTAAAAGCGATGTCCATCTCTCACAAAAGACTGTTCTCCATTGCCCCAAAGTCAATTGTTTGGTGGAAAGACTCAACAAAGTGGGAGGCTAAATCGGAGCAACACTGTTCAGGAAGTCGTTTGAGCATATTCTTCAACCCTCCTAATTCAGTAACTGGAATTTCACAATTTATATCTCTTAAAGACCGGCATCCTGGTACAAATTTGACATGGTCTTGGTGGTAAGGGATATCCATGTTTCTACATAGAGGCAACCAATTATGACATATTGCAGAAAATCAACAGCGCTACAATTCCCGCTATGACCGTACCCATGAAGTCCAGGGTGAGCGTAGGGATGCAGTGCATGTCAAGAAACCTTTAAAGGTGGGTGGAGGGGTTTCAATGTAGTTTAACTAGAAAATGACCATTTTTGGAGCATGGACAAACTATGTAAGACTACTTAAGTTTTGAATGCTGTTGAAAATACCCCTTCCACGTTTGAAGGCAATATCTTTCATATGTGTTCTTGCAAGTCGAATGTTGAAATTCACTTTGAGGAAGTTGAATGGTTTTCTATTTGTCTCCTTCACAGACTTACTGCATTATGGCACTTGTTTCTTTATTCTTGCTTAACATTTCTCTACAGACGGAGATGGTGCTGTAATTTATCATGAATCTTGTCCTCAATTCTTCCCTTGGTACTAACCTAAGTATTTTCCCTTCTTTTACTCCCCATTGTCCTCTTAGAATATTAGTATGGATGCTCCATTGCTCTCAATGATTTGTCATTGGACTGCTTTCAGTTTATCCTTGTCAGAACAAACCTTGCTGTTCTTGCATCATGCCTGAGTGCTCATTCTCAGCACTCCCATTTGTGTTGCTCATGCAAGCTCAAAGTTTAATAATGCTAGCAGCAATTGTGGTGAGTGAGGAGTGCAGTTACCTGGAAAGACCTAAACAAATCAAAAACGTTCAGGTGATAAAGGATGGAATATCCAGACAAAGGAATTTTCCAAAACTAATATAAATATATTTACTGAAAATAATCCATGAGCCAAAGATAAGCAAGAAGACACCGTTTGGGCTAAGAAGGGGGACCCCTTCGTGTAGGGTGGTTGACGAGATATAATTGGTAACATTAAACTTGAATGAAAGGAGGTAACCGGGAGATCACTTTGACATCACCGGATTCCAGACCAGATCGGTTAGGCCTCTAGACGGGCATGAAGGCAGACTTTCATTTTCTCGAGTTGTTACTTGTATCCTGTGACCTCATGGGACAAGTAATTCCCTTGACTGAACTTCATGCGTTTCGCATATATGACTCGGCAGAGAAGTAAAAACTCTTTCGTAGCAGCCCCATCACTCCGTGCACCCTGTTAGGTCTCTTGGCTTCTGAACGTGTGCATGTCAGGCAGTTTTAAGGCTCGTGCTTCTGAGCATAGGAGTGCAATTCAGTAGGTGTGGGTTACAGACCAAGACAGAAGTGTAGAGACAGCTAATGTAGGGAAAGAGGTAAGATTGATAAAGAGGTAGTGTGTGAGGTAGAGAGTTTAGAGAAGAAGCTATTGAGGTGCGTCAGAGAGGGTGAGTTAAAACAGAACAAGGTGCAGTGAGAGAAGAGCGAGGTAATGAAGGCTAAAGCATGGTAAGGTAGAAAATGAATGAAGTAAATTAGTGAGAGGGAGGTGTGGGTGATATGTGAGGGAGAAATGAGGTAAGGAGTGGTGAGGGAGAGAGGTGAGTTACAGAGAAACGGGGCAAGACGAGAGTGATGTAAAGAAGTATATAGGTTTAGAGAAATGAAGGAAGTAGATGGGGTACAGCTATAGGAAGCTGAAATAGAAATACAGTAGTGAGGTGCTGAGAGTGGAGTGAGATAGAGATTTGATGTTGGGTTAGGCACAGAAAGTAATAGAGGTTGGCGAGGTCAAAAGAGGGAGTGAGGGCGGCATAGGTGAGATGGAGAGAGTTAAGATTGCGAGAAGTCGAGAACAATATTTAGGTAAAGAGCGAGAGAGGGTGGCTGTAGGGCAGGTGAAGTAAAGAGTTACAGTGTACACTAAAATTCTTTCATTAGAATTGCCACCAACTGCCTGAGTGCATGCAGGTTAATTTTGGGCTGGTATTTAGAAACTCCGCTCAAGTATTAAAACTGAAGTTATTGAGGTGAGCGATTGCTTAAGACCAATGCTTCTTGACCCTTTGCCACCTGTAGACACCCACTGAATCACTTTTGGAAGCTAGGGACCCTCGTCTAAGCAGTGAATATGATTTGAACCTCGAAACAGTACACACAAATACAGAAACAAGGTTACATCAAGCAAATATGCCCATTAAATATTTTATTTAATTTGCAAACAAAAAATATGCGAAATTTGAAATTTTAATGGGAAGGCTGGATCTTACAAAATGTAGCTTTATTTTTAAAAGATGAAGTGATGTGCTAGATCATAGCATATCAGTTTGTCTGATTTGCTTCTGATGCATGCTCTCTATTTGTCAGCACATACTAATTCTGCCCCGTTTTGCTGTATTGCGCTTCTCCAACACATCAAGATACCAACTTAATTTGTTGCCTACATTTTAATTTCCTTCATTACACCGCATTTTAAAACATTAAATTGAGCTTTTTACTATATATGTACTTTATTATTCCAGCAATAATATTTTATTTTCTAACCTGTCCCTGACTTCCCTGATTAGGCATTGCAAATCCCCAACAGTCCTGGGATCACTGGCTAAGAACCACTGCGCTAGATACGTGCATTGATGCAGACATAATATTGAGGACAACAATGTATTTTAAAGCTGCCTAATGTTTTAAGCAGAAATGCTGGTTATAACAAAACATTATCATTTATCATGACAGTTCTACTATCGTGTGTACCTGTGGGTTTCAAAACTGACGTGTTTTGTTCTTAACTTGCAATGGAATATCAGCCTGTTTAAACAACACTTTTATTTTTTTACAGGGTGGAAAATCTCGTGAAAAAGTGGTCAAAATTTTAACACCAAAGAAGCCAGAAGATATCTTGGAGAAATTGAAGAAAGAAGCTGCTACGTCAGGTTGACAAACCAGAGAGGCACATAGATAAAACAACATTTTAAGGATAGTTGAGGATTACTAATAGCTAAGAGTTAGATTTAAGGCTCTTGTTGTAGTGCATGGTGCCCTGTATCAAACGGGCTACTTATCCTACAGCCAGATTAGAATTTTGTAATCTTCCCAGAAAGGTGAGATCTGCTAACAGACTTTTGACAGCGATCCTCAGAATTCAGCGCACAAGAGCTTATCTGGGCTCAGTTGCATGGAATCGGCTACCTCCTTGAGTTGCTCGCAGTGAGTGATGTTGCAGTGTTCGAGAAAAAGCGTAGAACTTGGCTTTTTGTGCAGGACTAACTTTTGTCACTCACCTTCTGACTTATGCTTTTCGCACCAGGACACTCCAAGAAGTAGCTGTGCGCGCTATAATTTGCTTTCATCCTCCTCATCATCATCATCTGTGAAGTGGATTGTAAGCACAGAAGGCTGGATTGCTCTGCGAACCAGACAATTGTAGTTTACACCAAGAGTAGTGCACAAAGTTAGTCAGGCAAGTATCTATGAGTAAGGAGAGGATCATACATGTTTTTTCATTAAAGTTTCCAGTAAATGTTTTTTCAAACCTTTTAATGGAAAAGTAAGTGGCGCAACCACTCAGCAACAGGATACTCTTGTGGCTGATTGTGCACAGTACAAATACACTTAACATAACCATGCCCATCTGCTCAAAGCGTGCGTCCTGTTAAATACAAACTTAATAAGTAAAGTATGTTTTTTACTATTGAGTTTTAATGGATACTAAGGGCCTGATGTATAGTTTGGTGGATGGGTTAATCTATCTCAAAATATAACCGATTTGTTTCCGCCTTATTACAAGTGCATTATATCCAATGCACTGCAATAAGTCAGACCGGATATCGGTCATGTCTGCCAAACTCCTAATTCAGGCCCTAAGTGTCTCTCCTGTGCTTGATCTCCAGATCCTGTGGAGCTTAATTTATAGGTCCATTTGCTGGTCATCACAATTATCCTGCACAGTCATTACTTTACTCTGTTAATTTGATAATTTTTGTTATGCACGATTAATAAAAACCTTTGCATGAACAGTCACAACAATCAATATAATTAAAAACATATTAAAACGTTAAACCTGGTAGTTGTCTCAGTTTGTGCAAAGTGCGACTGGAGCATAAGGAAAGAGCGATCCCTTTTGTTTTAATTTCCTCCTTCTGGGGTTGGAAAGACCTGTTGTCAAGAAACCAGCCTTTCCCGTGGTTCTTTACTGTGTTGAAGTGGCTATAGAAGGTTACATCTCCATGGCATTTGTTAGTTAATAATTTGACACTCCACATTTAGAACTTCGCGATATATTCTTTGCTATCTTTCACATTTGGGCTGACTTTTTATCCTCATAATAGTTTTAAAACTGAATGATTGTGGAGATTGAAGGATCTTATTAGTACTGTGAAAGTTTCATTACAACAATGATTTAAGTGCAGCGATTGTCGTATGCCATACTAGCTCTTTTCTGAAGTACTCCTTGCCTAAGGGGAAACTACAAGCACTTCTCCAAAGGAAGAATCTACACGGAATCAGAGTTCCACATTCCTTGCTGTCCATCCGAGCCAATTAACCATTGGAGCTCACACTTGTGTCTCGGTTTTCAGCTTGTATTCATTTACTGAAACCTGCCATAGCGCCATCTTCCATTTAATTTTGTTGTTGTATTTGAATAAACTGAAAAGTTTTTTTTTCTGGACTGAAACACAAGTTGTTGAAAAGGAAGGTTTATGTTATATTGGGGGTTCATGTAGCACTTTCGCTGTGTGCCAGTCCTTCATGGTCTGGGAACAGAAGGTCATTGTTGGACTTGGCCCTTTTTGCAGGGTCATCCCTGAACTTTTTGCCTTCCTCCTAGCCTTTTTTCTGACATGGTGTTGGTGGATTTATGACTCTGGGCACTTTTTCACTGCTGATCAGTGCTAAAGTGCATATGCTCTCTGTTATAAATTGATGTATGGATTAGTGACTCCATGATTGGCTTGATTGGTTTACTTGTCAGACCCTAGTACAGTGCACTGCGTGTGCCCAGGGCTTGTAAATCCAATACTGCTGGTGGGCTTGCAGCACTGGTTGTGCCACCCACCGGAGCAGCTTGTAAAGTGTGTCTCAGGCCTGCCATTGCAGGGCCTGTGTGCAGTCTGGTACTGCCATGTTGACTGGGCAAGTGCATCCACTTGCCAGTCCCTAAACCTTCCCTTTTATACATATTAGTCACCCCTATGGTAGGCCCAAGGGCAGGGTGCATTGTAGGTAAAAGGTAGGGCATGCCCTGATGTGTGTGGCATGTCCTAATAGTGAATTACAGCCATTTTCGTTTTTTCACTATTGCAAGGCTACCTGTTCCCCATAGGCCAGAATGGGCAGTTAGATTATTACATTTTATAATCCTAACTGACTCAGGGAACCAGGTAGAAATTTGAGTTTAGTATGCCTGAACTCAGAATGATAAAATGCATCTTTTAGTGAAGTTTGTTTTAACATTCTGTGTTTGAAAATACCACTTTTAGAAAGTAGGTATTTTCTTGCCTAACTATCCAAGCCTGCCTCTGCTAGGTTGTGTATTCCTTGTCTGGAGTTTGAGTGACAGGGGCTGGGGGATTCCAGGAGACAGGGTGAGTGAGCACAGAGCTGAATAGAGAGATCTGCATGCAGATGGGAGGGAGGAGTTGCACCTGGGACCTGAATAGGGCTGTGCCTTTCCTCCACAATGCTGGCTCCACCTCCTGTGGTGTGTCTGATGTCCCTGGCCTGCACTGTCAAAGGAAGAGAAGGAGTCCTGTAAACAAAGTGCTCCAGGACTGACCAGAACTGGTTTGGACTAGGCCAAGGCCTCTCTGCCTTCAGAGAACAAAGAGAAAAGTAGTATAAATATTGGGACCCAGACCCAAGAACTTTAGATCACTTCTGGGAATCAAGACGAACCTTTGCTGAGGAGAAGAACCAGGAAGCTGAAGGAGGAGACTACCCCTGTGCTGTGTGTTTGGGGGTTGGCCTGCAGTGGTTGCTTCATTGCCAAAGAAAGGAGAAAAGGACTGAGTGTGCTTTCTATCAACTTGAAGAAGAATCTCCAAGGGCTTGAACTAGAGCTTGCCTCCTGCCTGAAGTCTCAGGGATACAAGACTTCACCAACCAGCTCCCCCCCTGAATTCCCTTGCTGGGAATTGAAGTGCCTGCTGTTGTGCTGGGCCTTCTGAGAGACTACATGTCGCTGGGAGCTGGAAGCGCGACGCAACGACGAGAAGCGTGTCGCCGCCGCTGTCATCGCATCGCCGGAGAAGCGGGACGCTGCCAAAGAGGCCATCGTCGCATCACCGGAGAAGCGCGTCGCAGGGCCTGTCGCAGCTCCAAAGATCGAGTCGCCGCACGGCCGTCGGGCGTGCACGCATCGCACCAACGTTGTCGCATCGCAACCAAGACGCCATTTTGTCGCATCGCACCGGAGAAGAGTATCGCATCGAGGTGCCATCTTGTCGCATCGCACCGGAGAGCACTAAGAAACCGACGCATCACCTCCCCACACAGTAAGGAAGCGAGCATCAACTCCCCTGCGCAGCAGTAAGGAACCGACGCATCCACTCCCCTGAGTGTTGGGAACCGACGCATCACCTTTCCTGCGACCCTTTTGTTTTCTTTGCGTTACGCATTCAAGGTACATTGAGAGTAAAGTGTTGCATCTACAACTTGAGAGAACTGAGCTATTTTATAACATTTTAAAGTCTATTTTTCAGTACAGTATTGTGGATTTTTGTCGTTTGGTCTTGTGTTAAGTCTATATAAAAATACTTATTTTTATAATACAACCTGTGTGGTGTCCATCTGTAGTGTTGTCACTGTATTACTGTATGTGTTCACAAATGCTTTACACACTGCCTCTGAGATAAGCCTACCTGCCTGTGCTAAGCTACCAAGGGGGAGAGCAGGGGTTATTTTAGGAGTGTAACCCCTTACCCTGACTAGACGCAAGGGTCCCTATTTGTCACAGGTACCTACCTATGCCAACTAGAGACCCCCAAATCTAACAGTCATGATACTGAGGGTCCTCCAATTCAGCAGTTTAATCCTTAGGGAAGACCAGGCTATCGGCCAGTGAAAAGGAGTAATAGACCCTGTACAGAACTGCATAAAGTGCTCTTGTTAGAGGTGGCAGGTGGGAGGGAATAAGATGATTCCTCAGGAAACAACCATAAATGTTGGAGTTTTTTTTTCTTCATCTCTAACCCTTATGTACTTGGATAAAATAACAGCAAGTAGTTTGTGGGGTACTGATATAGTGTGCCAGGGCAACTGGAATGATGTGACGATCTTCAGAAGGTCACCATTTCTACAGCTATGGAGTTCATCAGGGCTACAGCCACGCAGCACAGAGTGAATGATGCACAGTGTATTGAGCGGTTTGCTTTCTCATATTGGAAACCACGGTAAGTCTTTTAAGGGGAGGCAGTATGGTCCATGTGTTTTGGACTTAAGATGGTGCAGACAGCTTGGTTCAGGGCTCTTTGTAGTTTACTTAAATAGTTAGCTGGGAGGCCTGTGTAGACGTGGAGGTAAAATTTTAGAGGGGACGTAACCATGATGAGGACAATAGCATGGTTGATTTGGGAGCTTACTTTCTTAACGGTAATACTTGATGACTGTGTTGATTTTGAACATAATGTCATATTACACTGAATGTTCAGTTCTCTCAATCTCTCAACCTGGCCTTGTGTTACCTGTCTGTGAGAATCCTTTGCACTCACACAGCTTCTCTGTAAAGCGAGTGCAGGGTTGTAGTGTTCGTCCTGCCTCTCGGATCTTGTTGTTGAAGCAAGTAGCATGGCAGACCTCTGTCAGTAGTCAATCATCTTCAGCAGCTGCGAAATACAGGACGTTAGATGGCCTCTGCTACAGTGGTTATTACTTCTTTAACCACAGCACACCGGGAAGCATCAGAACAGGTCTATCAGGCTGTGGTAGAGATGCTGGTCCACAGGAACTTGGGGTGTTGTTGTCACTTTAGACAGTTTGCCACATGGACTAAGCAAGGTGGCCTCTCTCATGTTGGCGCCAGCCATGCCCCTGAACACAAGCCTGCTTCGTCTGGGTGCTCCACATACTGGGAACATGGCTGACTGCTCATCTTGGACAGTCTCTCCTCCTGAAGGGCCACTTACACTCCTTCCCTCTGAACAGACCGACCAGCTTCTAGGTATTATCCAGAATCATAGTTTCTCCAGCAAGTCGCACCAACTTCAGCTGTCCCCTTACCTGTGGGATACCCCAGCCATTGATCACAATTAGCTCTTTGAGTATTCATTGGAGCACTTCTTCCTTGGTCAAGAACTGGAACAAAGTGGGATTGCATAGGTCCAATCTTTATTCTCATTTTACAGGCAAGGGATGTTGATCCACTGTCTTAAGTATTGGAGCAGGTTTGCATTGATTTTCTTTGAAATGTCATTCTCACATACGGTAGTGATAATGGTGACTCCAAACAGGAGTGTCCCAAAATATGAAAACAATGATTTGTGAAGATTCTACACCTGGCTGTCATCAGTAGCAAAAGACAAAAGGGCAGGCCCTGCCTGGAAGCTACTTTACCCTTAACAATAGATTATGCTGATTCGCCTCCTTCCCCCGACTTTCCACCAAATGTTAGTCCTTAGAAAGGATGAATCAGAAAATCTCCTTATGAAAGGCCCTCATTAAATTTCTAAGGGTAACCCCTTCTTCATTTTCCCTCACTTCGATATCGGTCTATGAAGCTGTATTGCATCCTCCATCTTGTGCCATGCCAAAGCAGAGACTATCTAACATGGATCCCGCTTGTCCCAGCAATAAAAATCTTACTACAATAGAGTCTTGCTTCTCTTCACACCCTACACACATGCACGTAACATGGACCACTGACTCATTGTCAGTGAAATTGCTCTCCCACCCAGCCTGCCCCTGCACTCTCGAGTGTTGGTGATCGAGGCCCTCCTCCACCCGCAGGTTTCCCTGCGCCTCATCCCTGGTGGTCCAGTGGACCTCTGTCTCCTTCCTCTAACTCTGCTCTTTCACTCGTTTTTCTACCCTCTTTTATCTTTCACCGTTCTGCACTTTTCTGCATCTCTGCTCTTTTGTGCCTTATTTCTGCTCATTTTCCCTTCCTCTCGCTCTGCCCTTTCACTAGTTTTCACTCGTTTTTCTACCCTCTTTTATCTTTCACCTTTCTGCAGCTCTGCTCTTTTGTGCCTTATTTCTGCCTATTTTCCCTTTTTTCTTTATCCCTTATTTCCTCCCTTTACCTTTCCCCGCCGCTGCTGCCCCCGCGGCCCCTCCCCCCCAGCGCGACCGGCCCAATCCAGCTCCCCTCCCCGCTCCCGCCTCCCAGCTGTCCAGCCCTCCCCGACCCCTACTTAATGGCGGCCACTGCGGGGACAGGCGAGCAAGACCACTGACTCATTGTCAGTGAAATTGCTCTCCCACCCTCGCAGCTCCACCATTAAGTGAGGCCTGCCCCTGCCCTTGCACTCTCGAGTGTTGGTGATCGAGGCCCTCCTCCACCCGCAGGTTTCCCTGCGCCTCATCCCTGGTGGTCCAGTGGACCTCTGTCTCCTTCCTCTAACTCTGCTCTTTCACTCGTTTTTCTACCCTTTTTTTATCTTTCACCTTTCTGCACTTTTCTGCATCTCTGCTCTTTTGTGCCTTATTTCTGCTCATTTTCCCTTCCTCTCGCTCTGCCCTTTCACTTGTTTTCACTCGTTTTTCTACCCTTTTTTTATCTTTCACTTTTCTGCACTTTTCTGCATCTCTGCTCTTTTGTGCCTTATTTCTGCTCATTTTCCCTTCCTCTCGCTCTGCCCTTTCACTAGTTTTCACTCGTTTTTCTACCCTCTTTTATCTTTCACCTTTCTGCATCTCTGCTCTTTTGTGCCTTATTTCTGCCTATTTTCCCTTTTTTCTTTATCCCTTATTTCCTCCCTTTACCTTTCCCCGCCGCTGCTGCCCCCGCGGCCCCTCCCCCCCAGCGCGACCGGCCCAATCCAGCTCCCCTCCCCGCTCCCGCCTCCCAGCTGTCCAGCCCTCCCCGACCCCTACTTAATGGCGGCCGCGGGCCACGGGCGCGCCGCTGGCGCGCCGAAGGCGCATCAAAGGCAAGCCCGTCTGCGCCCGTCCGCGACCCGACCGTGACCAGCGCCAGGAACCCTGGACCTCCGCCCCGCCAACGATACGACCCAGCAGCACTCCTCGCACTCAACCCAGGCCGCAACAACAACTGCAAGCTAGCATCACCAGCCGACTTCCTTCAGCTGTCACCGCTGCCGGCACACCTGCAGCACCGCCAAGAACACAGAATCAGCACAACCCACCCACAAGAACACAACCGAACCGAAGACCCTGCAATGCATCCTCCTCAACGTCCGATCCCTCCACAAACACGCCACAGAAATCTGGGACCTCCTCGACCGCACCACCCCGGACATAGCGTTCTTCACCGAAACCTGGACCAACACCACCTCGGGACCGGACATCGCCATCGCCATCCCCCAAGGATACAAGATCTCCAGGAAGGACCGCCCCACCCGCCCAGGAGGAGGAATCGCCATCGTCCACAAATCCAGCCTCCGCCTGAGCACACTCCCTGACGAGCCCACAGAACTGATGGAACACCTTCACTTCAAGATACTGGCCAGCCCCACCGCCACCCTCGGAGGAACCCTCATTTACCGACCCCCTGGACCCCGCGGACCCTTCGCCAACTCCATCACTGACATTATCTCCCCGCAGGCCATCGCATCCACCAACTACACCCTGCTGGGAGACCTCAACTTCCACCTCGACAACCAACTGGACCCCAACACCACATACCTCCTGGACAACCTCCACAACATTGGACTGCGCCAGATCGTGACGGAGCCCACGCACTCAGCAGGACACACCCTCGACTCCCTCTTCACTACAGGAAACTCCATCACCTTCAGCCACACCACCGAACTCCCATGGACCGACCATCTTTGCGTCCACTTCACCTTCAGAACACCCACCATCCACAGACACCAGCATCTGCTTCCACGAAGAAACTGGACCAAAATCCCCGACGACCAGCTCACCTCCTCACTCAACAACTCCACCCCAACCATCGCGGAAAACGACTACCCCAACACCGCAGCCCGAACCCTGCATAGATGGATCTCGGACAGCACCAACACCATAGCTGCCCTCAAGAAAAACAACAATACCCGCGCCAAGAAAGCCAGATGGTTTACCACCGAACTTCGAGAGTCCAGAAGCACATGCCGCCGCCTCGAAAAGACCTGGAGGAACACCAAATCCACAGAAGCCCACGACAACTTCAGAGCCGCCACCAACGCCCACCATCAACTCATCAGAGAAACATGGAAAAAAGCGATTGAAGACAGAATCTCCACCCACGCGCACAACAGCAAGGAACTCTTCAGCATCATCAAGGAGTTCGCCCAACCCACTAGCGAGTCTACCGACATCCCTCCCTCACAAGACCTCTGCGACAAACTCGGCACCTTTTTCCACCACAAAATCAAGAGCATCTACGACAACTTCGACGAAGACAACCAACACACTGAACCCTCACCAACCACCCCGACACCCGGAAACCAGCGATTGACGACTGGACAGCCCTCCCCACCGAAGACACACTGAAGACAATGAAGTCAATCCACTCAGGGGCCCCCACGGACCCCTGCCCCCACCACATCTTCAACCGAGCCGCCGACACCATCGCACCCATGCTCCGCCACACCATCAACCGCTCCCTGGCGACCGCCTCGTTCCCCGACGACTGGAAACACGCCGAGGTCAACCCCTCCTAAAGAAACCCTCAGCGGACCCCACCGACCTCAAAAACTACAGACCCATCTCCCTGCTCCCGTTCCCAGCGAAAGTCATCGAGAAAGCCATCAACAGCCAACTCGCCACATTCATTGAAGAACACAACCTCCTCGACTCCTCCCAATCCGGCTTCAGAAAAAATCACAGTACGGAAACCGCCCTCCTCGCCGCAACAGACGACATCCGCACCCTACTGGACAAAGGAGAAACAGTAGCCCTCATCCTCCTCGACCTATCAGCGGCGTTCGACACAGTCTCCCACCGCACCCTAATACGCAGACTCTACGACGCAGGAATCCAGGACAAGGCCCTCGACTGGATCTGCTCCTTCCTCTCCGGCAGGATGCAGCGGGTCAGACTCCCCCCTTTCCTCTCGGACCCCACACCTACCACCTGCGGAGTCCCCCGGGCTCCTGCCTCAGCCCGACGCTCTTCAACGTCTACATGGCTCCACTCGCCCCCATCGTCAGAACCTACGGACTCAACATCGTGTCATACGCAAATGACACCCAGCTCATCCTCTCCCTATCCAACGAGCCCAACACCGCCAGACGCAACATTCGAGAAGGCATGGAAGCCGTCGCCAAATGGATGAAAAACGGCTTCTTACAACTAAACACCAACAAAACAGAAGTACTCATCATGGGCCCAAACCCCGATGCCTGGAGCGACACCTGGTGGCCCCCCGCCCTCGGAAACCCGCCAACCCCCACGGACCACGCACGCAACCTGGGAATCATCCTGGACTCAGAGCTCAAAATGGACCGCCAGATCAACTCTGTCTCGTCTTCCTGCTTCCACACCCTCCGCCTCCTTCGTAAGACCTTCAAATGGATCCCCCTCGAACACCGAAAGACCGTCACTCACGCCCTGGTCACCAGCAGACTCGACTACGGCAACGCACTCTACGCCGGAATAAACAAAAACCTCACCCGCATGCTACAGAACATCCAGAACGCCGCCGCAAGACTGGTCCTCAACCTGCCAAAACACTGCCACATCTCCCAGCACCTGCGCACACTCCACTGGCTCCCTGTCGAGGCGAGAATCACCTTCAAGATGCTCACCCACGCACACAAGGCCCTCCACGGCACCGGACCAGCATACCTGAACAGCCGACTCAAATTCCACGCACCCCAAAGGACCCTACGATCAGCCCAGCTCTCCTACGCCGTGGTCCCCCGCACCAGAAAGACCAGATCGGGAGGCTGCTCCTTCTCCTTCCTCGCGGCCAAAGCATGGAACGCCCTTCCGCTCCACCTCAGACAGACAACATCTCTCCCCATCTTCGCAAGAAACCTCAAAACCTGGCTCTTCGACAGACCCCCTCCTTGATGGATGGAACCTGCACCCCCCCCCCCCCCCTAGCGCCTTGAGACCCTTACGGGTGAGTAGTCGCGCTTTAACAAACCCCTGATTGATTGACGAGATGTTAGTGCAAGGTTCTGTGTCACACATCTAAGCGAACCTTTATATGACTAGGGCCAGTAGATCGCGCTCTTCCTGAAACAGAAAAATGCTGCTCTCTATTTGTAATCCACAAAAATATTGTTATGCTGCCACCACCACCTCATGTGTCAACAACCCAGGACACGGACAGTAATCCTTGTCAATAATGAGGGCCTTTAGTTCACAAAAGATTTTGGACTTTAGAATCTCTATCGGCAGGCTTAGGCCTTCAGCGCACACACTAGATTAGCATGCAAGTAATCCAGTGTCAATAATAAAGAGGGCATGAAATTCACAAAAGGTTCTGGACTTTAGAATCCCCATTGGCAGGCCTAGATCTTCAGCGCACACATTAGATTAGTGTGTCAGCTGGGCCAACAGAATGTCAGGGTATCATTTTCACATGCATTCTGGTCTCTCAGTGCAAGGGTATGTTTCTTGAGTTCGAACTCACTTAAAAAACAGAAGATGAGAGGCACTTGGCAAAACGGCAACAGTTTGTTTAATTAAACGTTACGGCCAGGAGAACAGTTACAGGCATGAGGTCTGGGTACTGTCTCAATTTAAAATTGGTGTATGCCCTTCTTTTATACAAAACAAGATATGTTATAAAAGTTCTTGGCGTACCATATATGGTGAGGAATGTTGGTTGCTGCATTTGGAGTCCTAAATTAACTGTCTAATGATTACCACAGGTAATGGACACAATTTGGCCAGTGGATAACCTCTCTAGATGTCCGGAATGATGAGCGCATGATCACTGGGTGTGCTAGGTCCTGATTTGCTATGTGTTCTTAAAACATTTGGCACCTGAATTTTTATGGTATTTTTAGGGGCGCTCATACCCTATACCCCCCGCCTCCCCCCCCCTCTCCGGCCATGTGTGGTTTATTTGGGACAATCTCCCTTGACCATAGTAATGTAGCTGCACCCATCTGTGGGATTGATCAAGACTTTCCTGCCCCTCCCACCTGTGCCCTGCCAGTCAGCAATCACAGGCATTGTTCTCTGGGCCTGCTTTCCTACGTATTTGAGAGTCGAGGTTGATGTGGAGTTCACAATGGGCTATCCTATTAATAAGGTTGAGATTAAATTTTTATCGATGAACGCATCGTTTTCCATATTAAAATTCCCCCCCTCTAGTTGATTTTTCAAATACACTAATTTATGCACTTTGACAGTTACTTGTTAGTTATTTGGGGTCTTTGTTCCTTATGTTTGCTTTTGACAACAGGTACCTTCCTAATTACCTGCATTCTTCCCAGTTTGAGGATTGCGTTTTTACAGCAGGTAATCCCCCAATTGTAGAACCCTGCATAACAATAGCAACATAATGATAACTGGCAACAGTGATTTACATAAACCGAATATCCATCGTGAGAGCCAGGAGAACCAATTCGAAAGCCACTCCTGCTCAGGGGCACCTCCCTCTGTTGTAGATTGTGCAGTGCTTGGATGGCAAGCGTCAGTGTTCCATTGTCCATGTCATTCCCTCGGATGAATGTGCAGCTGGCTGCTCCAATCTTAGCACAGACCGCTTCCTCCATTCCTTGATAGTTTTCAGACCGAGCTCCGTGCTGTTCATCATTTTGAGCATTTTCCACCAGGTGATTTGTAACCAGCGGGCATTAGCTTTTGTTTGCAGGGTGAAGAAGGGTATCGACTCCCCCGCACCCAGCTGTGCTTCCATGAACAGTCTAAATTCTTCTGGAATGTCTTTGTACTGTACCCATCCAAATTATTCTGCAGCTCTCCTTTCACATTCTTGGTGCTATCAATGAAGAGACGTATCAGGACCTGGCTGATGCTTGTGAGCCGAATGTGGTCATGTGCTGGTACCATGTGTTATTCAAAAGGGCGCTGTGCAGTGCATATGGGATGCTGGTATTCTGTTGGGTTTAATTGTAGGTAATGTATGAGAGGTCCCTACGCAGTTGCTGTAGTTTCCCCTTTAGTGAACCTCTTTTGACTCTGCAAAATCCTCGGTAGCACTCAAGTGTGGGACTACTCCTAGTAGGCAGATCCTACATAACCATATTAATATACATAACTTTTGTCGCAACACTGCAGTTCTAGTTATGGGTCTCCTTGGAGTCGTCTGCGCTCCTCTGGTGGCTGTGTTCCTCTTTGCCAGTTCATAAATGTTTGCTGTTTTTAGTTCTAGGGTGACATCGCCGTGGAAGGCCTTGACAGCACGTTGGAACAGCGCACCCACGCACTTTTCCCTTCCTCTTTGAGGACCGTGGGTGTTGAGCAGATCCCTTGCTGAGGGCTATGTTTTTTTTTTTTCTCCTTCCATTGACGCAAGTTCAGTAATATTCCTTTTTCCTTTGAGTCGTGGGGCTTGATGATAAGTCGACGTTGATGCACTTCATTGTCTTTGTGGCTACCTGTATTTGAAAAAACTTTGTTGATTGTTAATTCAGCTAGTTATATACGCTCCGTTCTCAATGGTTTTGGCGAACTTTACCCCAGGGGTGTGATCCCATCAACCTACCATTCGTGATCTGGTGAGGTATTGGAAGGTGACCTCTGTTGGATAAGTCTTTCCGTGTTTAGGGGAGTAAAGGTGATTACTATAACAATATTTACAAGACAGATCTTATTTATATAAGCCGTTGACCACCTCCCCCCCCCCGTCTCCCCCCTTATCCTACTAGGGTGTTTTCGGACCTACTCTGGTATTTTGGTTCTGGGTGGCCGGATCAGTGTTTGAATATGTTGTGGAGTGGTCCCATGGGTTCAGGGAGGGATAGGATTGGTTTGAGCTGAGGTTCTATGGGCATCGCTTGTTTTCCCAAAAGCACCTCGCCGGTACATTCATGAAACTATTTTCCTGATGGGGGCTACCTGTTTTTGATATTACCCCCAGTTGCACTTGCTATGAGTTATGTATTTCAGTCTTTATGTGATTGCTACATGTGCATGGAAATGCGGGAAGAGGGGTGTGTGTTGCTGTTTGGTGTTGCTTGTGCTTGCAATGTGTGCCCAGGAACGCGTTCATATGCTTGTGTATCTCCCTGTCCCTAGCACGTAGTGTGCAATGTGGCCTTCCTTTGTGGCCTCAGATACCTGTCTTTGGCTGATCTCAACCCCTCCTTTTTAGGTCGAGCTTGGGCAGCGCTTGCTCTGTCTGCAAGACATGTAGTAATCGGTGTATGGGCTTTAAGCACACCAATGTATTGCCTTTTGTGCTTTGTTGTACTTGTCATAAATGCTTTCTTTTTATTGGTGCATTTTTCTAAATGCCCTTCCTTTGTATACTTAGTTCCCTCCCCGGCGATTTCACTAAAAGAACATTTGTGTTGCCCATCATACTACGTTTAAGTGCCTTCACGCAACCTACTGTTACAGTGTGTGATGACCCCTCCTCCCGTCTGGTTTATACCAGCACTGACTTCTTTGAAAACATGTTGAGTACAAAAAAGTCGTTCACAGCACCACAGACTTCTTGGCGCACCACGTCTTATTTCACCGGTAAATTACCCCCGTTTCATATTCGTTTCTGTGCATGGCTTTCCTTCACTCTGGTATCAAAGGTGTCATACGCAGCCGCTTTAATGGCCAGCACACACATTCTGCTTAGTTTACTAATATTTTACAACAATTTGCAGCCTGTTGGTGCAATAAATTTCGGAGCCACGTTGACACAAGTTGTTAGCACATATAACTGGCTGAGCATTGATAAATGAGCTCAGTGCTTGCTCCCTTAAAATACAAGGCAGCGCTCGTTTAATCATCCTGTTATCCACCCTCACCTCTGCCCTGTAACCACCCCCACCCACTGGACTTTAAACACTGCATTGAAGTGTAACTTAGATGTACCGTAATTCCGTGCCACTTCTCAACAAAACCTATCACGATTCGTTTCCTTCCCACTGTATGCAGCACATATGATGAAACAGTTTATCTGGGGCCATGATTCCGGGGGGACGTCGCCCAACAATCAGCTATAGCTGAATTCAAACATGCGTGGATGTTCACAGGGAATGCACCTTTTTGATATCGTGCAGATAAAAGGTAGCCTCTGCCAACGGTATTTAATAGCAATCTGATTTCTGTTGATGGGGGGGAGGGGGAAATTGCAGCTGTGATCTCCAGCTCACGCAGAACATACAAATCATCGGTGCGCAGAATCACCCAGCTTTGGTCTAAAGGCCGATTTAAAAAAATATGCTAAACTTTTTAGGCAAGGAATAATTTATAGAGGCGCTCAAAATAATTTCCTTAAATTCGTAGACAATGGCTCTTTTAGAGGTACCCAGGAATCTTTTAAATGTACAGAAACCCTTAAAAAAAAGTGGGTTGAGTTTAATATTTCTTTTAAAGTGTGCATACTGTATAGTAAAGGGTGCTTTTTTTTTGAGAGTGAACAGTATCATTAAAGAAAATGTTTCGCATTTATTTAAACGGTTATCACGGACCTCGGTCATTCTTTCTCTTCCCCCCCTGTCTACCAGGAGAGCAAATTGGTAAAAGTACAGGGCTAGAAGAATTGCAAATATCTTTAACCATAAGTGCAACTGCGGAGTGCTCCACGTTTATCACATAACATGTTGTGTTACGTCACATAACCAAGGCTGTTGTTTGAGTGGGGAAACTGACGTGCTCTAGTGAGACTTTTATTTTTTGCTGGTAATGTAGGAGTTCATATTCACCAAAAACACTAAAATGAGATTTAAAACACAAAATATCCCACTATTACATTTCAAGAAATACTGGAAACTCCAGCATCAGCCCTGTGGGAAACAAAATTGCAGCATTTGAGCTTAGATTAAAGGAAGTGTAAATAGTAAACAAATGCATTAAAAGTGCTGTCCCTACTATGATAAGAGCATAATGCATATGCACTTTAGTTAGGGTGGAAACATTTCCCTGTGATCTTTTTAGTGCTAAATAACGTTTGTATAGCACACAACCTGCTTGTAGTATGGCATTGTAGCACCTTTTGACAATCTAAAGTCTTATTTTGAAAACTTTTATGTATCTCTCAAACTGTAGTGGGATTAGCTTTTTAGGTCTCACCTGCATGAGCAAGGGCAACTCTTGTGTTCAATAATGGCCTTGGAACCTGCCCATTTGTTGGCCTCATTGTCACTTTTCTTTGTCTTCTCATTGGGCAGCACTTGCCATGCGTCACTTCCTGTTCTTTACATGGGGCATGGACCAAGTACAGAATGTACTGGCTGCATCATTGTTTTTTTTTTTTTTTTTTTTTTTAAACATCCCACCCCCTTCTGTTTCTTCTCCCCTCCCACTCGCTCTCCAGTCCGTTTATTAACCCTCCAACCCTCCTTTGTTTCTTCTCCCATTCGCCCTCACATGTTTCATCTCCCCTCCCACATGCATTCCCGTCCCTATTTCTTTTCTTCCTCCCACCCGCACAAAGGGGAAAAAAGGGCTGTGAAGCAGACAACGCTGGACGCTTTATATCAAAGCTTCACCCAATCTACTAACCTTCAGAAAAGCCTTGAAAACCTGGCTGTTTAACACTGTCTAGGGTCTTCATTAAATGTACAGTTCCTCTGTACTGCTAATAAAGCCACCGCCAAGACACCCTTGGGTGTTAGAGCGCTTTAGAAAACTATTTTCCATAACAACATAACATAGCACTGTTTAAAAAAAAAAAAAAATGATCCTATTATCCACCCACTACCTGTTTCCCCGGTTACTCACCCCCACCCAATTGCGAAAGCCAATAGGTAACCCATAGGAGAGACCTATTGGCTTTGCCAATGCTTGTTTTATCTGGAATCTTTTGGGGCTAATTTTGGGCAGTTTTTTTTTACTTTGGGTGTTTCCTTGAGTCGCATCATTCATTGTTTCTTTTTACCCGCAGGTAGAGGGTCGGAGACTGCTCTGTGGTTCCTCCTCACCGACCTATTACCCCCCCCATGGGGTCGGAAATCAGGGCTGACTGTTTTTCCTGGATGGTGCCTGCAAGGTTGGAGCCACATGAGTGGGCTATGCTTGGAATGGAGGTCAGCCTGCAAGGGGTGCACCTGGTGCCCTGTGTCCCATATGGAGCAGGGGTACAGACTTGGAAGCCTCCATCCCCGGCATCCCCCCTCTCCGTCTGACCATATCCCGCTTTCGATCAGTGTTTCTGGTGAGCCCTCTGTCCCTCGCTTTTGGTTGGGGTCTCTTTAGCTCCTCGTATTAGATAGTCATTGATTGCCTAACAAAATTGGTGCTCATCTTGTCGATCTCTGGGAGAGTGAAAGGTTGGGTGAACCCCAAACTGGAGTCTCGAACTAGTCTTCACGCTGAGGTAGGCTGACCAGACCTTTAAAGTAAAAAACCAGGACATTTCACAAAATAGAAGTAGGACGCTACAATTTCACATTGCAAAGGGGCGCAGAATGACTTGAAAAACAGCACTCACCAACAGAGCTAACGCAGACCCCTAGGTACTAAAGGGTATAAATTGAATACAACGATCATGGGTGCTAATTAAACTATTTTCTGAAAAGACGGGCACCTATTCCTGCACCGAAACTCATAAAAGCTAGTTTAGTGTAGCCTCTCCAAAAACCGGGGCCAAGTGCTTAATTTACTGAAAGCTTCCGAGACAGATAACCTAATAACTGTGACTGTCCGCGCAAATCTGAGACGTCTGGTCACTGTACACTGAGGCCTCTTAGCTTATTAACTCTCATGTGGGGGCTGTGGAGTTTTAGGGTCCTATCATCCTAGGCGCAAGAAGAACATTGGTCCCTTCACCGAGGATGGCTTTGTTTGTAACTGAAATGGAGGCCTCTATTGATTCAGAGGCTTTTAAAGCATTTGGGGGCGCAGTCGGGATTACAATCCATGAAGGAATTGTTAAGCGTGGGCATAATGCCAGAAAATGGGGACCTTTCGGCTTGGTGATTAGAAAGCGTCCCATTAGACTTTGACTGTGGGACCTGGGTGTCTGGTTTTTAAACAGTTATCTAGATCCTGTCCCGCCCCCTCGTCAGACTCCCTTTCCCCTGGGGTGTGGCCAGTTAACCCCGCCCTGGGGGATCAGCAGCAGAGTGGGGCCTAGTTTCTGTAGGCACATTAGGCAACCTGATTATTCTGTGCTTCAATGGAATCACCATTGATGCCGAACTTAGTGTGGACACCTGATGGACAAAGCCCACAGCAGCTCTGAATTCCTGGAAGCAAGTAAAAAACCTTTTGGACCCTCAATGCTGTCTGTTAGTCCTTCCTGACATGATACAATTTTTCGGGAAAGGGGGTTAGGAGTATACTGGTTATCTTTATCATCGGCTGTGAATTACTGGGGGATAAGTCGCTGGGATTATTACTACCGGTCTTCATCTCGCCCAATTACTTGATCCCTGCTGCGGTTGTGTGGCGAACGGCAGACCGCCCTGTGACTGAGTGTATGATATGTTCTGATTACCCTGTGTTTAGTACTGAGGAGCGAAGTTAACCATATCTGGTTGCGTGGGGTTTTGTGGTGGCTAGCCCGTATTCTCTAACCTCAGCTGCATTTTACCAGTCATGGTATGCCTTTGCTCGGCATACTTCTACCAGATGACCCCGTCTACGGCAATAATAGCACTCTTTAATGTCTGGTTGCGACCAGCTTGCCTGGCTTCCACTGCCATAACCGGTTTGTGTGCCTGTACTACCTGTTTGGAACTCTCTAAAGATTTGCGGTGGAGCCCCCATTGTGACACGTGCCATCTGTACGTCTGCGGCTGTTGCAGCTCCCTTGAACGTGATCTTTTTCAACTTATGCTGCACTAGTTTTGCTGTGTCTCTTTGGGTCTGCTCCTGCTTCTCTCAATCCTTTACTTGCTTTTTCTTATGGTAGTGGAGTATATGATCTTGCATTTATTGCCTGGGTTTGGTATCAACCAACTATGCTGTCCAGTCCGCTCTGTATCTTGGTGGGTAACTTTCTTCAAAACATTATAGAAAAATGTGGCTTGTCGGCCCGTGTTTGGCCACGGCTGTCCGGTTTCCTGTTCCCATCTATCCCTCATTCTATTTAGGAAATCGTTTATGCTTTCCTCTGGCTTCATGGTCTCTGCCATTAGACCTCCTACATCTGGGCGATCAGGGAATATTTCTCTCAGGGCGGTCCAGTTCCGGTGCCTGTGTGTATTAAACGAGGCTTCGTCATGCTGCATATTTGTTAGCGTCATGGCTGAAATGCGAGCTTGGGTGAACACCGTGTTTGTCTGCTCCCCAATTAGGCTGCTTAGCAAGCTCTTAATGTCCCCTATCACTAGGTTGATACCTGCAGTGTTTTTCTCGCCGCATGTAATTCATTGCCCTGCCCCATCCAGCAATGATGGTAACTTTGTCCTCAACCCCTCTTTGTCCATCTGGGCCCATTGCATGTATACAACACCCACCCCACCCTTCTGCAGTAACGGGTACACTCTCATTCTAGGTGACTCTACGGGTTTCTCCTCAACATAGCGCTCCCATCTTGCAAGGCTTTGCTGCCTGTAGAGGAAGTCCCAACTAGGGTTTCCTCCTTCATGCCCGATGCAATCCTCCGCTTCTGCCATGTCCTCTGGTTCAACAGTCCTCTCGGCGAAGACCGGTCATATTGGTCGCTCGCCTCAGTCCAATCGGCTAATAAGTCTCAAAATGGGTATGCTAAATTCTTGCCTTTCTTTTTTGGCTATTATCTCCCTCTGGGTTAGTTTATCTTTGTTGTGCACCTGTGAGGAGTAGCGCGTATCCTCGTCGCTGCTTCCCTCGTGTGCACGCGCAGGTGCCATTTTGTTTTTCCTGCGTCATGGGTGGGTAAGTACCAGCCTGCCTTGTTCTTCTATTTTTTGGTCAGCCCCTCTCCTCCGTCGACTGGATGGTGTGTCTCTGAGCCCTGTTAGTAGCCTTTCATCTACCTCCAATTCCTCCCAGCGGTGCCCCCCTGTAACTGGCCCTGCTATCCTCATGAAAAGAGCACGCTGTCCTGCACTCTTGCTGTAACTCCCGGTTGCCTGCCCTTTCTGTCTTGAGCATCAGCTCGCGCCTCTCTCTTCCTCGCGTGATCTGGCCTGTCTCTTATACTCTGAGCTGCGTGCTGCTTTTGCTAGGCTGGCTTCACCTTCAAATTTGCTCTCTGTTTCCTCCTTGGCTACCTGGGCAAACCCTGTAGCCCCACACTCATTATCGGTTCCCAGGGGACTGGAGCTCCCTTCATCTCTTGAGATCGCGAAGTCGCTATTGAGAACCGCCACAAACTTTCCTGACACTTGTCTACATTTGAACCAGTAGTAGTGTTTTTTGCCTTCCTTTGAGGTGTCCCGTATTGAGCATGTTGGATGGAAAGTTGAGCTTTTGGGTACCTTTCCTAGGGACTTGGGCTGTGCTGGAGACACCTGGGCTCGCTACCTTTTGATTTTCTTGGGCTTAGGCTTAACTGTCCTTTTTTCGGTGGAGGGCTTGCCACTATTATTGGGTTTGAATATCCTAATGCAGGGGCAGGTGGTCAGAGTACACCCCTCCCTGCATATGGTGGGGGAGGTGCCCACGCCTTGCTCGCCATCTGCATTGTGGGACTATCGATTTTAGCTTCTTCGAAGTTGGCTCATCATTCTAGCATTGACTTTCTTTTGTCTTTATGTCCTGCATATTTAGTCTTTATATGTGTCCAAGTGTGTTCAATTAGATTTGTGTCTAATGTTCCCTCCTTAGGCCAGGTAAGTGTGTGTGCCTTTGTGTGTAAATGTCACTCTTGGCAAAACTTCTTAACCGCTTCGCCGCGATCGGAATTCCGCCCAGGTGCTGGACATTCCGATCGCGGGTGTGGTCGTGACGAGCTTAGCTCGTCATGCGCACAGCGCGACCACGCAGCATGACGAGCTGAGCTCGTCATGAGCATCGAAGGGGTTAATACTCTTTCTCTGCGTTTAGCAGTGACAAAGATTGCCCTAAACAATGTAGTTGAGGATCCAATCGCAGATATGGCAGATATAATATCGGCACGCCCAGTAATTAATTCTACTTCCCAGAATACCGTTATAGCACCTTGCGTATCGTCGACACCTTTGGAGATATCAGTTTTAGTGGAAGGCCAAGAACAAGCTATTAGGACTGAGGGAAAACTACAGCGGAAGGGTAAAGCGAAACCACCCACAAATGACATTTATAAAAAACAACAGTCATGTGCCCAAAACCAGAGTGGGCGGGAAAAAACAGCCCAGTGTTGCAATCACCCTTTAAACTTGGATTTACTTTTTAAAAAGTTACACGGAAAAATTGACACGATCGAAAGAAATTTATTGACTGAAATTTCTAAAATTAAGGATGATGTTGCTGGTATTGTTAAATTAATTACGGACTCTACAAAGCAAGAGGAAAACAAAATGGGAAATGTACAAACTGTTATAGAACAAGTAAATAATGAAACATGTGGCACTGTAAGAAATTCGCAAATTGGCATAAATGCTTCTGTACAGTCCCGTAATGTCCTAACACAATTGCCAAGAGGGGGAAAAAATGGTGATCAAATGAATAAGGAAACACCAGATATTGGGGCACGTCTTAGGTCTCTGGCAAACCAAGATAATAAAATGGTAGTTACATCTAGCCTCACATCGACCCTTAACGGGAACCAAAAACCTCTTCATCTCCCCCCAGAAGCTACACCGTATACAATTGTCCTGAAAAGTGTGCCGGAATTAAAGGATGGCATAAATGAAGATTTTGACGATTTAAAAAACAAAATATTGTCCTGGTTTAGTAACTTTTGTGTATATGATGTAAACACTCTATCAAAAAGTATTATTATGGTAAGAAGAGTATCCTGGGTGGGGAAACAACCAAAGAGATGTAATGGGGATTGTGTTGTAGTTACCTTTCGATATCAGGAGATGGTTAAGACTCTGTTGGACATGATACCTGAAAATTGGGACACATTATATAGGCAATCAAAAAATGTTATTACTGGAGTCCCATTAGGTTATTTTTATAAACCAGGTATTATAAATCATAACCATTATGGCCAGGACCTCACAACAAGGAAAGAACTGAGACCTCTGGTTTTGTCTAATAGATCCTCGCCTCTCACATACTGTAGTGATGTAGATTGACTACCTGAAGTCTCTGTACAAGATTTTAATCCCATTACTGAGTTATTAGAAAAATCACCCGTAAAACATAAACAGAACTATAGGAGATTATCCCTTGTATCTTGGAATATTGCAGGCGTAGATAAGAAACTACTTGATGGGTCATGGCCCGTTTTTTTAAATGATTGTGACTTAATCTGCCTACAAGAGACTTGGCATACGAAATCTTTTTACATTGATGGGTTTTCAATCGTGGATACTCAAGCGATTCCCTCACAAAGCGGAAGAGCTAAGGGTGGTCTAGTATTTCTATTGTCGGTAACATGCCCGTTATCGATAAAGAAAGTTTATACTGAGTCTCCCTTTTTCCAATTTGTGTGGCTTTTTTTCTCCTGTTCAATGTTTTGTTGTAATTAATTTTTATAATAATATTTTTAATAATACAAAAAATCAGGTGATATTGACACTTGAGAGGGAATTGGATATATTTTTAAAAGAAATAAAGAGGGATTATATCCTGATTTGGGCCGGAGATTTCAATAGTAAAAAATGTAGTGTTTTAGAGGGAAACCGTTGTGGATATGGAAATGAGTTTGGTGATAGCCCCCATTTCCCTCACAATCCTTACGGTGAATCCATAAATGAAGTAATGTCTAAACACAATTTGGATTTATTAGACCAATACCTACCTGATGGATCATCTCAATTGCCGACCTTTGATGGCCATGGTAAATGTTCAATTATTGATCACATTCTAATCTCGAAACAGGCATTAGAACAAATAGAGAATATGGAGGTGAAAATAGTTTGTGTCAGTGATCATCACCCACGCCTCCTAACGGTTAGAATGAATGACATTTACCATAGTGGCCCTTGTCTAGCCCCCTTTGTTTCTACTCCGGGGGAAAATGGTGTGTCTATCAAATGGTCGGGAGTAGACCCAAAAGTTTTTATGGAGGACTTAATTGGTAAATATAAACAAGAGGTAGAAATTTGTAATAGGGTTGATTGCACTGATAACCAGATTATGGGCTCTTTTTGTAAGATCACTGCAGAAATTTCAAGAGGTTTGAAAATTAAGAGTAAGAGGAAGACAAAGAAAAAAATTGGGTGGTTTGATACACAATGTACCAAGGCAAATCAATCTTTAAAAAATGCCTTAAAAAGTAAGCCTAGAGATAACGAACTTATTAAAAGATGGAGACTTTTGTATAAACAATCACTAGCAAAAAGAAAACAAGATATTCAGATAGATGCTTGGGAGAAGCTTATTTTGGCTGCAAATACAAAAGATACCTCTTTATTTTGGAAAACTGTAAATCACCCCTTTTTTAAAGAAAATTGTGCAACTAAAGTTGAGTCTTGTGCAGCCAGAAGAATGGATTTGTCATTTTAGTAACGTTTTTAATGAAGAAAATGAAACGCCCTCTTTCATAGGACAAATTAATATCGAAGGGGTTACGGAATTATCCAAAAATCAAACTTTTATCACTTTTAATTCACCAAAACTATCTTATATCACATTAGATGAAGTGACTCTTTCATTAGCGCGTTGTACAAATGGGAAGGCACCGGGTGTAGACGGGGTCCCAATAGACTTTTTTAAACAGGACTCCAGCCTTTGGGCCCCCGTTTTACAAAATGTTTTTAATGCGGTTGGTCGAGGTACAATACCCAAATCATGGACAGAGAGTATTAGTGTACCAATTTTTAAAAAGGGTAATAGAACTGATGCTGAGTGCTATCGCCCTATTTCCCTTCTTGATACCACTTCAAAACTAATGGGAAGAATACTGCTAGAAAGATTGGAAATTTGGGCGGAAGAAAAAAGATCCTTACAGAATCGCAGTTTGGGTTCAGAAGGGAAATAGGTACGATAGAACAATGCATCAACCTACATTTATTGATCAGTAAATATACGCTTATAAAAAAGGGGCATCTACACTTATGTTTTATTGATTTTACTAGTGCTTTTGATTTGGTAAACCACAAGAAATTATGGCAGACATTAACTAAAATGGGCGCCCCGGAAGATATTATTATATATCTTTCACAGATATATAGTCATTTGACTACAAGGGTCTGCTATGGGCCAGACGGGGAATGCACTGCCAGTTTTAGAGTGAAACGAGGAATTAGGCAAGGGTGCGTACTCGCGCCACTATTATTTTCACTATATATTAACGGTGTGGATGAAGAACTACAGAAGCTAAATGCGGATGCCCCTATAGTGGCTAAACGTGTTGTCCCGACCTTACTTTATGCGGACGACGCTGTGTTATTATCAAGAACGGCGAATGGGCTACAAACTTTGATCGATAGATTTGCTAAATATATGCAGGACAAGGATTTATTAATTAATTTAAAAAAGACTTTCACAATGGTCTGTGGACAAGGGAAAGCCAAAACAAAGAACCATCATATCGATAATGTCCCTATTAGTAGAACAAATTCTTTTGTGTATTTAGGTTTGACTTTTTTCGATAAGGGGGGGCTGGAAAGCCCATATTGAGAACAGTAAGTTAAAGTTTATGAGAATAACGGAGTCAATCTTCAGGTTCTCAAAAAAAATGGGAAATAAGCCTGTTAGGGAAATAATGACCCTTTATAAAAGTAAGTGCCTTAGTGGAACTTGTTATGGGGCTACATTGTGGGGAGGAGAAAATTGTAACATTCTTTATATACAAGAAAATAAATTTTTGCGAAGATTGTTAGCAGTCCCGAGTTCAACCCCGGTGTTTAGTGTCCATAAAGAATTAGATGCCCCTTATATACATGATTTTATAGGCACAACAAGCGTAAATGTTTGGCATGGTATCTGGAGCAAAGAAGGCACCAAATTTACCCAGGATATTATTAAAGATTGTATCGCACATGAATATGGAACTAAAATACCGTGGTTACTCTATATCAAAAATTTATTAGATGAATGTGACCAAAATCCTGATTTTAAAAATCCCCATCAAATAGCTAGTCATTGTAAAAAAGACCTGAAGAATAAATTATTGGAAAAACGGAAATTGTTTAGGGACCTAAAAGCAGACCAGCAACCGATAACTAAAGCTTACATGGACCGGACGTTTGGCCTTGGAATACCTACATATTTATTACAGGTCACCAATATAAGGCACAGATTTTATTTAACTAGATTGAGGATGGGACTTCTGCACTTTTTAATTGCTTTCCCGATAAAGAGAAGATAGAGTCGAAATCTTCCTAAGTGTCCATGTAATGGTTTTTCACAACAGACAACTTTGCACTTTGTTATTTTGTGGTTTTTATAAGAATCCTAGGAAATGCTTTTTACGACCGCTGTTTTTAAAGGAGAAACTTTTTTCTTATAAGGTAGCATTTGAGTATATTTGTAGTCTTGCAAACACAAGAATCTGTAATGCAGTGGTGACTTACATCAAGACGTCAATTATGATACGTAATAATAACTCTCATCTTGAGGTTTTGAGTTATGAGAACAAAGTTTGTAGCCTGAAATGAATTTGCTTATACCTGAAATAGAATGCATTATGAATTAAGAAAATTGGATTTTTTTTAATTATTTTTATTTTTGATATCCTTACAAATATCTAATAACTGTTTATTATGTTTAAAGGTTTTAATGGAACTAATTATTTGATATATTGGGTCTTTTATCTCAAAGATTCCTGAAATATTGAAACTTGTGTTTTTTCAAGGTGGTATTACGGTTTGTTTTGTGTGGGGTTTCTTTTCTTCATCCTTTTCTTTCTTTTTAATGAATTTGGATATTCCTTTTTAGAGTTTGTGATATATGCAGCACTGTATGATGTATTTTAGATTGCTTTTATGGTTTGTGTATTATCTAACCGAATAAAGCTGATTTGATTTACTCTTTCTCTGTTTGGGGAACCTAGTTTCCATATGCTTCAATGGGGAATCCATGGCAATTTTAGTAATTTGGATAAATACAACTCGGATGATGTTTTATAGTTTGGTTTGTCTAATCGTAGGGGCAGTTGTACTTGGTGCACTCTTACAAATTAGATACTAGAAGCTCAGTGCTTACAATATTTGCATCAAACAGTTCGAATGAACATTTCAATAAAAACAAGATAAAAATGCATTTGTAGTATTACAACATAGGGCAAATATGTGATATGTTAGAGTAGTATCTGCACGATCTCAGTTTTTTCACACAATACAGTTTTCAATAAACAATTCAACATCATCACATACATAATACAGTTCAATAATGGTTGACAGAAAAAATTACTTTGCCAAAACATTTAGTACGCTCTCAACACATTATCCTCTAGTAAGAGAAGCCAGGCGTTGAACACGTTTCTAAGTGAGCTGGCTAGTCTGCCAATATTCGCTCCTATACAAAAGTGGTAATCATAGAACCCATATCGTAATAACTCCGTAATCACCGGCCCCTCGTGGCCACACACAAGTTATGCCCAAATTCCTGGGTCCAATTTTTCCCTATGTCTGAATTCCACCTTGTAACGCCCAGGGTCAAGCCTGATGTACCTCCCACACTCCCTCCAGATCCTAAGGGTGTTAAGAAACCTCTTAGCACAGGGAAAATGTTGAACTAAAAAACTATGAGATTGAATATCAACTCCGCCAAGTCTGGATAGCTATGTCAAAAAAATCCTGGGAGTTATCTAGGGCTATCTTCACCTTAGCTAGCGTACTCAACTATCCAACAAAGGTGATTTCCACGTAAACGCCTCCAAGGCCACCCCGGGGATTCAGCAGAGCTTTCAATCAATTACAGTGTCTGCCCACCTTTCTTGTTGTGCAATCGTGAATCCGTCTGGGCGGTGTCTCCTTCCTTCAGGTGCAGTTGGGTTCAAGGTCCCAATCCCACCTATGGTGACTTGCCAAAATGTTGCTTGAGGTCCAAATCCCTTCAAAAACAGAAAACAAGAGACATTTGGCAAAACAGGAACAGTTTTTTTTTTTTTTTTTATTAAATTAAACATTACAGCCGGGAGAACAGTTATAGGCATGAGGTCTGAGGATATTCTCAATTTTCAATTGGTCTCTGTCCTTCTTTTATACAAAACAAGATGCGTTTTTAAAGTTTCCGGCGTACCATATATGGTGAGGATTGTTGGTTGCTGCCTTTTGAGTCCTAAATTGTCTAATGGTTACCACAGGTGAGTCTCGTCCTTGTGTGAACACAGTGTGGCCAGTGGATAACTTGTTCAGATGTCTGGCTTGGGGAGCACGTGATTACTGTGTGTGCTAGGTCCCGATTTTTATGGTGTTTTTAGGAGTGCGCGCAGCCCCTCTGGCCATTTGTGCTTTATTTGAGCAATATCCCATGACCATTGTAATGTCGCTGCGCCTATCTGTGGGATCGATCAAGAGCCCTGCCTGGGTGTTTGTCTGCCAGCTACGTACCCTACCAACTGTGACCATCAATTAGCAATCACTGGCCTAGGTCTCAGGGCCTGCTTTACCACATATTTGAGAGTCGAGGTTGATGTGGAATGAAATTTACTAGCTATCGTAACGGAAAGTTTCAATTCTATTAAGGACTCTGAGGCGAGGATTATGCTTTATCTTTCTTTACTTCAATTCGATTAGCAGCCATTTTACAACACTTAAAACCAAAACCACATTTCCCAACAACCCCGGGAAATTGGGTATCAAAGAAACAAACAAGGGACAAACATATCCCTGAGTCCTCCAAGGACCAATCACAACACTGGGTCCACAATATAGTCCTCCTTCATGACGTTGCCCATCCTCTTTCGTTGCGCGAGTCACGCCATTCGTCTTGTCCTAACCGTAATGTTTCCCGGAATCCGCTCCGTGAACCAAAAGACAATATCAGGGCTAGAAACCAACCGTGTCCCTAGACAAAATCACTTTGCGAACAGGTTAGCAAGGCCCACATGACCATAAAACTCTAGACAATGATCCACAAGATGATCAAAAGCACTAAGCTATAACTGAATCAAAACAACCGCAATTACATCCAGCAATGTATACAAAAGACATTTGTACTTACTCCCAACGGGCGGGTCCTCTCGAAGAGATTAATGGGTGGGATAATCCTCGCCTCCGAGTCCTTAATAGAATTGAAACTTTCCGTTACGATAGCTAGGAAATTTTTCATTCTATGTCCGGACCGGAGACTTCGGATTATGCTAGTTTAAAGCTTACTTACCATCAAATGTGCCATATCAATAATAGGCTTGAAATAGAACCTTTTAAAGGTTGAATCCGAGGACCAATCCGCTGCATTCATTATGTCCTCCAATCTCGCCCCAAGCGTGAACGCCTTTGAGGCCATCGCTCCCCTTGCTGAATGAGCTCTGAACTGTCTCAGGCTAATGCCCACCTCTTGCATCACCCATCGCACCCAACGTGCGATCGTCGGAGATGAAACTGCCTTGTGTGGTTTTCGGAGAGCAATCAAAAGTTGACTCTCCCCTGGAGGTCTCAGATCCGAAGACCTCCCTTAAGCCTTCAAGCAGCGAACCACACACAGTTTGGGGGAGTCTCGAAACTCTGGGCACTCTATTACTCTAGTGTGACACTTAGTCCGTCGCCTAATGGTAAAAGACACTCCCGAGGGTGAAAAAACTCTGCCCGTAATGTCCAGGGCCCGTACATCTGAAACTCTCCTGCAGGAGATAAGACAAAGAAGCATTGCCAGTTTGGCAGATAGTTCCTTTCTCGACAAGTATTCATTAGATTGCCACGACAAAAATAAATTGAGCACTCTATTAACATCCCACAATTCCGAGTATCGTGGTTCAGGGGGAAGCGACAAACTGAGTCCCCTCAGAAGACGACAAACAAAGGGGTGCTCATCCACCGGATTGCCTTGCACCGGCACATGTCCCGCTGAAATGGCGGATCGAAAAGTGTTCACTGAACGGTAGGCTAAACCCTGTTGGGCTAAACTCGCTAGGAAATTCAGAATGTGGACTATGTCTGCGCCCACGGGATCACAACCCCGTCGCACACACCAACGACGCCATCGTCCCCAGGCAGATCGATATCTCTTGATTGTACTATCCGCCCAGGCCTTAGACAAGAGGCCTTCAGCAAACTCCGAAAGGCCCGGGATAGACCATCTACTCCTGTAATCCTCCACGCCATGAGACGCAGGGTTCCGTTGAGTACCATCTGATGAGGAACCCGATCCGGACTGAGAAGCAACTCTGGAAAGTGGGGGAGTCGGATTGGAAAATCCCAAGAAAGTTCCAGAAGAACTGGAAACCAGACTTGTGACCTCCAAATGGAGTGATGAGAACCACGTTCGCTCGCTTCCGCCTGATCTGGGCCGACACCCGGATGATCATTGCAAAGGGCGGGAACGCATAGGCTTGTTCCTGCGTCCAATCCTGCAGGAAAGCATCTGTGGCCACCGCTAATGGATCTGGCCTCCAGCTGAAAAACCGAGGAACTTGGTGGTCCTGTCTGGAGGGAAAAAGATCCTCTGAAAAAGGTCCCCAAAGGTCCTGCACCAGAGAAAAAACGTCCGGATGTAACTTACAGAGACTGGAATCTCTGAAGTGACGCGATTGCCAATCTGCCACTTGATTCTCCCATCCGGGGAGATACTCTGCAGTCACTGAAATTTGATGGTCCAGGCAAAACTGCCATAGGTTTGCCGCAAGATCCGAAAGCACCTTCGATCGGGTGCCCCCCCAGGTGGTTGATATACCTGACCGCCGATATATTGTCCATTTTCAACAGGACACACGACTGAACCCGCTCCTTCGTCCAGCACCGCACTGCGAAGGAGCTTGCCAGGAGCTCCAGGGAGTTGATATGCAGCGTTTGTTCCTGCGGGGAGACCATGACCCTCCTGTGGAAAATTCTCCACACCTGGTGCCCCAACCTGACCTGCTGGCCTCTGACTCGATAACCAGGTCTGGGGCCGAGCTGAAAATTGCTCTCCCATTCCAGGCTTCCATGTGCGAGAGCCACCAACGCATCTCTTCCTGTGCCTCCTCTGACAGGGAAACTGGATGGGAATAAGGCAGACCCTTCCGCAAATGTTTTGCTTTGAGGCGCTGCAAGGACCGGTAGTGCAGCGGGCCTGGGAATATTGCTTGGATGGTGGCCGACAGTAGCCCCACTACTCTGGCAATCTGTCGAAGGGGAACTTTCTCTTTGGTCAAAGTTCGCCGCAACTCGGGTGGATTTTGGCCAGCTTCCGCGCCGGAAGGCTGAGGGTCGCCTCGGTAGAGTCTATTACGAACCCCAAGAAGGTGATCCTCTGTGCCGGGACCAACAGTGATTTTTTGGTGTTCATCACAAACCCCAGACTCTCCAGGAGAGTGACTGCTTGCTGTAATTGATCTTGCAGTAAGAGAGGATCCTGGGCCAACAGAAGCATGTCGTGTAGATATACAATGAGACGCGTTCCTCGCGCCCGCATGTACTCCACGATAGGTCTGAGAACCTTCGTGAAGCACCAAGGAGCGGAGGAAAGCCCGAAAGGAAGAGTGGTGAACTGGTACACTTGTAGACACCAGAGAAACTGAAGGAACCTCCTGTGAGGTGGAAAAATAGGAATGGCCAAGTAGGCATCTTTTAAATCCAAACGGACCATCCAATCTGCCGGACGCAGAACGTCTCTTAAGAGGTGAATTCCCTCCATTTTGAAATGGTGGTATACGAGCCATTCGTTGAACTCGCGGAGGTTCAATACCGGGCGCTGCCCCCCATCCGTCTTGTCCACCACGAACATGTTGCTTAAAAAACCCTGTGGGTGCAAGACGGTGCGACATATCGCCCCTTTCTCTAAAAGTGCGGATACCTCCGCGTCGATCAACTCCGCCTCTTGACGGGAAAATTGGATAGGCCTGGGTGGAACGGACTGCTTGGGGTCGCCGCAAAACTTTATCTGAAATCCCTGAACCGTTTGCAATACCCAAGCATCGGACGTGACTGTTCTCCACACACTCAGAAACCTTGCCAGTCGGCTTTCCACTCGCACCAGAGACTCTGAAGAGACACGTACCGGTGGTAGAGGAGTTGTCCCCTCCTCTGAAGCCACGACCTCTGGATCTTCGCCCACGGGAAGGGTAGAAATTGTTGTACCGGGACTGATTCTGATACTGCCCTTGCCTGGAGCCTTGGCCCGTGGAGTTCTGGGGAGCCTGGCCGGTCGAGCAGCCCCTGCCTCGACCGGCCCCACGGAAAACCCGGGAGGAAACAACTTTCTTAATGGAGGACTGAGCGACGTGAACGTGTTCACGAACTTGCCCAGTTCCTTGATAAATGGCTCGCCAAATAAACCTCCCTGGGCAACCACCCCCGCTTCGGAGTCGGCCAGATCTCCTAACTTTGGGTCTACTATGATGAGGAAAGACCATCTCTGCTCCGTCGAGAGCGCACAATTAGCGTTCCATAAGAAAACCACTGCACGTTGCGCCCAGCCGGACAGGGCGTCTGGGGATAACAGGGCTCCTGAGCTTTTGGCATCCTCTGCCATGTCTAGGATCATGGTGAGCGGGCCTAGAGCATCCAGCAGTTTGTCCTGGCACGCCCTCCAGGATCGATCTATACCCTTCTTGGGATCCTTAATGAACTTGGCCAAAAAGGTCGCCATCCGAGGGTCCAATTCTGGGGTCTGCGCAACTTTCCCGTCTAGTGAGGGGCGTGGACACTCCGAACGAAGACGACTACGGGCTTCCTTGCCCATGGGAGTACGGATCCGACTCGCCACGTAGCCGGCGACTTTCACGGAGGGTGTCCACTCCGATGACCGGGGGTGCATAAGCAACTCTGGATCCAACATATCAGAAGCACCTCCCGCCCCCTGGGGCTCTGTAGGACATGCTGACGCTGCCGGGCGCCACGGTCTAGACGGTCCGGGTTCGTCGTCTGTGTCCCCCTGGGTGTCATCCCCAAACCCTTGGGACGGACTGACCGGGTTAGTAGGGGTAGGGGAAGCGGAGGGGTCTAAGGGGACCGCCTGGGGCTGGTTCTGGGCCAAGAACGCCTCTCGTAAGCGCTCGAAAGCGCCTTGGTCTACCCCGTCCACCTTGGGACGCTTGGCTGGAACTGGGTCTCCCCCTTGCGCCCTCTGGGAAGTGTTGGGGGCATTGGAAGCTGGTGGGGCCCACCTAGCACACTCTTGTGCAATTTTTTGCACCAGACGCTCCTCCAAGGGAGCCATCACTTCTTCAACTGCCCGTTAAATCGACGCATCAACTGCGTCGTCCCACGGCAGTTGAGCTAGGGGATCCTCCTCCCACTGCATGTCGGCCTGCTCAGACATGCTGAATAGAGCACGTAGACTCTGCCAACTGGATCTAAGGTGAACGCGTGCCAGTGGCTACCTCCACAGCCTTAAAGACTGCTTTCTACAATGATGGGGACCAGCTGGGTAAACAAGGGCACAGCCCCAATGGAGAAATAGAGCACGAGGTCAGCGCCTCTGGGACACAACCCTGCGTAAAGTCCCTATGACAGGCTTAATAATCCCCCCCTGGGAGCGTGTCCCTACAGGCCAGACTTCAGCCTGTTAAACAATGCCAACCAACAAAGGCCAATAATACACCCACTGGGCGTCAATAAAGAAACGCACACAAACCTACTCAGAGGCTGCCTCTGAGCGTCAGTAGCAAAGCGAGCTATTGAGCTCTACAGACCCTCTCGTGAGGGCGTAACTCTCCAGGGGGTGGCGGAGCACCAGGCAACGGCGGGCGGAATGTGGAAACTAACGGAATTCCGAATTCTGCACGACATTGCCAGCGAGACTGACGCGCTTCACGCTCTCGACAGCGCCCCCTAGCGGCCGGAGGTTTGGACCGCGCTCTGCCGCAGGGGATTGTTAAGCCGTCCCGCGTAGGCGGACCCGTGAGCCGCTGCCTGGAAGGAAAAACAATGCGTACCAAGCCGCGGACGCGACAACCAAAAAACAAAAGGCACGAGGGCCCGCAAGCAGACCCGCTACGCGCACTCCAGCAACAAGCGCGCGATGATCACGCATATAGAGATAAGCAGGCAAATGACAAAACGCAAGCAAATAAGCCAATAACTTATCTCGCAGTCACGGGAGGTCGAAACACCGTCCCCCGACTGCGACAAATCTCTTAACAATCAGAAAACGTATAGGGAAACCATAAAGTACTCATCTCATGGCTGCGAGCAGCAAAGAAAGAGGATGGGCAACGTCATGAAGGAGGACTATATTGTGGACCCAGTGTTGTGATTGGTCCTTGGACTCAGGGATATGTTTGTCCCTTGTTTGTTTCTTTGATACCCAATTTCCCGGGGTTGTTGGGAAATGTGGTTTTGGTTTTAAGTGTTGTAAAATGGCTGCTAATCGAATTGAAGTAAAGAAAGATAAAGCAAAATCCGAAGCCTCCGGTCCTGACATAGAATTCACAATGGATGATTCTATTAATAAGGATGAGATTTCATTTTTATCTATGACTGCATCGATTTCCATATTAACAGGTACGCACATGTTTTAACGTGTAGAGGACATTCCCATCCCAAAAGTAAAGAATCTGAAAATCCTTTGTCACAATTCCTTTTATCTAAAGTCAGTCAGAGCTATGTTTCAAAAATGGGAGCCTTCAGCAGCTTAATATTGCTCATTGTAAATTATGAAATGAAGCTTCCTGTACTGCCTGCAAACAGCTCACTTTGACCCTTTGTTTGCTTTCTCCTTAAAGCTGTCGTGGCCACTTAAGAAATGGTGCCCCATTACATGAGGTGCAATATATTCGATCAACACCGAGAAATTTCAGAAAGTAATTACTGATTACATTAGTAAAATAAACCTGCATTTTACTGCTGCTGTCTATCGGTAACACTGGTACTCCCAGGAAATCTAAGCATTTCTGTCGATGGTGAACCGGGGTAGAGCTGGGTTCTGCAATCAAGTAACCCTCTGCGGCAGTGGGACTGCGTAGAGGCCACTCAGTGGCACAAGGATCCCAGTGGTCCTTGTTTATGTCTCCTATCACATTTGTATGGACTGAGAAGACCGAGAACAGTTTTGATCTTGATAGATTACTTGAGGTAGACTATCTGTGAGTATCGCATTGCCAGCCAAAGGTGAGTGTGGAGAATTACACAAGGAATACGCCCTTGCAAATTAGGCATGCTGGTAGTGATTCCGCTGTTGTGGTTCAATGCATGCATGACTGTCTCGCTGTGCCCCTTTTTGTAGTGGATGCTATGATCACTGTTTGATAGATCATCTGTTTGACACTCTAAAGACAGGTTAGACTCTTTACCTAAATTCGGAGATGAACTTGTTTATTTTGGGATATAGTGCTGTGCATTGCCTTATGCTATCATCAGAGCACTTAGTCAAATGTACAGTTTGATTGTTGGATGGGGTAGTTGGCATACAATTGGGCAGGGTACGTAACCATGTCTAATTTTCTTCAACCTGATGCTTGTTCGTAGACAATCTGGGTTGAAAGTGAGCCTGAGCAGTTCAGTTTTCTGGAGTGTCTTAAACTTCATGTGATTAGATTTAATGCTTAGTTTCCAGTTCAGGGCAGCCACTGTCCTTGGACACTTGGAGATTTCACCAGTTTGAAGGATTATAGGATAATCCAATAGTGTGACAGAGAGCAAATCTCTCTAGTAGATGTGTAGTGAGCTGTTAGGTTCTGCAGAATACTTGCCCCAATACGCTTTGTAGGATGTGCGCATGACTTTGAATTTAAACCTGGAGCTAGTGTAGAGCTTTAAGAGCATGTTTGTTGTGGTCCACTTTCCAAAGTTGTCGTATTCTGGAAACTTGGATCTAGAATCATTGAAGCCTCACAGTATGTTTATTGATGAAACCAGAGTAGGCGATGTTACAATACTCAAGGCACTCCAGGGTGAGGTATCTGGTAAGCTTAATTTGCCAAGTTCATACCCTTTGCCACAATGTTGATTTGGGTGTTGTTCCAAGGTTTGTGGGTCAAGCATTTAGCGTTGCAGTGGGCTCAAGGATGGGTGGTTATTTCAAGGTTTGTGGGTCAAGCATTTAGTGTTGCACTGGGCTCAAGGAGGGGAGTTGTTCCAAGGTTTGTGGGTCAAGCATTTAGTGTTGCAGCAGGCTCTGGATTTCCTATCACTATGATCTAAGTCTTGGTGCCGCTCATTCACAGCTAGCTCTCCTTTGTCCAATGTAACACATAGTTCAGATTCATGGAAATGTTGTTTGGATTCTCTGGTCCATTTTCCAGGTATAAGTAGATTTGGGTTTCGTGGGCATACATTTGAAGGTTAATCTGGTACTGTTTAAAGAGGTATGACAAACGGCTTATGTAACTATTGAAAAGAAGGCATGAGATGGCAGACCCTTGAGCAACACAGCATGTAACTCGTTGAGTTGATTATTCTCTGCTTCCAAGCTCTTACTTTTTGGCTGGGGCTGTTATGTAATGATTTGACCCAGTGCAGTTTTAGAAATTCCTGCCAAGTATTTTCTAAAATTTCATATATTAACAGTGTTGTAAGCCATGGACAAGTTGAGAACGATTAATGGAGGTTTGTTGTCTTTATTAAGGGAGAGGACAAACTCTTCTCTGATGTTGGCGGATGTTGTTTTTGTGCCTCTCGCTGGTCAGAATCCAGATTAGTGGTCATGGCAAAGGTAGTTGTCATTTCACGTATTCTTGAAGTTGTATAGAGACTTTCTTTTCCATGATTTTGTGGAGGAACAGCAAAATAGAAATATGCTCAGCAAAAATCTTTTTGTTTTAGGAGAGACAAGGTGATGGCCTGTATCAGAAGGCTACACACGATCAAACTATTCCTCTGAGGAAGTAGGTGGCAGTTATGTCTATCACTAGGAGAGTTATTTGAGGCGTGTGGCTGAGTAAGGGTCAAATGGTGTGCTGGAAATGTATTTTATGAAGGCCAGGTTAAGTTCCTTCTTAGGGATTAGGCATTGGAGGCACTGTGAAGGCGTATTTAAGATATGCAGGCAGGATTTGGGCGTGAGGCAGTACTGGAGTATTGACAATGAACATGGGGATTATGGGTTTTGCATTTGAAGAAGGGGGCATGATTCCATTGCTTTTGCTATATGCATGTGTTGCTTTTTAAGGCTTCAGAATGGATGTCCTCATAGATGTTAAAAATGTCCTTGATTTTGTTGTGTGCTACATAGAAACATTTGGTGTAGTAGACCATTGTGGCACTGCTGATGGCCTTGTGGTAGCCTTTAAATGTTCGCTTGCACCAGTTTTTGTCGTCTTCAGTCTCATTTAACTTTTTTTTATTACAGGTTTTGGTTGGCATATGTGAGCTCAACAAGCTCCTTAGTAATTTTGATTCCCACCATGGGTTTTCTGGGAGTGACATAAGCTTGAGAATAGAGCACTAGTGGTAGTTTGGAGCCATTGATGTGGGTTGTATTATTTTGGAGGCTATTTACGTTGGTCAAGAGAAGTATAAAACATACATCCTCCCCTTTTTGTTGTGTGTGGTCTTCAATCACCTGGTTGGGATTGATCATTGAACCTAGTACCCATAATTGTACATTCTACGTATGGTGTCAATGCCATTGAATCCATTAGTGGTGTATGTCTTACCTAGAGTTGTGTTCCGAGTGATTATACCAGCCACTCATAGCTTAGTGTGTTTATGTGGGCATGTTCACTTATAGACCTCTTTCTCATGAAGTGCGCAGCAATCCATCCCAGGACCCATTCTTGGTGAGATTGGGCTGTGGTCCTTTCCATTTTTGTGTGAAATCACACGTATCTGTTAAGCACCCAATACCTACCAACATCCGGTTTATGTAGAGATCAGCAGTGGGGGTGTCTTGGTTTATTCTCTAATGGTGCTTTGCAGCCTTTTTCTTGCGTATTTGGAATGTGAGATTGATGAGTACTGAATAGAGAAGCTGTCGGGTCTGAGCTACGTAGTTTGGGTGTGTGCTCATCTTGTGCTCAGTTTAGTATTTTGTGAGGTGATCATGGGACTGTGAGGTTTCTAGACACTATGAGGCTAAAGTTAAATTAAAATTCAGGTTCTGTAGTACAGCTTCTTGGATCGAGGGATCAGGAAATGGGAATGAGCTGGAATGAGTATCGGAGACTGAGCTTATTGATGTGGGCTGTGCCAATTCTGCTTTGGTGACTAGATTGGAAATGTGAAGGATGGTCCTGAAAATTCTTTGTACCTCTATATTGTGATCAAGGCTATATATGTTCTAATCAAAAATTGTTCTTTAATGTGTCTGTTAAAGTATATGTGGGTTTGGAATTCCGAATCATGTGATGTACAGCATGGGGATTTTTCCACTCTGTTTATTACACCCATCATGGTGTCACAAACCATTTGGGGTGGCTACAAGGATAGGACAGACAAGAACGTCTGGGCTTCAACCATAGTGGTTAAGGTTGTTTGCCACTGGTGTCCTGGGCCCATCCTACTATGGCTCTGCAGATTGGGCCAAGTACAACCCTTTTCACACTTGACTTTGAGGATAACCAGGGCAAGCAGTCAGAAACCTTTCAGGGAGTTAATGTGGCAAGCCTGAGTTCTGCACTCAACAATCGACTCGATTACTTCAGTGTCCAGACTAGTGCTTTTTTTTTTTTTAAAAACAAAGTTTTTTTTTAATCAACACCAGTACTAAATACTATATGATCCAATTTAGTATATAGGGCAAAACCCTGAGTTCGATCCTTTCTTAAGGCGCGTACACCTGGTGAGTTCCGTTGAGCTATTCCCTCCCATTGACCCCTTAATGGTTAGTCTCCACAAGCTGTCAGGTAAAAGCAAGAATCTGGCTCGGTGCAGTGTCAATTTCTGCTACAAGTCAAATGTGGTTTCTTTCAGGTCTTACCCTTGGTGGTGCAGGTGTGCAATAGTCCTTTCCTCACTCCTCCTTAGCAGATCTGACTGCCCTGCTGCACTCCGAGGGGGTCTGACTTGTATACAGAAGGAGATGTGGATCAACTGTCTAAAACTTCAGAACCAATTTGAGGAGGTTCCCTTTTTCAAGTGCCTATCGCAGGCTGCTCTTCAGATACACCATTTATGTAGATTGTTGCTTCTCACAGCAGATAGCACAGGCGTTGGCTTCAGGCTGACGCACCCACAAAACACACACAATAAAGTGTGAGGTTTCTGCACCGGGCTGTCATTGGCCTCTCTGAAGAAGTAATCAGGGAAAGACAAAAGAGCAGGACTGACCTAGAAAGTTCCTCGCCTATACTAACAGAAACTACAATCCCTCTCCTCACAGTTACCATCGAGAAAATGACATTGCCCTGGAAGAACTAATCAGCAGCCTCTTGCTAACAAAAGTGCTCATGTAATTTCTAAAGGGAGCCTGGTCTACATCCTCCTTATTTCAGTATCTGGATCGCCACCTTCCAGCCACAGGAATGCATGCCATATTCTACCACTGTCTGAGGAAGCTGTCCTCGTCCTCCATCTTGTCGTGTCAAGCCAGGTGTATCCAAAGTGGATACCAGTGGTTTTAGTACTCGGGCTCACTTACATAGAGCCAAACTACTGCAGATGTGCTATGTAGAAGAAAAAAACTTCCAAAGTTACATACACACACACTCACTCTACATACATCCAGGATGTCAGTACATGGTTCTTGGCATACACATAATAACAGAATTTTAAACAACTGGGCACTGTAAGTCACAGTCTCAGTACCACAGAGACAAAAAGGCTAGGTCACACTACTATCAGTTTGAAAAACAAGGTATGCTTCCAGCACTGCTTTATGCACTATGCCTAAGACGGAGATAGTATGAAGGCATGCTTGGTGCAGCCCTCCAGGCCATAGGACAAGTCCAGGATCTCGCATAGTCCGGGGCAGACCTAGTCCTGTGCCCACATGCTTACATTATAGTGACACTATGGCCAAAATAAGTCAGGATACCAGATCCAGGTAAAGCTGGGCACTTTGGGCTGGAAACACCAGTGTATAAGCCAGGGGACATTCCTTTTCCGACAATTGGCATCGGTGTTGCTCCAGATATCATGAGCAGTTAATAACGCAAGCAGCAGTGTAATGTGAACATGACCGAGGCCTACACCCAAGATAGACCACAAAGTTCTTGTAAGATTTTTTTTTAAATTCATAAGTAGAAAGTACGTCGTGCAGTGGTCCAGTCTTTCGATCAAAAGAATCGGGCGATGTCCCCCACCACATGCAATTTGGCATGATTTATGCATTCTGTGGAGGCTTTGAGAGCAGATAATTTTGTGGCCAGATTCTGCCACCCCGAGGTCTGAGCAGGAAAAGCTCAATTTTTCTCGGGGTTCCCGATGACACTATGTTCAGGGAGCCTGTGAGACCTCTATGCTGCCACTTAGACCGTTATCTGGAGGGGAAAGCGCCGTCATGGTCTCATGCACGAGGCTATTCAGTGAATTTTGATCTGGGCCTCAGTCTGCTCTGTGGAGTTGACTAGGTGGTTTCAGATTGCTTTAGAGTAGAACAGATTAATAGTATATTAAAGACCAAATGTTGATTCAGTAATAGTCTTGGGGTAATCACTATGTGCTCCATGTCATCTCTGCCAGCTGAAGTTGGCGAGGGGAGGCCATGGGGCATGTTGGCAGAGGAGTTCCTGGCCAGTGTTTTAGTTCTCTGCACAGAACTACTGCGGACTTCCCTACCCCACTGCCGCCATTTTGCTGGTTCATGCAATGAGCTCAAGACAGTTGTTTTGGTCAGACAGAATTTTAAAGAAAACAGAGGAGAAGCTGTTATGTGATTGCTTTTAATATCTACTTGTAGCAACGACATGCTCATGGTATTTTATTTACAAAACATAAACAAATCCCCCCCAGCCATGTAGAAAGTAATACACATCTGGGCCATTACATTAGGCAACAGTTCTTGGAAGCGGCAGATGTCTGTAGCTTCTCCTCCTGTAGGGGACAGGAAAGCGCATACGCGCATGCATTTTGACATCTCTTCTGCTGCAGGATTTATTTTGCACTTGCTCAGCATTAGTAGTTGTCTCGCACAAGGTCATCTGACAAGCTCCCCTCCATGGAAGGTTGAGATTGATGCTGACGAATGAATCACTGGCTGACTCATTTGTTCCTTGCATGCTGGAGTGGTGAGTGGTCCTGACACCCTTGCCCCAGGTGCGAAACTTTAGGCGATAGAGCTGTAAAGGATGAGAATAAGCGAGCCATTTTGATAGAATAACAACTGATGTGCGGCTCTATTACACCGGAAACTGAACACATTTGTTTGTAATTCTAACATTTATTTTAGATGCATTCTTCCAAACTGGAGGGCTGAGATGTTTCTGATATTCTGATGTGAACAAGCAACGAGGGTTGTTTTCTGCTATAGAGGTAGAGACCTAATGACTTCCCCTAAAGCAATCTTTGACAGGGGCTGTAGGTTTGGTTTATTTTAAGTGTGTCTGTTGTTATAATGTGTGTTGCTGTTGTGTTTATAATGATGCATTCAGACAACTCAAATATTCCCCATGTAGGAACACAGCAAACATGCATGCACGCAAACATGCATGCACACAAACATGTGGACAGATGCAGGAGTGTGTGGTTGTCACGGTCAATTAGTGTGTGGGGGTTTAGTAGAATGTGTGGGTGAGGGGATAGGTGGGCGTGGGTCATACCTGGACGAATGGGTCATACCTGGACGAATGGGTCGATGAAGTGCTGTGGAAGAGAGCAAAACTTTCTTGTCAGACTTAAGCCTGTGATTCAAATTAAGCACTAAAGAGTACTTTATTCACTTACAGTAGTACTGGAACAAAACATGTTTGACTCTCGAACATGGAAAAATGAGTTTTAGCAAAATGATCTAAAAATCTTCAATTACTTATTAAACGTTTAATGACTAAGAACAGTCCCATGAAGTAAGCGTTGCTAGTTTTATGTTTGTCTCACATTCCTCACAAAATTCATGACGCCTGCTGTTTACAACTTAGTTAAATTTGGATTTGCAATATCGTTTTCATATGTGTGGCCAAGTTCCTTATATAAATACAGTAGTCTTTTAATAGCCAACTATATAAAGTAACATCTGGTGTTACTGAAAGTGGTGAAGTTTGATATGGTCAAAGGTATGTGGTAAAACCATATTACTTAACAACATCTTTGATGTGGTGATGAAGGTCGGTGCTCCGGTGATCTTAGAATGCTGCAGAGGTGGAGGGAAGAAGGGAGTTGTTTTGTGTTTGACCTGTGAGCCTACAGTGAGTAAGTGAGAGTTTGATTATATGCCGTGCTATAAAGCCCACGTGATGAATAAGCAAGGTCTGTGTGGGCAGTAACTTGCTATAAAAAAAAAAGTCATTTTGAAGAGATTTGATGGCTTCGGATGTGTTGTTGCAAAGCGATGCCAGGATGAAGTGCCCTTTTGTCAACATGAAGCTAAAGGTGTAATGTGACAAAGTGAGATGTGTAGGAAGGCAGTTTTAATGTTAATTTTAAATGGGAAGCTCATCAGCTACGAATATTGTAGGAGGTGGGATTGCTACGCAATGAAGATGTGATAAAAGGTAAATCATATATTTTACTATGAATGATGTAGTGAGTGGTGTGAAACTTCTGGAGCTGCAGATGTGTCTGTAATTGGGTGGGCAGGTGCGGCAGCCGTATTTGTTGAACTTGAGAAAAACGTAGCTTTTAGTCCAAAAATGAGAACTAGCCCAGTTCTAAGCTATACATTTAAAACCAAATAAAATGCCTGAGGGGGCCAGAGAGACCTGCGTGGTTGGAGAGAGAGACGGGTGTAGGTACCAAGACATACCCACTATCTTGACCCCAGAAGAGGGCACTTTGGAGGCCCAGAACATCCTGTCACTAGTCGCGAGCTCAGGTGCAGGTTACCAGGCCCCTGCAACCCTACAATATAGACCACGTTTGATTTCTTTAAATATTTATGCATGTAGTTATAATACATGGAAGCCTGCAATCCCTGTAAAAAAGCTGCCTCTAATTTCCTTATTACAGTAGAGCTGTGGTTTCTCTAGTCACCTGGTGTCTCTAGAACTGTCCAGGAGAGTTGTGACATGAAAATGCCAGCTGCTAGAGCCAGCAACAAAGGCGAAAAGCAAGTTACAGAACAGAATTGCAGTTGCACTTTAAACAAGGAAAACGAGAATTGGCTTTTCTTCTGATCTGTTTTTCTAAAAGTACCAGTGATCAGAAGAAAGTAGAAATTTATGGCAACATAGTTATCTTTTTTGCACGATATAGAGAGGAAAAAAAGACTGCTTCTGCATGTTTCTATACATTTTGAGATACAGAGTATGTGTTCATTTGACTAACATTAAATTTATTCTAATTACACACTACACGTTTGCTTTTTGTCTTGAATCCTGCAACCATTCTATCTCTCATGTGAAAGAGCAAGACAGCAAGGATTTAAGTGGTTTCTGGGAAGAGTGATGATGTGAGTATATTGTATTAGAGTATCCTCTGCCGTGCATTAAAAGGATGTTGCAACTCACTTCAGAGATCGGCGATCTTATAAATGAACTCGGCCTTCAGCCTTGTGCCTCTACCTCTATGTTCACAGAACTCTTCACTTCCAAACATTATTTTTAAGAAAGAAATTCTTCTTAAATGTGGAGGACAAGACATAATGCAGAGGATGTGAAAGTCATATCCTCCACGTGCATCCAGTTAAAAAAGCAGATAAACATTTTCTGCAATTCTACATAAAGTATTTTTCTATTTCATTTACAAAAAAAGTGGTCTCAAATTTCGCTTACTGTTAGCATTTTCAAGCTGTCTACCCCAAAATAAATATGTAATATGAAAAAATCATAACTGGTAATGTGTATAATTATCTGAAATGCCCATCTCAGGATCCTGGTGACCTTTGGCCTCTTGGTGTATGATGTTACCAGAAATACTAGATGACAAAATAGGACCATTTTACATGATTACCCCTTATAAATTATCTATCTCTCTCTTATTAATTAGCTTGATGGTGTTAGTGCCAGTGTAGCTATAGTTGGGTCAGACTTTCTGTAGGAAAGGCATTTTTTTGCTTCTTTACTAACATTGGCGACTTTTGACAAATCAGCACAAAACCTTTCCACAAAAAAAAATTCAACCACTTAAGATAATTAAATTGTGGAAAGCTTTGCGCTCATCCGTCAAGTGGGGACCAAGAAAACAAGCATTTGCAATGCAACAGGTCTCGCATTTGTGAGAGTTTGAGCTATTGGCATTGTAAATGGCAATGCCTTTTATTTGTGTTTTGAAAACCTACAAGCGGTTTGTAAACACGCACTTTGTAACTTATAGACCTTGCTTACGAGACACGCACTTTGTACTTATAGTCCTTGCTTACGAGAAGCAAGGCTGGCAGTAAAAGAGGCACAGTTACTGCCAGCCTGGCTTCTCGTAAACAATGACTATAAGTACAAAGTGCGTGTTTACGCACCGTTTGCAGGTTTTTAACACACATAAATAAAAGGCATTATCATTTACAATGCCAATATTTTAAACTCTCGCAAATGCGAGACCTATTGCATTGCTAATGCTTGTTTAATACTTTTTACAGAATAGGGGACTGAGTCTCAGAGTCCTAAAATGACTGTCACCGGTCTTTTCAGGTCCTGTGCATGGCGTGTTTCAATACTATCCCAATTACATTAGACCCCACTCTTCTATATCGCATCCTGGCTGTTGTATTCCAGTCTCAATCACTAGACACACCATACTGAAGTGTACAGCATCTCATGTCCAAGATACTCTTGCTACAATAAAAATTATCTTTGTAAAGCGCTCTTCTGCTCCCTGCAGTAAGGAATGCCTTGCCTCAAAAAACTAAAATAAATTAAAGAAAATTAAAGATGTGACATGGAGTCAAAATGTTGAAGTTTAAATATCGACTCTACAATTTCACTTACCAACATATTGCCACGGTAAGTAGATGTTGAGTTAAAACAGTCAGTTTATTGTTTCCTATATATGCTTGCCTTGAGCACTATACTGGGAAGGTAGCAGTCAGTGCTCTAGCTTTTCAGTTCGTGCCTAGGACCAGGGTCTATGTAAACAAGAGGATTGCACATCCATGTTCTTCTCCTTGCATTGAATAAACGGGAGTGAGTGCTGCTACATGTATTACGTTTTGAGTACCTGTGAGAGTGTGATATTTGTAACTATGTGTTTTGTTTCTGTGCAACAGTGTCTGCAAAACTGCATTTTCCTTGTGCCCTTTATTGTTCAGGATTTTTACTGGGTGGGTATAAGCAACGGGTTTGTTTTCCATCATTTTTCTATTCCTTGAGCGTCATCTTTGGAAAATATCGGTTAGCACTCAAGATTTTCGCACTATGTCCCCGGGACTGGAGTGCTCTATAAACAAGCATCTGTGCAGTGGACGCAATGATGATGAGCTGAAAGCAAGCTAGTCTGTGCTCATCTGCGACCCACGAGGACTAGGAGCTAGCCACTATTCTGGACTTTGTTAAAAATCCAGTGGACCAACTTATGTCCCTGCAAGGTATGAGTAGATCGATTTTAGGAATAACTCAAAGTGCTGTGAAAGAACATAGTTTAGAGCATAACCAACTGTCGCTAGTCGCTCTGCCCAATTTAAGGTTAATGGCATCGGCCATAATACAAAAATATGTTTAGAAGAAGCGGTCGCCATTGTCCTGCATTATTCATTAAAGAAAATGGTGCTCACTGACTTTTAAAGCAGACCGTGTTACAACACAAGTAAAAAGTCCAGTCGTTATGGGTGGCTACAAATGCAGACAAGGCGGTGCCAAGGAGGGACTACTAAGCCTATTCACAAATGAAATGGAACGATTTTGCAAGGAGAGTAACTGGAGCCAATTGAAAAGATGGGTGGAAAATGGGCGGAGCTTCTATGCCATACCATAATACTGCATGCCTCACAGAGCAGCGCAGGCGCTGCCCAGGCTCGACCTAAAACAAGGTGATTCCACGGTGCTTCATATTATTATAAAAGGGTGACATCCCAGCATTCCTCAGAAGGCAGCGTCCCTTTCTAAAATTAGAAGCTGTGCTTGCAGTTTGCCAGGGAGCCCTCTATATCTGATCGATGCATTCTGAATAAAACCCATACTTGTGGTACATTTAAATTCTCACTTGAAAACTATTTTTTTTTACTCCAGAATCCAAGCAAAATGTCAGTAAAATGTAATACTTTGAGGGCATCGTCACTTTGAACATGTCCTTCTCAAAGACTAATGATTCTCAAAAACATGCAACAATCAGAGACACGTTTTGAATTGTTTTGGACTCATCATAGGTATGTTGTAGTCGGCATGCTTTATGATTACCAGAATACTAATGGTACATTACTTCAATCATATTACGGTGAGAAAAATTATGGAAACACGTTAACTGTGTGGTGTACAAAGATAGGCATTTCCGTTCATAGTTCCCCCACCTCAATCTGCTTCAGTAGGGAACTGACGAAACAAACGCTTGTTCTAATAAATACCCGAATCAAAACCAGAGAGGAACCCCGAGGGCCGAGTATTGCACTGTTGCTGTCACAGTAGCAGTGAAGCAGAGGAATTAAAAGGGGTGAAAAAGAAAGCTGGCTACCTGTCCGAGCGGAACGATCTCAGAGAACTTTTTTGTGTTGGCAAAAACCTGATTATGGCCCGGGGCCCGAGATCAGTGACAGGCCCAAGAGCGCAAGTTCTCCTCTGTTCTGTCACCCTCTGACAAAGAGTAAAACTTTTGACGAGCACAGCACTGAGCACCTCCACGACGGCAGTGTGTGTGCATAAGTAGATAATTTGAATAAGTATATGAGAGCGCCAAGCTACTGTCTGTGCATGTGCGAAAATCCTCCCAAAACCGCCCGTGCCATCTGGAGTGACCGGCAAAAGAGACGAGCTGCAGCTGTTGACAAATCAAGTCCAAAACAAGTTAAAAAAAATGTATTTATTTACCTGGTTGGCCGCTGAAATCTTCTGGTTGTGTTCTGCTTGGGCGTGCCATTATTTTGCTTTTTATGTGCTGTATATAAGCCACGTGAGTGATGATGTGACAGCGCTTAAGTGTTTGATATGAAAAAAATCTATTCACTGCAACAATCTACATTTATGCTTGATTGAAGACGTCAGTCACCAAACTACCAGCTTCAGTTTTTATATTATGAGGGGTGGGTGGGGCGTACACGTTTGATAGTAGTGGTTTGCGTGGCAGGCCTATGGGGATTAAATAATTTCATCTAGCCATGGCACGATGTTCGCGTCCTGTACTTTTATTCATTAATCGGTGCTTTTGGGAGTTGTTGTCATGGTTCGTTTCAAAGGAAACCACTGGATCAACACGGCTGATTAATTAAAAAAAAGAATCTCAATCTGGAAAATCGATGTTCAAATGACACTGAAAAACAAAAGCCAATGGGAATGTGCTGTCTAGGGGCCAGTCAATTAAGAGAATTACACGTTTTAATATTCTTTTTACCAGTCAGTTGGTTGTGTTTCGTTATGTTCATAGCTGCTCTAACGTTTCGCAGAGAAAAAAGCTGTTGACAAACGGAGGCATTTAATGTCATTTGTCTAAACTTGGTTGTAGTTTATGGCATGGTGGCCCCACATACCCGCTGCCACCCGCCTGCCTTCTCATCTCGTTGGTGTGGTATGCAGACCCCACAGGCATAAAAAAACAAGCATTGGCATAGCCAATAGGTCTCGCCTTTGGGACCTTATAAGTGTGTAGCGTTGCAGCACATTATCCTGGATGATTCATTATAGCTTAATTTCTGAATATGTGTAAGGTTATATCAATCCAAAATTGGAACCTGTGGAAGCTCGTGACATTAGGCACAGTGTCGGGTAGCTTGCAGTTGTGTAGGGGAAGCCAAGGGAAGCTCGCAGAAGTGAGGAACATGAGAAAGCTCGCGTCATTGGGAGCAGTGTCGGGTAGCTTGCAGTGGTGTAGGGGCAGCTAAGGGAAGCTTGCCAAAGTGAGTCCCTGTAAGCAAAACTACAAAATCATTCCAAAAAGAAAACAAAAAATACAGATTCCAGTTGTTTCTAAGACAGAGGTGGGCACAAAAGAGCTGCCTTCTTCCACCACACATTCAGCAGCTGAATAATATATAATTTTCCAGGTGCAGAGGTTGTGGCGTAACGGCCAGAGCTGCCGACTTGGTTCGTGTCTCGGCATTAGCTCAACATCCAGTGATTCTTCTGGGCAAATCACTCACTCTCCCCTGCCTACCAATACTGAATGTGTAATGTAACTGTGCTCCTCTAAAGTGCGCCAATACCTTTGGGTCGAGTTGGCGCTATATAAAACTGCCAACAAGAAAGGAGAGTTCCTGCCAGTGTTATTGAGTGATCGGGGAAAGTGGCGTAATGCTGCTTTCATAAAGAGGGGTTTCAGATTGCTATTTATGTGAGACTGAAACGTGATCATTGCTTGACTATCTCACTCGGGAGCTCCTCTTTGTTTAGTGTCTACACATACTCTCGGTGCTAAGAGTAATTACAAGTAATTACAAGAAAATGCAATGCATTCTTTGACTTGGCTACACACCAGTTGGATGGATTTACACAGCGTGCAGTAAAGCAAGAACTTTCCATAGTTCACAGCACACGCCGATTCTATAAGGAAAAAACATGCACTCTGAACAAAGCAGAACTTCCATTTGTTGTGGCGTTAAAAAGCACGCCCTGCGCTCACCTCGAGTAAGGTTAGGTAAGGTCTCCTCAGATTGAAGATGTGCAGGTTACCGATGACCGGCAGTGGCCTCGGTCCAGGAGGGAAGTTGCTGTATTTGTTGCTCTTAATTGCCGAAGCAAAACGAATGTTAAACTTTGGCATGGAACAGTTTTATACATGGGTTCTGCATTGACTCCATTGATCACAGGTTTACGCCGCTCCCTGGCACGAAGCACCCTGGTTTACTTTGTAGAAGGCAGCAGCCATGGGCAGAGGCTGGTCTGTTTGAAAAGCAGGAAAGGGCAGAAGTGGGGTGATGTTGGGAGTACGTTGATCTCGAAGGAAAACACGGGGACATCGCGGCATCCTCGTGAAACAGACTACAATGGGGATTTAAAACCGTAACGGGGAGGGCGTGATTTGTGGACAGAGCATGTATAGACGGGAGGGAGGAGGTGGGGGAGAAGCTTTCAAATGCACGCACACACTCTACCTTGCCCTTTTCCGACATTAATAAATATTTTAATATCAAGGAGATGTCTTTTAGCTGCCTCAAAAGAGTAAAGGAAAACCGGCTGCCGTTCAAATGCCTCGAGAGCACGAGGAACAAAAAAAAGTGAAGCTTCCACAAACATGAGGAAGTCCAGGCGTCCTGTGAAACAAGCGCGCGCGCCTCGCGCTGGGAGGGGGCCTGCGCCTGTTTCCCTTGCGGGAGCGAGCAGGAACCATCTGTTAATTACAAACAGATGGTTTTGAAAGCTCGCTCCCACAAGGGAATCGCCAAATGTGCACACGTTGCCATTGAAAGCAATGCAACGCGTGCACGTTTTGGGGCGAAAAAGCGAACCGATTACTAAAGGTCTCTCCTATGCAGCGCATGCGCGCTGCGTAGGCGAGACCTAACAAGCCAGACCCGCCCTCGTCGTAGTGGAAGTTGCCTTTGTGGGTTCCGATGTGGCTGCGCATGGTGTTGCCCTGACTTGGATGGACGCTTGGAGTCTTCTGAACATGGAGACCGTGAAACTGTTGTTCAGATGGAGTCGCTGCGTTCGTTATAACAGAGACCAACCTACGCATGTCTTACGATACCGAAAAATGTTATCACAATATTAACATTTTTAGTTTATTTTGAAGAAAAGTCCCATTTATTGACGCATTCGAGTTTTTACTTTTAACCGTGTCCTGGTAGCGCTGCGAAAACACTGCCCAACAGTTTGTCGAGCGGCGCTGCATAAGAGAAAGGTGCCGCAAACTCTATTTTTTCAAAATTTTATACGTTTAGTGAGCAGGGCAGCATGTGGCCTGTGCCGCACTGCTTATTAAAAGCATAACATATTGAAACAAGAGGAAAAGTTGGCCAACAACTGGAAACAGGGTCAGGAAAAGCAAATAGAAAAATATCAAACAACACTTTAGACGCTCTAAACTATTTGCTTTGAAAACTACTCATGTGGAACCTGAGAGAGCCCCATGACTGATTGGAAGGGAGGGGGAGGGACAGCAGAGAGAGTGGGGTGGAGCAGCGAGGGAAGAGACACGAGAGGGAAAGCAAATCCAGCGCTGTGCTCGTGAAAGGGCACCGCGCTCATAGAAAGAGCCTGCCTGCCAGAAGATAAATACAATACAAAGAACCTACATAGAGCAGTGCCCCAAGCTCTGAAGCATCCGTCTGGCTCCACTGCTCTGAGGCAGGTCAGCCTGGAGCCTGCTGACTGATTGGGAGGGGGAGGGAGAGCAGAGAAAGTGGGAACGAGTAGCCAGGAAATAAACAACAATGAAAATGAAACCAGCTCCTGAAAGGGGCACAGTGCTGATAGATAATGTCCACAATTATTAACAAGCAACCCAGGGGAGGCAGGGCAGGGGAGGCAGCAGTAACACAACTGTGGTGTTAATCGGCAGTGGGAGGAAGAATGCTATATTTAAATGTAAACAGCTAGGGCACTGAAGCTAAACACAGACAAACAGTAACAGAGCAGGAAACCAAGGAAAAAAAGAGTCCCCCAGAGAACAGATAAAGAGCCATAGCGGAATGAGACAGTGCTAATTCCCTGCTCTGAGGGAGGAACTGAAGAGCGAAAGGAGCGACAAAGAGGCAGTACTGACCACTAGCAAGCAAGGGTTTTTAAAGGACAATAACATAGACAAATGAAAAGCAATTGCAAACAAGCATTTGCAATGCAATAGGTCTCGCATTTGTGAGAGTTTAAGCTATTGGCATTGTAAATAACAATGCTTTTTAATGATCTGTTTTGATAATTAACACATAAATAAAAGGCATTGTCATTTACAATGCCAATAGCTCAAACTCTTGTAAATGGCAGGCCTCGGCTGCCATTGTCCCGGGCTGCTTGGAAAGTGAAAGCGCGCATGGCGTGCTGAAAGTTGCAGGAAAGCATGTTGTGCCTGCAGTAGGAGAAACGCATGAAAGAAAATAGTAATTACAAACTAAATAAGACGTGCAGTGTAACAACCGAAGTAAAAGGGCTGGTCCTCATGAGAGGTTATATATGAAGACAATGTGGTACTAATGAGGGACTTACAAGCCTATTAACGAATCAGAAGCCAGCATTTACAAAGGACAATGACACAAGACAATGAACAATAAGGGCGGAGAGTGGGTGGAGATTCAAGTCCATACTCAAATACAGCATGCATGGCAGAGCAGCGCATGCGCAGCCCAGGCTCGGCCTAAAAAGGAAAACTACCCTTTGAGAGGGCATACATGGAGAATTGAAGAAGGAGTCACAAGGCCCCTTACTTTGTAAGAAAAAAACTCCTCTTAGAATGTCTAAAGCAGGGAAAACACAGATTTGACCTGCTGTTTTGCAACTAGCACCTTGTATTAATTTGAGACCAAGAGCTACAAAAAAACAATTTTTTCAAATGATAACAAATTATGGCATAAATATTTCACAACTTGAAATTTCAATATAAGGCACCAGTCACATGAATTATTAATAACGAATATGCAGGAACAAAAACATGCGCAGGTCATTAGTAGGCTGCAGGAAATGTAGCGTTCAGCAAATCCTGAAAAAACCTTACGCTGTCCAAACATAGCAGACCAAGCATGGAGTACATTAAGTGGCAAACTGAAACTACAATTCGGCTCAGAAGATCACTGTACACAATCCACTGGTGGTGGAGTGGGTGGTGGAATACATCTCACAGCGTAGCAGGTCAACCAATAAAAAATTAAGAAGCACATCTGATAGGTACAATATGTGAATGAGGACATAAAATGCATTTGTCCAAGAAAACAGTTACTTGCTGAATGGAAAAACATGAATGTGCCAAGATCAAAGGTACAGTAGAGGCGAGTGTCACAAGGGTACAGGGAACAAACCACGCAACCAGCTGCCTATGGTGTTAACGAGGGCAAAAACAGACTACTTGCTACACAATAGCCTTAAAAAGTCCCTTAGCACACAAGCATACTGGCTACCATTAGCACACTACAAATTAACATAAGAATGGTAAACACACCATACAAATGTCAATAAGTGGGCAGAATTCTGTGTTAATTTTTACCACAAAAACTGGTTTAAGAATTCTGACAAGTGCGAGGTGGAACTTGGAGAAAATAATGCGCCATGAAGCGAGACATGATGAGTGTTCTCATATGTGCCATTATAAAATAATGAATCACTCGGCTAACTTTATGTTCATTAGAGAGTTGTATTTGAAGTACGGTCAGATGAATGGATGTTCTCAATTACAGTATCTTTTTGTGGTATTGCTGACGAAAACTGCGCGATCTTCAGTCATTCACTAATATTGTGAGTGTAATCAGGTACGAGTTCAACAACGGAGCACTAACACCTTTTTAAAAAAACAAAAAACTTTTGGCCATAAAGCACTAATTTGTTGTGCTAAAGTACTATTGACATGCATGCTTGTGTGCAGAAATAGTATAGTACAAAGTTGACACCACATTGTGGTTCAACTGAATTACACGCTGATTTGTGCTTGAAGAAATTACCTGATGCAGTTTACTTTCAATAAAGTCATGCATATCCATGTAGGATTTTTAGATTGTATAAGAAGAAACACCAAGCTATTGCCTAAACCATACATTTTCTGACATTTCACAAGGCATTCTATAAACTGAGGTTTCCTTTAACAGGACATACACAATTTAATTTGTGGTAAAGGCGCTGTATTATTCTGGGTGAAATTCCTGGTTGAGGAGCTGTGGCAAGGGCGTGTGAGAGGGGTTGATTGGCACAGAGCACACCTTCACAAAGCTGGCACGCGCTGACCACGGCAGCAGAAGTCACCCCAAGAAAATAGGAAGCGTCCAGCATCTGATGAAAGAGGCCGACCTCCTTTCATCTCAGAATAATTGAAATACAGAGTAAAGGCTTGAGGCTCAAAGAGGCCTCTCTGAACAGCCAGGCCCACCTCTCGCCGCCCTCTCCCGAACACACACATATCTGGAGGTTTTACAGCTGCGCTGGGCACATAGCAAATGTAAATTCAATTCCTTTCTAAAACCACGATCATTTATTTATCGATGGCGGTGTTTAAAAATAAAAGGAATCGAAAATATACACTCTCTCTACAGTTCACTATTAGCAGCACGCTTGGTGTTGTCAACATAGTGAAAGTTTATATTTGACATTGTTTTTGCACAGGGCAGTCTTGACAAGTGACTCGGCTTCTAGGCGCTGTTCCGAGGCTGGCGAGTTCCAGCCGTTTTTGTGTTGTGGATCATTCCAGAAGAAAGTGCAGATAGTGTTGGGGAGTAGGAAGGAAAGAGGAGGGAAGGAATAAAAGAGATGAAGAGAGCACGAAAAAAACTGGAGAGAGTTTGCGAGTCCAGAAAGAAAAGGAGGCTGGGGAAGGGAATACGAAGCGATGGAGAGAGGATAAAAAACAAACAAGCACTGACCAGCAGCGGCGACGGCGGGCAGCAAATGCTAAATTATAACAAGCACTGATGAGCGGCGGCGACGGTCCGAGAGAGTTACAGGAGATACATAGTGCTGCGGCTCAAGTAATGGGGAGGCACATTTGGGCTACACGAAGACTGGGCGGACTTGTCTGGGTTAATGAAAGCAGGCACTGGAGTAGCACTTCGTGGGAAAAACGCACGGGGAATGCAATCACAGAGACGGCGACAGAAGCTGGCAGAAAATGCTAAAAGAAGTTGAGCTCGCTCCTGGCTTTCACTTTAATAGCGGCGCGGCCCCCGTTAAAGGTAAAGTGCGGAATGGGGTGCTTGGGGGAAAAAAAAACCCAAAGTAGTCCATATACAAATAGATAACAACTTAGAGTGTAAGGAAACTGTAGTTGGCCAGTGATCCTGGCATACAAACGGAAGTGATGTATCGGGAGCACCGGCCAATATGGAGCCAGGATACAAAAGCAAATGAGTTTTGAACCAATGGCAAGCAGCAGCTGTAATTTCACTCGGTAGAGTGATTACAGGAGGTCTTGCAGACAGTGCATGCGCACTGATGCTTGACCTAAAAAGGGGATGGACTTGATGCACACAGACTTATTACTGCAGGTCTCGAAGAGACAGCTGCGCTGTCTTGCTCGACCTAAAAAGGGACGAAGGGTGCCCCAAAAGTGTAATTTCTCATTTTAATTCACTTAGAAACGTGCTTTCCAATACAGAAAAAAACAGAATTACACAAAATTGGGCTCAAAGTTAGAACTTTTCTCAGAAAGCATACTTTTTGTTATCTGGTGTTTTCGAGAAATTAGCATTTAAAGAGGGGCTCAGTTTGGGCATAAAGGGAATCAAGATCACACCACACGCTAACACGATGGATTGAATTGCCGCCAAACAACTAATGATTCTCCTAATACCTAGTGGGGGGATTGATAGAAAGAAGGATACACTGATTTATGGATGTTCTCCTATACTTTGCGAAGATATGGGAAAATTACTGATTTAAGATAGCCTTGAAAAAGAGGAGTGTTCTTCGAAACACGTGGTGGCTGTATCTTGTTTGAAATGTTTCCACTGACTATACTGCAAGAAAATATAGGAATATCACTAGAACACCTCATGGACTGTATCTGAATTTGTATATCTCCATGATTGCACATATGATAAGACCACCAACAGGACTCTGGATTTGAAATGCACCTTGGGGGTTAGGGGCAGAGGGTGAAGACGCCGTGCACTATTTACTTACCCCCATTTGTCATTCAAGAGATGTTTGGATAATTGGTAAAAAAAAAAGTTTAAAAATATTTGCTTGTTATTGGCAGTAGGAACCTTTTTGTCCTAATGGTCATTTAGATACCAGAGGGGCGGTACCAAAATCATCTGATTGGCTAACCACAACATCTGAGAAAATGTTGAGGTTGAACTTACAGGACTCAGGGACTCAGTCAATGACTCCCAGGGGAAAAAAAGGAAGGCAAATAACGAGGCAGGGCGAGCACGCCCTGGTCCCCCAGCCCATGTGTGGGTGAAGGGGCCCTCCCTTAAGTAAAAAAAAAATGTTTTGGGACGCGGTTACCACAGTTCTAGCCAATGGAACCGTGGTACTCAGTGACAGCAGTGTGGTACTGCGGTATCAAAAAACCTTTAAAAACTAATTTGAAGGATCTGGGTATAGACCAGATCCCGTGACCAACCCCCATTGTACAGGCCGAAGGCCATGCACAGTGTGGGTTGGCCGCTTGCAGTGGGTAAGGCACTGGGCCAACCCAATGTTGTGCACAGCTGTAGGCTATGTACAGTAGGTAGCTGACTGTCACAGTGGGGATTGGCTGCCCATGGGGCTGGATGCGGCTTTTTGTAGCCAACTCACACTGCAAAGGCCAAAGCTCATACACAATGGGGAATCAGTGCAGCTCCTGGCTGTAGGCCAGGCCCTGTGGCCAACCCCCTGCTGTGCACAGCCAAAAACTGTGGGCGGAGGGTTGGCAGCCCCCACCTACCCCATTGCACACTGCAGATGATTAGTGCATTTACCATGTCATAAGTACTGTAATATGTAAGGTCCTAAGCAGGGCATGATAGAGGTGCAAGCTATAGTTAGTTAAACTATAACTCCTGAATGTCACAGGAAGCTAGATTTTGGTTCGGAGATTGTGCTTTTTTGATTTGGTTTAAATCCATTCAGTAGTTTTTTAGATACTAAGAGCCAAAATAATTGTAAGCGCAGAGTCCATGTGCCCATTTGGACAGAGACAATTTTGAACTATAACAACATGGCAGCACAAATGCATAACATTTTTGAATAATTTGCAACCGTCCCCTCCTCACTGTGTATTACAGATATTTATCCAATGGAAATGCATTGGGAAGTTTAAAAACCATGATCACTGTGGCTTTTGTTATTGAGCAAGTCTGATGAAGGCAAACGGCGAAATGCATTACTTGGTAAATAAATTATACTTAACTGACCCCGTGAGTGCAGCGTATTATCCTTTGGGACAAGTTTATGTATCTGAACGTGGGTCCACCCCCACGCAGCGCTAGCACCCGTCGCTGAGTTCAGCAAAGCAAGTGGTGAAATTTTGGATACATCTCAGTATGATGAAAATAAGAGATTGATCGTGTGTTCAGGAAATGTAATTCTCTAAGTGACAAACTTTGTCGTAATGAGATATCTCACATTGAACCTAAGAAAAACAGGACACAAGGTTTTTATACATGTATGGCATGTAAGGCCTGCAAGTATAGTTCAATGGTGAAAAAAGTATTTTATCCAGTTGAAAGAGTCACCAAACTGATTGATAAACATCTTACTTGTCTCACAGATCACTGTGTGTATGTTTTGACCTGTCCATGTCAAAAATCTTACGTAGGAAGTACTCTGTTTCCAGCAAAAAAACGCATTTTAGAACATATGCGTGCTATACAGAACAAGGATAAACAATATCCAGTGGCACGGCATTTTGAAGAGGTACACAAAAGTAACAGAAATGTCCTTAGGTTTTTCGTAATTGATTGTGTTCTCAAGACAACAAGGGGGGGGGGGGGGCAGAATACGTAAACTTAGGCAATTGGAATGTAGGTACATTATTGATTTGGATACGAAAATACCAAATGGTTTGAACTCTGACGAGGAGTTAGCCTGCTATCTGGGAGAGTGATGCTTTGTGATGGCTGCTATAATCAATCTGAATTTTTAATTTTGAATTCTATTTACTGTTTGTATCAGAATGATCAAATAGATACTGCGTAACTTCTGAATGTCTTTAATTCACCTTTTCTTATGCACTCAACACTTAGATTTTAATGTAGTTTTCTGCTTTTTGTGCAGGTGGAACAAATGATACATTCGAGAACTATTTGTGACTAAGCAAGAATTCCTTAATCGAGATTACGTGTTGACCAAGGCCCACTTGGCTGTGCTTATATATAAAAAATTCGAAGGATGATTGAATTTAATTATTAAATGTCCATCCAGTTCCGAAATGTAATTATAATAATATATTATCATTTTTGTTATTTCCAAAGTGTCTGTCGCATGAAATGCACTGAGATATGGGGATTGTGATATCGAATTGCTCCATTTCAAAATGTCTGCCACATTGGAAACCAAAAAGCTTTGTTTTGTAGTCTGTTTTTATGTCACTGTTCACATACACTTAAATGTGGCCAAAGAGGTGGTTCTGTACCCTTGACCAAGGCGTGTTGATGCCGAAATGCGTTGGGTTTGTTGGCCATGAGAAATAAACACCACTAAAAGGAACTTTGTTGTGGTAATTTATCTCTATCAGGATGGAGTGCGTGTCATGCAGTGATCTGCAAACCGGTGATTTGGATATATGTATATATATATAAACATATATATGTGTGTGAACAAGGCCTCTGTGAAGGCGAAACGTGTCGTGAGGACGAAATAAACAACTTTGCAGTAAACTTTTTTGAGCGTGGAGTCTGACTAAAATATTCAGTTTGAACGCAGTCTTTGATATATATATTTTTCATTTCCAAACTATTTAAAGAGAGAGAGACATCTTTCTCTCTCCTGTGTATATATATCTTGTTTTCATTTATATATATCTATATATCTGTTTTTAAAAAACAGTATGTATGATTATGGACTATAATGTTGGGATTTCTTTAGTAGAATCAAGAGGTAAATAGTATACTATGCAGAATATATATATCTAAATATATATATATGTATATATATATATATAGATATGTATATGTTTTTTCTTTGAATTTTTTTTTCGTCAGCGTGGCGGTAGCCACTCTGTAGGTATAGTTAGAATTCCCAGAGATAGGAATTCCTATGATTTTTGACCCTTAATAACTTAGCGCCTGTTTAGTTTTTCTACATTGGCGGATGATGCAAAGTTTCGCAGTGACTGGTCAAGAGGGTGTAAAGAAAAGAAGGAGGTCTCAAAATGCGTTTTTCCAGCAGTTCATTATCCACAGGCACGTAGCTGCCAAACCGTCCATCGGATTTCCATGAATTGTAGCAGGATTAAAGATTAATGTGTGTAGATGATCCTTTTAGGTAGCACAGGTAAGTATTTTTGAAGTTATAAGGCATTTAAACTTAGTGATATCTAAGACCGTTTTAGGTTTTGGGAATTTCGTGATATTTCGCGAAAGTACCACTGTACATAACGATGACAAGGCGTTCTGTGATTGGTTAATGACTGCCTTTAAACAAGTTAAAGGCAACCATATTTTTTTAAGTACACTTTGGCTTTGTTTGGGTTAGGGCCTTAGATATAGGTAAGTATTAGGTTTTATATTTTTTCGCTACCTATTACCACTTTCTTAAAGTGGTAGTAGGTAGAGAAAACTATTTCACATTTTCTATACATTTAAAAATAAATTTACAAAATACTTCTGTACTTCCTAGGAAGTACAGCGGTAGTAAAAAAAATAATATATATATGCTAAATGCACTGTAGTACACTATATTTGTGAACGACTTGTGAAAATTACTTATTTACTTAAAAAACAAAATTAATGCCGTACCCCAATATTACCTAGAAAGTACTGTGCTAGTTAGAAATATATTTTAAAAAGTAATAAAAAACGAAACATACACTGCAGTATAATATATTTCACAATAGTGTACTACATTGTATTTTAGTTATTTTTTTCCTGTAATTATCATGGTACTTTGTAGGTATGAGCGCGGTAGTGGGTAAACTAAAAAAAAATATATATATATTCCTTATTTTCCCTACCATTACCAATTTAATAAAGTGAAATAGAAGGGAACAATAATAAAAAATACTACTTACCTATTTCTAAGGCCCTATCCCAAAATACGGCCAAAGTGTGGTGAAAACTACTTGGCTGTGTTTCACTTTTATAAATGCAGTGATGAACCATTCCTATACTTATTTGTAAACCATGGTATACCACAACACATTACACAGTAAGTGTTTTGGCATTTACAACTTTATTACTACTTAACCAATTTAGACCTATTACCAAAAATTACCTTTCCACCCGATCACATATATTCCTGCAAAATTTAAACTACATCCATTCAGCCACGTTCCCACAATGCCGTTTTATAAAACATTATAATACACCACACACTACTCCACTCTGACACTCCACTCTCCGCCACTTCACTCTATGGTATTGGACTTTATGCAACTCCATTCTACACTACTTCGCTCTATGCCACACCACTCTACCCTATTCCACTGTATGTCACTTCACTCTACACTATTCTACTCTGTGCCACTCCATTCCATGACTCCAACTCGATGCCACTCCAGTCTATACACTTCCACTCTACACTATTCTAGTCTATGCCACTCCACTCCACTCTACGTCACTCCATTCCACACCACTCTACGCTATAACATTCCACTCTACGGCACTGCACTCTACGCTGCTCCAACCTACACTCTTCCAGTGTATGTGACTCCACTCTATGCCACTCCACGCCACTCTCTGCCACTCGATGTCACTCTACGCCCCTCCACTCCCCTCCACTCTACGCCCCTCCACTCTACGCCCCTACACGCCACTCCACTCTATGCTACTCCACTCTACGCCACTCCACTCTATGCCACTGCACTCTACGCCACTCCACTCTGCGTCACTCCACTCTATGCCACTCAACACCACTCCACTCTACCCCACTCCACTCTATGCCACTCCACTCTACGCGACACCCCTTCGTTCCACTCCACTGTATGCAGATCGACAGTACAGTACGCCATTCTATGCCAGTGTATTTGACTCCACTCTATGCCACACCACTCTATGCCACACCACTCTATGCCACACCACTCTACGCCACTCCACTCTACGCCACTCCACTCTACGCCCTCCACTCTACACCCCTACACGCCCCTCCACTCTACGCCCCTCCACTCTACGCCACTCCACTCCTACGCCACTCCACTCTACGCCACTCCACTCTGCGTCACTCCACTCTATGCCAATCCACACCACTCCACTCCACTCTACCCCACTCCACTCTATGCCACTCCACTCTACGCGACACCCCTCCACGCCACTCCACTGTATGCAGATCGACAGTACAGTACGCCATTCTATGCCAGTGTATGTGACTCCACTCTATGCCACACCACTCTATGCCACACCACTCTATGCCACACCACTCTACGCCACTCCACTCTACGCCACTCCACTCTACGCCCCTCCACTCTACACCCCTACACGCCCCTCCACTCTACGCCCCTCCACTCTACGCCACTCCACTCTACGCCACTCCACTCTACGCCACTCCACTCTGCGTCACTCCACTCTATGCCAATCCACACCACACCACTCCACTCCACTCTACCCCACTCCACTCTATGCCACTCCACTCTACGCGACACCCCTCCACGCCACTCCACTGTATGCAGATCAACAGTACAGTACGCCACGCCACTCCATTCTACGCCACTTCATGCTACGTTTTGTGCCACTCCATGCTCCACTCTTCCACTCTACGTCACTGAACAGTATGCCACAATGCTGTATGCTATTCCACTCTGTCACTCCACTCTACTCCACTCCACGCCACTCCAGTCTATTCCACTGTACTCAACTCCAGTCTACACCACTCTACTGTACACCACTCCATACCATGCTATTCCACTTTACCTCACTCCACTCTATGCCAATACACTCTACTCCACTACACACTACTCTACGCTATTCCAGTGTATGCAACTCCACTCTATGGCATTCTACTCTACTTTATGCAACTCAACTGTATCCCACTCCACTCTACACCATTCCACATTACTTCACTCTTTGCCATGCCACTCTATGGCACTCCACCCTATGCCAATTTACTGTATGCAGCTTCACTCAATGCCACTTTACTGTACGCCCCTCCATTGTGCGCTATTCCATTCCACCCCACTCCACTCTATTTTATTCCACTCTGCCACTACACAGCACTCCAATAAACGCAATGCAATTCCCCTGTGTGCCACTCCACTCTACTGTACGCCACTCCACTGTATGCGACTGAACTCTACACCACTCCACTCCACTGTACACCACTCAGCTCTATGCCAGGGTACGCCACTACATGTGCTACTACACGGTACACCACTGTACTGTATGTCAATCCCCTCTATGCCACTCCATATTCTACCCCACTCCAGTCTATTGCATTCCATTCTATGTCACTCTATTCTACGCCACTCCACTTTTCCACTCTGTGCCACTTGACTCTATCCCCTTCCACTCTACGCTATTCTACTGTACGCCACTCTACTGTACACCATTCCATGCCACTCCACTCTATGTTATTTTACTCTGTGCCACTTCACTCTATGCCACTCAACTTTATGCCACTCCACTCTACACCACTCCCCGCTACTCCATTCTACATTACTCCACAGTGCACCAGTCCACTCCACACCACCACTCTGACACTCCACTTTATGCTATTCCACTCTACACCACCTGACTCTTCGCCATTGTAAGCCCCTCCAATCTGCGCCTCTCCACGCCTTGCCACTCTGTGCCACTCCCCTTTACACCCCTCAACTTTATGCCACTGTTTGCCGCTCCATTGTATTCTACTCAGGACACTCCACTCCATGTCACTCCACTGTAAGCCACTCCACTCTACACCACTCTGCACTATTCCAGTGTACTTGCCTCCACTCTACCGAATTCTACTCTATGCCTCTCCATAGTATACCACTTCACTGTATGCCACTCCACTGTACGGTACTCCATTCTGCGCCACTCCACTGCACTCCACTCAATGCTATTCCACTCTACCCCACTCCACTCATCGCTACTCCACTCCACTGCACTCATCGCACCGCCACTCCACTTTATTTTACGGAACTCCACTCAATGCCATTCCACTCCACTGTACACCATTCCACGCTACGCTATTCCACTCTATGCCACAACACTATATGCTATTCCACTGTACACCACTCCACTTTACTTTATTCCACTCTATGCCACTCCACTCTATGCTGTTCCACTGTATGCCACTCCACTGTAGGCCACTGCACTTTACACTACTCCATGCTATTCCTTTGTATGACACTCAACTCTGTCACTATATGCCGCTCCCCTCTATACCATTACAGTCTACACCACTCTGCCCAATGCTGCTCCACTATAAGCTATTCCACTGTACCCCACCCCACTCTATGCCACTGTTCAGCACAGCACTCTACGCAACTTTACTGTATGCCATTCCACTCTATTCCACAGTACGCTACTCAACTCTATGCCTCTGTATGCCACTCCCGTGTAGGCCACTGTACTGTATGCCAATCCACTCTACACCACTCCACTTTATGCCACAACACTCTACGCTATTCCACTCTACGCTATTCCACTCTACGCTATTCCACTCTACGCTATTCCACTCTACGCTATTCCACTTTACGCTATCCCACTCTACGCTATTCCACTCTGCACGTTTCCACTCTGCACTACTCTACTCTACATCACTCCACAGCACCACTCAAGCCTACACCACTCCACTCTGCGCCACTTCACTCTGCGCCATTACACTCTAGTATGCATAGGTACTAGCATTTACTGGTTGTTACTTCAATTGCTTTCAAACATATTGTTGAGAAACTGGGTTTTGAGTGGCACCTGATTTGTGCCCCAGTAAATACCCACTGCCTTATGCTATGAACAGTGATAGGAAGAAGCAAAATTCAAACCAATAGATGAAGATATTTGGTGAAAGGTGTGTGTATATATATATATATATATATATATGCAACCGTTGACGCTGTTCCTACACCGCCACTCGCCTCGCGGTGCCGGTGCCAGCGATGGAGACAGCATCCATCAAATGTATTCCACAAATGTCAAGTTGACAAAGGCTCTATAGCTGAAACGCGTTGTTTTGCACAATAAATTGGTGCTAATCACTCGGTGTGCCGCTTCGTTATTCTGGATTGTGGATGATATTTGTGGAATATATATATATATATATATATATATATATATATATATATATATATATATATATATATATATATATATATGTCTGTCTGTCTGTCTGTCATAGGTGGGACTGGGACAGCCAAAAAATAAAAAAAATTAAAAAGAAGAATATTAAATGTGCGGCTGGAGCCGCTAATTTATTATTAAGGCTCCCTGTTTTCCGTTTTTACTGATTTTTACAGATAAATACAGACAGAAAACCATTTATTTTCTTGTCTGTATTTATTTTTAAATGTGGATAAAAATGGAAATTGAGTGCTTTTTGAGTGATTCTAAACCCACTTTGCCATGACTGCCAGGCCAATAACTGTGAGGATTGATAAGTAAGGGGGTTAAAAAAGAAAGGAATTTTAGTAAAGCGTCTTAAACAGCAGTAGATATGCACAAGGCTGATACTGAAATGTGCATATTTTCATATAAGTGCATTGATTTATCTTCTGCGGGTGTTCATATCACTGAAACCTGGCAGGCATTCAAACATGACTGTATATTTATTGGTTAAATAAATGTGGAAATATACCAGTTTCAGTTTTATTATTTTCACAAAACCCACAATAACTATGGATAAATACAGATAAAGTTTACAAAAAATAAATATGGATAAATACAGACGGGAATGTCAAAAAAATAAATACCATAAAACCAGGAGCCCTATTTATTATTCACTGCTCCTGGTATGGAGTGTCCCATAATGCCCTATTTGGCTAATCTACATTCATTTACATTGTTGTACGGAGCTGCAGGGGGTGAAGTAACCCCCTTGAAATACTTACAAGAACCCCTATTTTTCTTCAGGTCTATAGAAAATGCCCCCGCCAAAAGTTATTTTTATTTTAAGCATTCTTAGAGTTGGAAATTTTGCTCTTCAGCTTGGGAATACAGGGAGCCCTTGTGCTTGATCTCACGGCTGCATCATGTGGCCTGAAGAGTGTAAAAGAAAGACTCTGACACATGCGCCACCCACCTTGTGGTCTCACAAACTCCAGTGGGAGTCTCTTGAGGCCAAAAGAAGGCAAAAAAGAAAATGGGGGGCACTGGTCTGTGGCTGGTTGGCCGCTCGTGAGCGTGTTGGTGACCCTCGGGGGTGGTGGGGGTTAGATGGAGGTCCTGGCCAAAGGCCAGGCCTGTGGCTAACCCCTCTTAAGCGCATGGCCAAATGGTGTGCGCGGTGGGAGTTTGGATGCCAATGTAGGGCTGGCGAGGGGATTGTCCGTATACATATCATAATAAGATATTGTATCACTTTAAAAAAACAACATAGAAATACACAAAACAAAAGTTAAAGTGGAGTTATACGGTAGTAAGGTCACTGTGGTACGACTACACCTGTGATGAGAAGGTGATTCACATGAGAGGATTTCCTTTTTTTGGGGATTGCATCAATACGGGGGAATAGGACGACTTATTATTGTAATTTGTGCCCATATTCTGAAAATGAAGATGTACATACACTGGTAAATGTTGCGAAACCGGTTGCTTACTCAGCATTTTACTGCATGTAACCACTTTTGCAAATGTATATTGCTTCTTGAGTTTGTATTGTACATTTAAAATCAATCTCAACATTTTTTAATAAAGTAAGGTAGTAAGAATTTAACTTGCGTTCCAAAACACCTTTGAAATGCACTGAAAAAACAAGTTATATGTAGGTTTTGTAATAGCAAAACAAAGTTTAAAGCCAAAAAGCACTGAAATTCACCATTTATAGGAACATGACATAAGTTAACTTGCACCACTTATTCAAGTCAAAGTCACAAGTTAATTCGTATTAATCTCAATCATCAAATATGGACAGAAATCAATAATATTAGTCAATCAAAAAATCATAATAAAATGCGTGTTCCATAAAAGAAAGAATCCCTATTCTAGTAATGAGGAGATATGGTGTCAGTCAAAACACTTAAAGAGTTAGTTTAATAAATCAGTAATGAATCAAAGCAGATCTTCCCATAATAGGTTCAAGAAACAGTACAGTCTCAAAGCAGCATGGAATAATGGTAAAATGTGAAGGGTAGTCGCTGCAAGTTGTAGCCTACTGTAGGAATATGCGCTATTCGAGACAAACAAAAATATTGTTGGAATCTTCATGTTGCTTCTTCTTTCTTCTGTCGACCAATCAACTTCCGATGCTCTCATGGAAATGCGTTCACTTCCCGACTTCTCACAGGAACACGGTATTCTTTAGACAGCAGTTTCTAAGTTTGCAACTATGTTTTATCCTTTTTAAGTTTCACATGCATCATTCTCCCATTCAGGTCTACTTTTCCACATATAAACTACACTTCTAACCTTCTAATATAGCAAGTTTATTCATGAAGTTGAAACATCTGTATAACGAAAAGAAAACATTTTGCACACCAACCATTCATTGGAAAAAGTCAGCTAACAATATTAACATCATGTTTAAATGCTGAATTTACAGTTTCTTTACCTCTGTTAACTCTGATACGGCTGTGTCTCAGTGTGTTTGGCCTAGTACATTTAAGTATGATTGCCTAGTGCAGTTTACTTCAAATTAATGTTTTAAGTCTCATTCGCTTTGTACATTAATTAACATTTTCCTCGATAATTTTAAAATGCTTCTAGAATTCCCTCCTCAGGTTATCTAACCATCACATTTTCACAACCAAATCTTTTGAGTTCACTCTCATCCTCAGTTGGGTCTTTTCTCTTTCTTTTCAAATTCTCAGATTCCTTTAGCCTTTGTATTATGGACCGATGCCCATGTCTTTCTCTCTCTGTTCTTTCTTTTAGTAAAATATATTATCTACAACTTTTATAAAAAGCAAACCAGGTTTATAAGCAACGCCCTATTATTAACACTGGTACAAAATATAGCTCTAAGAACTCCTTTCTCAAGTGGCAACAAACCAACTGCCAATAGCAGAAATTCCTGTACCTAATTTTTCTAAAACCCAGGAGTTTCTAATGATTCTAATTCAAGTTTTCAGTCAGAATCATTCTTTGTGAACTCTAGAATCTTCTTTTTTTTTTTTAATGAGCATAATATGGAAAGACATACCAGCCGAGGGCAATATAATTTCATTGAATAATAAACAACAAAGTTTTGGCAAATGCAATTGATATGAACAGCAGATCATGCATGACTCATGCATGACTCCTTCCGATAGTTAAACAAGGAAAAATGCAAGATATTAAAGTACAATAGTGCTACATCGTAAATTTTAAAATTGGAAAGGCTTAATCATATACATCAAAAGGACGACACATCACCTGTACTATTGATTCTACATCATGATGAAATCGTCATTTAACCAAGTTAACTCTAAACCCATCCATGCTAGACAATGAACAATAAATAGTAAAGTGCTAGATTGCTCTGGAAGTGGGTGAGAGCTACGGGATTTATCAATGCATTCATAAAGTTCTTAAGTGACTAATACTAATCCTTTTATTTCTGACTATACACCCATGCAGAATTGAGGCCAATGCCTCTAACCTGACGGATAAAAATACCCAAAGTGCCCATGTGCTAAAAAATAAAATAATCCAGGAATTCGTAGAAGAATTCTAGAAAAAAATGTAGTCATGGAGAGAGATTATATTTGCACAACTCAAATAATACTTTCCAAATTGCTAAAAACCTTGGGAGGCTCCCACCTTGTCGTGCATATGCCTCCTGAAAGGCTTTAGTCTTCCTCATTTTCATGTGCCAGCATTTAAAAGTTGGACTATTTGACGTTCGCCAATACTGCAATATCAAGGAGTGAGCAACCGATATCGCTATAGAAATAAAATATTGTGCATATTTATTGACTCTGCTAATAGCATATGATGAGCCAAATAATACTAAAGTAGCTTCGGGCACATTCATACATTGAGGGCATTTACTTAGTTCTTTAAACAACTTGATCAAAATTGATAAAGTGCAGTACATGTAAAATAATATGCAGCCGGTTCCCTGTACCACTTGATTGGCACCGAAAGCATTGATCAGGAATAGACTGAGAAAATCTTATGTAACATATGAGGTGTATACTGTGCTAACCATCTTGACAGGAAAGATATTTTTAAAATTAGCAGCCCTGAGGGATTAAAACCTATCTTGGAAATATATTGCCATTCCCCTGTTGTTATCTTACAATTAGTCTTTCTATAAATTTTATCTAAAAATTCAGGGATCAAAGCTGGGTTAGAATATTTGCGCAGCAGCCGAATACAATTACCCACTCCCGCCAATTTATTCTCTGCTAAGAGATGGATTACTGCATGTGTTTCTTCGCTCTTTGCCTGATAATTTTCTTTTGAGAAGCCTGAAATCTGCATAAAGCTGAATATTAATGAAGGGGTCTCTGTCCCATGCTGTAAAGTTATTTCATCCCATGTTATCCGTAGTAAATCCCTTGGCCTTCCAGGATTCCAAGGTTGTCTTGGACAGCGGAAGGCCTAAAAATTTACAATCCCGGATTGAAGTAAACAGATGACATGCTGGGACCCCCTAAGCTTTGAAAAATGCCTGTATACGATTTTCCAATGCCTTAAGCGCCTTATATCTGGTCTGTTGGGGGAACTTTGCCTCCCAATAAATGATAGTGGAAGCATAGTCCATCTATCCAGTAGGGTTTTAACTTTAATTAACATTTCTTAATTTAGTAGAACGAATTACGAATAATTGTTTGTTACATATATTCCTGAATAAGGGATAGGGTGCTGAGAGGCAAACTGATGCTGGAAATCTTGAGGGAGATTGGTAAGTGTTGCATTAAATAATAGGAGCTCTGTTTCTGCTTGATTTATGTTTATATGTGTTGCTCCTTAACCCCTTCGGTGCTCATGGCGGAGCGGTTCCGTCATGAGCTACGGAACCGCTCTGTCATGGCACCCACCCATGGGGGAAGCGCTGGCGCTCCCCCCATGGGCAGCCCAACAACTTGCCACAAAGGGGGATGGCAGCGGAAGAATTTCCGCTACCACCCCCGGCCCCCCCATGGGGATCCAATGGCGTCAGCGCGTGACGACGTCATCATGAAGCCCCTGACGCCCTGGAAGCCATTTGCTTCCAGGTGTCCGACGGAGCAGGTAGGTTTCCTTGCTCCTGGGGGGGGGGGGTTTCCTGCACGCACAGAGGCATCGGGGGAAAGGAAAGAGTTTTTCCTCTCCCATGATGTCTCTGTGCAGGGCATTTCTGCTTAACGATCGCGCACAGCGTCGCGATCGTGCAGCAGAAATGCCCCCACTAGGCACCAGGGATTACCTTTTGGAGTAATGGAAGCGACCCCTTGGGCAAGGGTTGCTTCCAAGGGGGCTAATTATTTTGTATGTTTTTTCTGCCCCCCCTGGGGGTAGATAGGACTGTTTTTTTGGCCTTTCAGAAAACGCCACTAGACACCAGGGATTTTATTTTCTATGTAATGGACGCGACCCCTTGGGCAAGAGTGGCTTCCAAGGGGACTAATTATTTTGTATGTTTTTTTTGGCCCGTTTTTTTGGCCTTTCTGCCAGAAAACGCCACTAGACACGAGGGATTTTATTTACTATGTAATGGAAGCGACCCCTTGGGCAAGGGTCGCCTCCAAAGGGCTACATTTTTGGTATGGTTTACTTATTGAATAAGTAAATAAATGTAATAAGTTCCATTGGGACAATAGTATACCAGACGCTGATTGCAGTTTTGTGGTTATGGTCTCTACTTCGGATGCTGCATTTTGTCGATAATGGTTTAGCGTTGACACGAGATCACCCTAATTGTGACCGTCTTTTTAAGATTCGGCCTGTCATTGATCACTTTCTAGATCGATTTTCTGAGATCTATGCTCCAGGGAAAGAAATAGCAGTGGATGAGTCTTTGGTCTTGTTCAAGGGCCGCTTGGTTTTTAGGCAATACATTCCTAGCAAGAGGGCATGCAATGGAATTAAGATGTATATGCTGTGTGACAGTAGGACTGGATATGTCTCTAATTTCAGGGTGTACACCGGTAAGGATTCCAGGATTGACCCCCTGGTTGTCCGTCCACTTTTGGAGTGACTGAGAAAATTGTGTGGGAACTAGGTAGAGGACTGTTTAACAAAGGTCACCATTTATATGTAGATAACTTCTACACCTGTGTGCAGTTGTTCAGGGAATTGGCCAAAGTGGACACTGTTGCTTGTGGCACAATCCGCTCTAACCGTAAAGGTTTCCCAAAAGAACTTGTTTGTCAAAAGCTTGTGCTTGGACAGTGCAGTGCGTTGCGTAGTGAGGAACCTCTAGCTGTGAAGTTTTCAGACAGGAGAGATGTCTACATGTTGACTACCATCCATGATGAAAGCACTTCACCTGTGACTGTTTGGGGTGAGGTTGCTGAAGCGCGCAAACCTGTGTGCATTTTAGACTATACTAGGCACATGGGTGGTGTTGATAGAGTAGATCAGTGGTTGGAACCTTACACTGCTCTTTGTAAGGCTTACATTTGGTATAAGAAGTTGGCTATCCATCTTTTCCACTTGGCAACCTTTAATGATTTTGTTGTATTTAAGGATTGTTGTCTTGAGTCAAAGTTGACTTTTGCTAAGTTTCAGGAGTCTGTAATAGGCAGCCTTGTTGTAGTGGAACAGGCAAGTGTTCCTAGAGTTGGAGTGGTGGAGGATGTGGCTAGATTGAAAGATCGCCACTTTCCTGATCACATTCCTCCCACGCCCTCAAAAGACTTTCCCAGTAGGAGATGTAGAGTCTGTTGGCGAAGAGGTACTCGGAAGGAGACTCGTTTGTACTGCCCGAGTGTCCTTCTTACCCTGCGCTGTGTGAGCCTGCTTGTTTTAGAATGTACCACACGCATAAGAATTTTGGGAGCACCCATGAGTGGTAAAGTGAACTGCTTGGTCTGTATTGTTTTTTATTTTTTGTTCAGTTTCAAGGTTGGCATTTGTGCAATGTATTTAGTTTCAGATTTTGTGTTAGTAGATTTGTATCTAGTTACAATTTGTTTGTGTTTTCTTTTTTGTATAAAAAAACCCTAAATGTGATGGCGGTGTGGGTAGGCTGGCGCTTGGCTGGTGGTGTGCATGGACTGGCGCTTGGCTGGCGGTGTGCGTGGACTGGCGCTTGGCTGGCGGTGTGCATGGACTGGTGCTTAGCTGGCGGTGTGCGTGGACTGGCGCTTTGCTGGTGGTGTGCGTGGACTGGCGCTCGGCTGGTGGTGTGAATGGACTGGCGCTTGGCTGCCAGTGTGTGTAGGCTGGCGCTTGGTTGGTGGTGTGTGTGGACTGGCGCTTGGCTGGCGGTGTGCATGGACTGGCGCTTGGCAGCCAGTGTGTGTAGGCTGGCGCTTGGCTGGTGGTGTGAATGGACTGGCGCTTGGCTGCCAGTGTGTGTAGGCTGGCGCTTGGTTGGTGGTGTGTGTGGACTGGCGCTCGGCTGGTGGTGTGAATGGACTGGCGCTTGGCAGCCAGTGTGTGTAGGCTGGCGCTTGGCTGGTGGTGTGCATGGACTGGCGTTTGGCTGGCGGTGTGCGTGGACTGGCGCTTGGCTGGCAGTGTGCGTGGACTGGCGCTTGGCTGGCGGTGTGTGTGGACTGGCGATTGGCTGGCGGTGTGCTTGGACTGGTGCTTGGCTGGTGGTGTGAATGGACTGGCGCTTGGCTGCCAGTGTGTGTAGGCTGGCGCTTGGCTGGTGGTGTGCGTGGACTGGTGCTTGGCTGGCAGTGTGCGTGGACTGCCGCTCGGCTGGTGGTGTGAATGGACTGGCGCTTGGCTGCCAGTGTGTGTAGGCTGGTGCTTGGCTGGTGGTGTGCGTGGACTGGCGCTTGGCTGGCGGTGTGCGTGGGCTGGTGCTTGGCTGGTGGTGTGAATGGACTGGCGCTTGGCTGGCGGTGTGCATGGACTGGCGCTTGGCTGGCGGTGTGTGAATAGTGACTTGCTGCTGGTCACTACACACACTGCTAGCCAAACGCCAGTCCACACAATCCATCAGCTGGTGTTGTTGCTGTGTCAGGCATGTGGGCGTGTGAAAGTGATGGGCCCTTGAATGGCGCTGTCTGCTGGTCTGAGTGTTGTAATGTGATGGGCCCGCGGCTGGCGGTGTGAATGGTTTTGTATGTGTCACACGTATGAAAGGTGTATGAATGGCCTGTAAAGAGGTTGGTGCCTTGTCGAGGCTTTACAGCTCACGAGCTGTGAGTCAATGGTTCAGTTTCTCGTCCTTTCAATTATTAACAGTGCATTTCATTTTTGTGAAATCTCTTGTTAATACAATTGTATATACTGAACCATCACTCACCCTCGTGCCAAATCCAACCGGTATGTATGTGTGCTTGAGGAATAGATGGTTGTGCAGTAATATTTGTCTTTTTTGTCTCTCTGCCAAGGTGCACATTCCATCTAAGAAAAACCTACCAACTGTAGATATTGTCGTAAACTAAACACCCATGGGAGTACATGGTGATGTCTCTCTTGTGGATCCCAACAAGTTATCTTACCCACAATGTCCTGCAAACCTCAAAATGTGACGGTCACATTTTCCTTGCATTACTGTGCCAAAATCTTCACGCTTCAGAAAGAAACAACAAATTTCCTACCACCCAGCATTTCCCCAAGTATCCTGATAGAAATGGTACCTCACTTGTGTGGGCGGGCCAAGTGCCTGTGGCAGGGAAGGGCCCAAAACGTATTGTGGAGACCTCAAAATTACCTATTTTGAAAGGACCTGGTTTTGCGAGGGGGGGGTCACCTGAGTTTTTAGCACGAGTTCGGTGGCCATCTTGGTAAACCTACCAAACCCACACATTTCTGAAAAGTAGACACCCTGGGGAGTCCAATGAGGTATGGCTTGTGTGGATCCCCCAACACTGTCCTACCCAGAATCCCCTGCAAACCTCAAATTATGCTGAAAAAATCAAATTTTTCTCAAATTTCTGTGTGGGAAAGTTGTAGGATCACTGGGCTGACACAAATTTCCTACCACCCAGCGTTCCCCCAGGTCTCCCGAAAAAAATGGTACCTCACTTGTGTGGGTAGGCTTAGTGGCTGCAACAGGAAATGGCCCAAATCGTACTGTGGAGACTTCAAAATTACCTATCACAAAACTATCTGCTTTTGCAAGGGGGGATCCCATGAGTTTTTGGCCCCGGGCTCAGCGGCCATCTAGGGAAACCTACCAAACCCACACATTTCTGAAAACTAGACACCCTGGGGAGTCCAATGGGGTATGGCTTGCGTGGATCCCCCAATGTTTCCTTACCCAGAATCCCCTGCAAACCTCAAATTTTGCAGAAAAAATCAATTTTTTCTCAAATTTCTGTGTGGGAAAGTTGTAGGATCACCGGGCTGACACAAATTTCCTAGCACCCAGCGTTCCCCCAGGTCTCCCGATAAAAATGGTACCTCACTTGTGTGGGTAGGCATAGTGGCTGCAACAGGAAATGGCCCAAATCGAACTGTGGAGACTTCAAAATTACCTATCACAAAACTACCTGGTTTTCCTACCCAGAATCCCTGCAAACCTCAAAATTAGCTGAAAAAAACACATTTTCCACATATTTTGTAGATCCATACAGATTCCAGAACTTTCCACCACAGAAATGTGAGGAAAATTTGTTTTTGTTTTTTTTACAAATTTTGAGGTTTGCAAGGGATTCTGGGTAACAGAACCTGGTGAGAGCGAGGCAAGTCACCCTCATCCTGGTTTCCCCTGGGTGTCTAGTTTTCAAAAATGTATAGGTTTGCTAGGTTTCCCTAGGTGCCGGCAGAGCTAGGGTTCAAAATCTACAGCTAGGCACTTTGTACAAAAAGGGTCCGTTTTCACTGTGAAAATGTGGTGTGTCCAAGTAGTGTTTTGGGCCGTTTCCTGTCTCGGGCACTAGGCCTACCCACACAAGTGAGGTACCATTTTTCTTGGAAGACTTTGGGGAATGCGGGGTGGGTGGAATTTTGTGGATCCACGCAGATTCCAGAACTTTCCACCACAGAAATGTGAGGAAAATGTTTTTTTTTTTAATTTTGAGGTTTGCAAGGGATTCTGGGTAACAGAACCTGGTGAGAGCCAGACAAGTCACCCCATCCTGGATTTCCCTGGGTGTCTAGTTTTCAAAAATGTATAGGTTTGCTAGGTTTCCCTAGGTGCCGGCAGAGCTAGGGTTCAAAATCTACAGCTAGACACTTTGTAAAAATAGGGTCCGTTTTCACTGTGAAAATGTGGTGTGTCCACATTGCGTTTTGGGCCGTTTCCTGTTGCGGGCACTAGGCCTACCCACACAAGTGAGGTACCATTTTTCTCGTAAGACTTTGGGAAATGCGGGCTGGGTGGAATTTCGTAGATCCATGCAGATTCCAGAACTTTCCACCACAGAAATGTGAGGAAAATTTGTTTTTTTGGACAAACTTTGAGGTTTGCAAGGGATTCTGGGTAACAGAACCTGGTGAGAGCCAGACAAGTCACCCCATCCTGGATTCCCCTAGGTGTCTAGTTGTAAAAAATGTGTAGGTTTGCTAGGTTTCCCTGGGTGCTGGCAGAGCTAGGGTTCAAAATCTAAAGCTAGGCACTTTGTAAAAAAAGGGTCTGTTTTCACTGTGAAAATGTGATGTGTCCACGTTGCGTTTTGGGCCGTTTCCTGTTGCGGGCACTAGGCCTACCCACACAAGTGAGGTACCATTTTTCTCAGAAGACTTTGGGGAATGCGGGGTGGGTGGAATTTAGTGGATCCACGCAGATTCCAGAACTTTCCACCACAGAAATGTGAGGAAAATGTGGTTATTTTGACAAATTGTGAGGTTTGCAAGGGATTCTGGGTAACAGAACCTGGTGAGAGCCAGACAAGTCACCCCGTCCTGGATTTCCCTGGGTGTCTAGTTTTCAAAAATGTATAGGTTTGCTAGGTTTCCCTAGGTGCCGGCAGAGCTAGGGTTCAAAATCTACAGCTAGGCACTTTGCAAAAAAAGGGTCTGTTTTCACGGTGAAAATGTGGTGTGTCCACGTTGCGTTTTGGGCCCTTTCCTGTCGCGGGCACTAGGCCACCCACACAAGTGAGGTACCATTTTTCTTGAAAGACTTTGGGGAATGCAGGGTGGGTGGAATTTTCTGGATCCACGCAGATTCCAGAACTTTCCACCACAGAAATGTGAGGAAAATGTGTTTTGTTTGACAAAGTTTGAGGTTTGCAAGGGATTCTGGGTAAAAGAACCTGGTGAGAGCCAGACAAGTCACCCCATCCTTTATTTCCCTGGGTGTCTAGTTTTCAAAAATGTATAGGTTTGCTAGGTTTCCCTAGGTGCCAGCAGAGCTAGGGTTCAAAATCTACAGCTAGGCACTCTGCGAAAAAATGGTCCGTTTTCACTGTGAAAATGTGGTGTGTCCACATTGCGTTTTGGGCCGTTTCTTGTTGCGGGCACTACACCTACCCACACAAGTGAGGTACCATTATTATCGATAGACTTAGGGAAACACAAAATTGTAGAGCAACTGTTATTACCTATTGACTTTCAATGCATTTCTGCCATCCAAATGTAAGACAATGTGTAAAAAAGAAGTCACTTTGAAAAATGACCTATAATTCACATGCTGGTATGGGTACCCACAATTTCGGAGATGTGCAAATAGCTACTGTTTCTAAACTCTATATTTTGTTCCCATTTCAGAAATACATAGGTGACTTTCATACCGATTTTTGCCTGTTTATATTTTCCCAAATGAATTGCTATATACCCGGTACACAATAAAAAACCATTGCAAGATGCTGCTCAGTTATTGGCTCTGGGTTCCTCGGGTTCTTGGTGAACCTACAAGTCCTATATATCCCCATAACCAGAAGGTTCCAGCAGATGTAACGGTATATTGCTTTCAAACATCTGTCATACTTAGTAGAAGTTACAGGTGAAAACGTTGGCACAAATGACTGTTTTTTTAACTCATTTTAAATTTTTTCTATTTTCAACTGTTAGTTTCTATACGAAAACCTCAAAGGATCTACACAAATGGCCCCTTGCTGAATTCAAAATTTTGTCTACTTTTCAGAAATGTATAGCTTTCCAGGATCCATCATTGCTTTCATACCCATTTTTACCATTAACTGGAAGGAGGTTGAAAGCACAAAACATAGCAAAAATAGGCTATGTCCCAGAAAAATGCCAAAACTGTGTAAAAAATGTTGGTTTTCTGACAAGAGTCTGCTTGTCCCTGAAAGTCGGAAGATGGTGATTTCAGCACCACAACCCCTTTGTTGATACCATTTGCAGGGAAAAAAACAGACACTTTCATCTGTAGCCCTTTTTTCCCCAAAAAACCAAAATTTAGCTGTATTTTGTCTAATTCTGGGTCCCCTCCAGGGGAATCAACAAACCCTGGGTACCTTTAAAAACCCCATGATGTTGGAAGAAAAGGACGCAAATTTGGCATGGATACCTTATGTGGTCAAAGAGTTACAGGGGCCTGAGCGCGAACTACCCTAAATAGCCAAAAAAAGGATTAGCACGGGGGGGGGGGGAAGGTCTAGCAGCGAAGAGGTTAAAATGCGTGCATACGGTTTACGTCAGGAATGTTCATGATTTCCATGCAGGAATATTCTATGTGGTGCAGTTGGAGATTGTGGATGTACCGGCAGGCAGCACTGTTGGTGGTGTACCACGCTACAAATAAAGAAAGAAGAAAAGACACCTACAGCTTGACAGTGTCTTCTTTTAACACTGGTGATGAGGGAAAGCTGGATTGGGGACCAGCTGATTTCACCACCAATTCCCCTGCGGACGGTATTTGTCATTTTGTTTTGTGCTATTGAAGATGAGGAGCACTAACATTTGAATGGAGAGAAGTTGCTGAGTTCATTTGTTAAGGTGAACCACCTGCTGCGTGCCGTAAATGTTTTTTTTTTTGGTGAGTCCTGACGAGCCTCAGTGGAAATCCTGCCTGAAACAAGCACCGTGATGTGTACCTCGCCTTGATGTGTACACTAGCGAGCGTACTTATTTGTGGATGTTCAAAAATTCAAGCGACGCGCTTGTTGGACTACTTCTGCCATCATAAGAGGAATCTCCATATCGCAGGAGGAATGATCACCACGGAAACACCCCTGCGTCAGTGAGTGTTGCAAGGAACATCTTCGGAGCAGTGTTCTCGTGTCACGTCTGTTTCCTGGTCACGTTGTCATTACGTCATCACATTGCAGCCATCTCGGTTAAGTACTGACTGATTCTACTCTGCGGAAATTCCTGCTTATTGTGAGGATTACGCAAGCAAGCTCCTTGAGGCAGTCGCTCCTTATAGTAAGAACAGCGTGATTTATTCCATACTCTTGCTTATCAAGTAACTTTCATTCAGTTTTTTATTTTTTTGGACAATGAATATTTACAGAATTTTGCAATCGAAACAGACATACTACTTCAAGTGTTCTGCCACCATTTCACTACATACCTTGGTCTTGCCTTCAATTATTGCCAGCTTAGTTTTTGCTTAAGATCTGTTGTAATTAATTTAGGTCATGAGGGGCATTTAGGCAGGACTCTAACAAAACCTTGAGTTCCTGAAAGGTACTGGTTGCAAGCTATGGATCATCAGGTGGAGCAGGTCGTGAAGGAGTTCTGTTTATGTGCTTCTAATAACAAATCTTTTAAGACAATAAGCCTCCTTTATCCCCAGTTGAGGTGCCAGACAAGCCATGCACAAAACTGGGTCTGGACATTGTTGGGCCTTTTGAGATTTTGCCACGACTGAAAGATTTGTTATATTGTTGGTGGATTATACGTCCACGTGGGTTTTAACTAGATGTGTGGATACCGTGTGCACAAGGACAGTGTTGGAATTTCTCAGAGATAAGTTTGCGTGTGAGAGAGTACCTGAGATTCTAGTAACGGACAATGGGGTGCAATTCACCTTGCAGACAATGCAAGAGTTTCTTAATCAGTTTAGAATTGTACATCAGAGAACAGCTTTGTATGCACCACAAACCAATGGTCTGCATGAAGAGGCTGCTGAAGGCTTCTGTGCAGACAGCAATGGAAACAAGAGTACCACTTAAAAGTGTGTTGAGGGATATGTGGTGGGCACATCGCACCAGCCCAAACTGCATAACGCAGAGATCTCCTTTTGAGTTTTTAATGGGCAGAGTGGCCACTTCTAAACTCCATCCAGTATGGTTGCCTACTCGTTCCTTGAAGATAAGCAAAGATGTTATTCGAGACAGGATATCTACTTATCAACAGAGGTACAAGAGTAGGTATGATGTGAAGAACTCTGTGAGGGAGAAGTGGAATGTGTGGGATCGGGTTTTGATAAAGAAACCCGTGGGAGGGGAAGGGTCTTGCTGAGTACATTGGCCCTTTCACCATTGTCTCCATCAATAAGAATGTTGTGGTCCACACTTGGTGTAAGTGGAGCATGTCTAGATTGGTGAAGTATCCTGGTGACCAGTTATGGTCAGCTGAAAGAGTGGGTACTTATAAAGGTAAGGTTGTAGAGGAAGGGAAGTGCCTGCCGTAAGGAGCAGGAAACTTCCTCTTCGCTACAAGGATTTTGTTATGAAATAATTATTGTCTCACTAATCCTTTATGTTTTTTTAGGTACACTGTTGTTGGTTATTTTTAGCTGTTGGGTTTTTTATCCATATTCTGTTAAGTTATTCTCCTTGTTCTGTAAGGGGGATGTGTTGTGTTCGTATGTGTTGCTCCTTTAAATGCATGTGCACTGTTTATGTCAGGAATGTTCATGATCTCCATGCAGGAATGTTCTATGTGGTGCAATTGGAGATTGTGGGCATACCAGCAGGCAGCACTGTTGGTGGTGTACCACGCTACAGATAATAAAAGAAGAAAAAACACCTACAGCCTGACAGTGTCTTCTTTTAACAATTTACTTTATCACCCCCCTACATTAGTATAGTCGTTCATCACCCCTTGAATGTTGGCCGTCAAGCTTTTAGATACATTATGATGTCATCAGCAAAGAGTTTGATTTTCAACATCCCTTCTAGGGGTGGAACAATTGACTCTTATTATTAATACTCACAACCAAGAGCTCAATTAAAAATGTAAAGAGAATTGGGGACATTGGGGTGCCCTTATTAATTCTAACCACGCCAACTCCTTTCGAATTAACAATAATTTTAGCTTCCGCATTTTGATAAAGATTCTTAAGCATTTTTGAAAACTGATCGAGAAACACAAATTTAGCCAGGATAAAAAATAAAGCCCCCAATTTACTGAATCAAAATCCTTTTCAGCACCCATCATCAAGATGGCAGCTTTCTCTTGATTGCTACAAAAGTAATCAATAGCTTGAATCAAGAAATTCGTATTTGCAGCTATGGGCCTATTTGTCAGGAAACCATTTTGATCCTTATGAATCATTGTTTGGGCAATAGGGGTAATTTGTGATGCCCATATTTTGCTGAATAATTTGTATTCAGCATATAAAAGACTTATTGGTCTAAAGGAATTGACGTTCGTAGGTGATTTATCCTTTTTGGGGAAACTAACAATAATAGGCTTTTTGAAAGACTTAGAAATAACTACTCCTTTCTGATTTGAATAAATAACTTGGTTAAAAGGGGAGCCAGTTCTTTGCAAACATCTTGTATACCTGGAGGGTCATCACTTCCACAGGCTCTTGCATTGCTATATTTTTAAGCATTTTTGCTACCTCAGAAACCACCGTTTTATCTAAAAAGAGATCTTTTTGAAGCCTCGTCACTTGAGGCAAATGGGTGAGTTGAAATATTGATCTAACCTAGATACTATATTTATTATTCTTAATTCTAGTTGGCCAAGCAAGAAATGTTCCTATATGTTGACTTTCCTTGTGTATTTTCTGCTGATATGCTCTGATTAATAATCTCTTCGACCAGAAAAAAATCTTTGTGATCCCGCATTGTCCTAACAAGCTGATCCTTTTTTAATTTTCTTGAGAGTTGACACACCCTGCCTTCTGAAGCCATATACACCCTTGTGGCATGAGCAACCGAAGATTGCAACCTCTGGACTTTACAAGTTTGTAGTTTATGTAGATTGAATTTATGAGCTATCACCCAACCCCTAAAGATGGCTTTAAAAGCGTCCTATACTACAGTCGGAGGCAGAACTATGATTAATCTGGATTAATTTGTTGATAAAAATTCTTGTTTCGTCTAACCAGGTCTGGTCTGATGTAAAGATTTATCAAACTGCCACCTAGGCCTTTAACTTGGCAGGATGTTCATGGGGAATTGAAGTGAGACTATCAAATGATCGGAAAAGGAATTCGTCCGAATCCCAACTGTTCCCCAGTTAATCGTATATGTTAATAAGAAGTAAACTAAACACGAGGCAGTACTAAATTGGTTTGAAAAGCAGGTAAACTGCAAAAGCTCCGGCTGATCTATACACCAGGGATCGACCTATACACCAGGGATCGACCAAGATGAAATCCTGCTTGATAGTTGCCAGAACCCCTATGCTTTCAGCCTTTAGCTATTTGTTTAGCTCTGTTAGAAGTATCAACTTTTAGGTACGCATTTCTCTAATGTGGTACAAATTGTGTGATAACTTGAAACATTGATGTAACACATTTAATTTCTTTTGTATGTTATGTTACACACTGTACCAGTGCAAATGCCGGAATATGAGCTGAACTGTTGTATATTGTTGGTAATTTATGTCCTGATCTCTGGTTTCTTGAAGCTCTCCCTTCTGTTGATGCACGTTATATGCTTCTCTATGACTTGCAATTTGTAGAATGAAAAGCATCGCTGGATATGTTTGATGCAACTGTAACATGTACCACATGAGGCATTATGTGGAGTAACATGCATTCTCGTTACTCCACGATGCATGTGGCTGTTGTTTTTAATGTGGTTTTAATATAGTTTATTATGTTTGGTATTACAGTAGGTGGTATGGTATTCCATGAAATTATCCTTCCTTTTTGTTTTTGGAGGCTGGGCATTGATTGGTTTCACTTTGGGTGTATCTCACTTCGGTGTATTGCAGTGCTTTAAATGGGAAAAAATAAGTGCAGGTACTCATTAAAATGAGCTAGAGGTGTGGCAAGTGGGCGGGGCTAGGGGCAGGGCTAAGGGCAAGACATGATGATACATAATGACTTCTATACCAGTTGCAGCACATATCAAAACAGAGAAATGTGTTTATGTAAACAAAACAGGTTAACTCATTACACAAAATGAAAGCCAAACAGGATGATATGTTTAACATTCATATATATATATATATATATATATATATATATATATATATATATATATATATATATATATATATATATATATATATATATATATATATATATATATATATCTACTGGCGGTCGCCAGTAGATAGTTATAGTTACAACCTATTATCCATAGGAAATCCGCGACATTCTATTTGAAATAACGTTGGCGCCGGTTGACGAATCTTCGTGAAAGTTTCCAACTTGTTGGGGCGCTCCGCTCCGCTCCTACCCTGAAAGTCTCGGGGTGATACGTGAAGCGGGGGCCGAGAAAAAGGGGGTCCCAAAACGCGTTTTCCCCATTCATTTTTCCATAGGAACCTTTAGTCGCAGCTACAGCCCGAACTGCTGAACGGAATTACACCAAATTTGGCAAAGAGGTAGTCCTTGGTTCAGACTGGTGCCTTTTGCTTAAATGGTGTAAATCCGTTCAGTAGTTCCTGAGAAAATCAAAAGTAAAAGTACATATATATCTATGGGCGCGTCGGATACGCGTACCCTCAGCGCACCCTGCGCGCACCGTCCAGATCACGAGCTGCATGCTAATTGGCTGTCAGCTGGCTGTCAACATTCCGATTCAGGAAGTGTTGGCAGCCATTTTGTCCCTCGGTAGAACCGAGGGACAGAAACAAGTGCGCAAAGCGCAAAAGGGGGCAGGGTAGAAGCACCCTGACCCCTAGGTCTGCTCAGGGGTCCCACAAGGACCCCCTGGGCAGAAAAGATATTTTTTTTTTAAATCGGCGGGATGCGCTTAGGGTGCGCGAATCCCGCCGAGAAAAAAAAGAAACAAGTGTGCAAACGCACAAAGGGGGCAGGGTAGAAACCCCTAACCCCTAGGCCTGCTCAGGGGGTCCCACAAGGACCCCTGGGCCAAAAAAAGCATTTTTTTTAAAAAATCGGCAGGATGCGCTCAGGGTGCGCGAATCCTGCCGGAAAAAATCGAAGCGCGGTCTCCCGCGCTTCGGTTATATTTGCCCCCGGGTGGCCCAAGTCCCGGGGGCATGCTGAGGGGTTTATTTTATGTATGGGGGCCTCAAAGGGCCCCCAAGCCCCGAGGACCGCCACCCCCCGGGGCTTTCTTTTAAAAATGGTGCGGGAGGGCTCTGAGCCCTCCCGCAGCCCCGGGGACCACCACGTCCCCGGGGCTTTTTAAAAAAATTAAACAACCTGTGTGGGGGGCTCCAGCCCCCCACACGCCCGGGACCGCCACCTCCCGGGGCACTAACAAATTAAAATGGGGGTCCGTTTTGGACCCCGAAGCCCAGGGGACCACCACCTCCCCGGGGCTGTGCTGATGTAGGGAGGGGGCCGTGCGGCCCCCCTCCTGGAGCCCTTGATGGCCCTGGGGACCACCACCCCCAGGGCCGGCTCCTGCAGTGTCCCGGGGTGCCTATCCCCGGGACACTGTGTTTGCTATGGCAGGACGGGAGCCTCGCGGCTCCCGTCCTGCCATAGCAAACTGCTTTGGATATTGGAGAGAGAGCAGGGAAACCTGCTCTCTCTTCCAATATCCAAAGCGATTGCTTTTCCACATGGGGAGCAGCATGTCAGCTGCTCCCCATGTGGAACAGCAATGCCGGCTCCCAAGGGACGTGGGGAGCCGGCGGGACTGTGGGGGATTGGGGACCCCCCACAGTCCCCAACGGAGAGGCCAGCCCCGGGGATGGGGTCCCCGGGGCAAGTAGTGGCCCGGGAGGGGGCCACGCGGCCCCCTCCCCAAAAAGAGCAAAAAAATTTTTTTAAAAAAGGAAAGGCCGGCTCCGGGGGATGGGGTCCCCGGGGCCTTAAAATGGCCAGAGGAGGGGGCCACGCTGCCCCCTCAAAAAAAAAAATATAGAGGCCATGCCCCGGGGGATGGGGTCCCCGGGGCCAATACAGGCCAAGGGAAGGGGGCCACGCGGCCCCCTTCCCGTTTTTTTTTTTAAAGGTAATTTTAAAAGGGGTAAGGCCCTGGGGGATGGGGTCCCCAGGGCCCAAAAAGAAAAAGGAAGGGGGCCACACAGCCCCCTTCAGGGGAGAAATTATTATTATTTTTTTAAAAACGATCGGGCCCGCAGGCCCCGCCCCTTCCTTAACCACTCTGCAAACGCGCCCCCTGGCGCGTTTGCAGAGGAGGAACGATTCCCCTTGAATACTGGGGGTCCCTGGGGCCAACTAGCCCACCAGGTACCTCCAGTATGCGCCAGGAGCTGCCTTGCAGAGAGGTGTACAGAGGCCACGCCCCTTTTACACCTCTCTGCAACGCAGCTCTGTGGCGCTTTTTGGAGGTATATGGTGGGCTAGTTGGACTCCGGGGACCCTCAGGATTCAAGGGGACTTAATCCCCCAACTTAAAACGCGCCACGGGCGTGTTTGCACAGTGGTGAAGGGAGGGCGGGGCTTCAGGTGACATGTGTGCAAACAGGCCCCGTGGCGCGTTTTTAAGATGGGGAATTAAATCCCCTTCAATCCTGAGGGTCCCTGGGGCCAACTAGCCCAACAGGTACATCCAGAAAGCGCCACAGAGCTGCGTTGCAGAGAGGTGTAAAAGGGGTGTGGCCTCTCTACACGTCTCTGCAACGCAGCCCCTGGCGCATATTGGAGGTTCCTGGTGGGCTAGTTGGCCCCTAGGGACCCTCAGGATTCAAGGGGACTTAATCCCCCAACTTAAAACGCGCAACGGGGCGCGTTTGCACAGATGTCACCTGAGGCCCCGCCCCTCCCTTCACCATTGTGCAAATATTCCTCTAAAATCAGCCGAAATACGAATTCCGATTTACTCACCTGTTATCAGGAGAGACCTCAGTGCTGCATCTTTCAGCCCAGTACTGGTCCTGAAAAGTAATTTTAACCGTACTTACCGGTAACTTGAATTTCCTTCATAGGCTAACATTGACTGGTTTCACTTGGAAATTCTTCTAAGTGTGGAGTTTTGGAACTTTAAAATATTCCTCTAAAATCAGCCGAAATACGAATTCCAATTTACTCACCTGTTATCAGGAGAGACCTCAGTGCTGCATCTTTCAGCCCAGTACTGGTCCTGAAAAGTAATTTTAACCGTACTTACCGGTAACTTGAATTTCCTTCATAGGCTAACATTGACTGGTTTCACTTGGAAATTCTTCTAAGTGTGGAGTTTTGGAACTTTAAAATATTCCTCTAAAATCAGCCGACATACGAATTCCGATTTACTCACCTGTTATCAGGAGAGACCTCAGTGCTGCATCTTTCAGCCCAGTACTAATCCTCAAAAGTAATTTTAGCCGTACTTACCAGTAACTTGAATTTCCTTGCATAGGATATCATTGCCTGCTTTTTGCTGAAAAAGTTTCTAAGTGTTGATTTTTGGAACTTTAAAATATTCCTCTAAAATCAGCCGAAATCCGAATTCTGATTTACTCACCTGTTATCAGGAGAGACCTCAGTGCTGCATCTTTCAGCCAAGTACTGATCCTCAAAATTAATTTTAACCGTACTTACCGGTAACTTGAATTTCCTTCATAGGCTAACATTGACTGGTTTCACTTGGAAATTCTTCTAAGTGTGGAGTTTTGGAACTTTATAATATTCCTCTAAAATCAACCAAAGTACGAATTCCAATTTACTCACCTGTTATCAGGAGAGAACCCAGTGCTGCATCTTTTAGCCCAGCACTGACCCTGAAAAGTAATTTTAACCGTACTTACCAGTAACTTATATTTTCTAACATAGGAATCCATTGTCTGGTTTTCAGCAGAAAACTTTCAAAGTGTCGATTTTCACAAACTACAAATATTCCTTAAAAATCGCCTGTATGACTTAAACGCATTCATTCAACTGTTTACAGGAGATGCACCAGTGCTGGATCCAGGATCCAACACTGAGTAAAAAAAGTAACGATAACAGTTTTTACCTGCTAAGTGAATTTCCTTCCATAGGATAACATTGGTGATTCTATGAGAAAAAGTTTCTAAGTGTCAACTTTTAAAGTACAATAATATTCCTTAAAAATCACGACTGTAACCAAAACGCTTTTACTCAACTGTTTACAGGAGATGTGCCAGGACTGAATCTAGGATCCAGTCCTGTGGTTAGAAAAGTAATCCATAAAGTAACTAATTGCATTTAACTAGAAATTCACATTGAGCTGAATGTTGCATTGTGTTTGAAAATGTGTTGCACATTGCAACAACTGTAACTACTGTACTTAAAAGTCTATTGCCTATGTGCAAAGTATTTAAACTAAAGTAATTCATTCTGAGAAAGTATTTTTTGTAATGTAATGTATAATGTAATTACAATGTAATTTAAATAATAAAATATGTAAAAAAAATTGTTTCTAAAAATGTAGTAAATCAGTATTTTAAAAATTTATATAACAATTAATACATTTAAAAATTGTCATTTACAAAACCTTTGAAATTCACTGAAAAAACCGTAGGTTTCAGACATGTTATAGTTACAAATTAGCATTTAAAAAACCTTTGAAATTCACTGAAAAAACCATAGGTTTCAGGGACGTTATAGTTACAAATTAGCATTTAAAAAACCTTTGAAATTCACTGAAAAAACCATAGGTTTTAGGGACAGTTATAGTTAGTTGGACATTGCACTCGTACAAAACCCGTGAAATTCCCCGTTATAATTAGTCCAGCTAACTATAACTCACGCCCCGCAATGCACTGCTGATGACGTCACATATTACATCACTCATGACATGGTCAGTGACATCACTGATGACATCACTGATGACATCTCAAATGACATCACTGATGACATCACTGATGACATCATCCATGTGATAATTTCATGCATCTTCTCACACCCTAATATAACCTTTGATACACCCACTCTAAAGTACAGACTGCCATTCGCAAAACCATAGACACTCCAACACCAATAACTACATACCCACTCACTGATTCTTAGGTCTACACACACACATCCACTCACTCACCCGAACAGTCACTCATATTTACGGTCACTCAGTACAGGACTATCATATGCACTCATACTCCTATATAGACACTCAAACACCGCCACTCATCCATAGAGGTACTCACACACCTAGTCAGTCATGCAAATAATTAAACACACTACCATTTACTCACCTATACAGTTATACACACACCAGCTCACTTACTCATACAAATACTAGCACATTCTTACGCTCTTATACAATCACTGATACAAGCACACACTCATCCATACAGCCACTATCACAATCAGTCACTCTTGCTTATAGCTATTTATATACTCCAACACACATATATACTGCCTTTCACATATGTAGTTACTCACACATGTACCACTGGGACATACATTCACTCACTAACACACTCTTACACACACTTACCCACCCATACAGTCTATCACAGATGCACTCTTGAAACCATCCACCCAGTGAATCACCCACTCACACATCTATGCACAGAGTCGCACACACCCCTCCCACACAAACACTCAGGCACCCATACAGATACTCACACAAGCATTCAATAACTCATATAGACACTCATGTAGCTATTCTCAAACACATGCAGCCACTTACAAAGCAACAGACAGACGGATACAGACATTCACCCAGTTTAGTCACTAACCCATGCATTCAGTAAGATACGTTAAATCACTCACTTATACAGTCAGTCACGCACCTACTAAATCATCCATACAGACACTTACACACCCACTCATTCTTCAATACGTCTTTTCCTATATATATTAAAAATATTTAAACTTTACAGAAACACACAGTCACTGGATGATGTCATCAGTGATGTCATCAGTGATGTCATTTGAGATGTCATCAGTGATGTCATCAGTGATGTCACTGACCATGTCATGAGTGATGTAATATGTGACGTCATCAGCAGTGCATTGCGGGGCGTGAGTTATAGTTAGCTGGACTAACTATAACGGGGAATTTCACGGGTTTTGTACGAGTGCAATGTCCAACTAACTATAACTGTCCCTAAAACCTATGGTTTTTCAGTGAATATATATATATATATATATATTTAAAGCTCCTGTCTTCATAAGAAAACGCTGCACTCACGGGGTAAGTTCCGCTCTTTAATCAGCGAGGACGCGTTTCGGCGTTCTGCCTTCTTCTGCTCGCTTTGAATCAAACAGTAAACAGCAAATGCATGATTGTGCTTTTAAACTAATAGATAAATTCCCATTGGGCGCAGCAGATAAAAGGAGGAAGGGATAGGTCTATCCTGTACCAATCACATTCTCCCTCCGTTGTTATTACGGGAAACCTCTTGTGAAATGCTCCGGGAGTGAGAGTGTCAATGCTCAAACAGTCTAGATGGCAAATACCGCTTATCCCAGATTGTACCACGGCATGGGCGCTCCCAAAGCAAAACAGTCCATTCCTCCGTTTACTGCCGCCAGATCAGTTCAAAGTACCTCATGCTGCTGCCAAGATGATTGTCTCAGGAGCCCCTCGTCAACCACAAGGTTCCGTGATATGTAGCGCAGGGGTCGGTAAATATCCGTGTCCCCACCAGCCTGTATGGCTGGCGACTGCGTCGACGCTGACACCACGATTACCTTCGTGGCGGTGCAAGGCGCCTTACAATACCGGCTCCAATGTCCACCCAGGCGCTCGCAGCACTCTTGCGACGGGTGCAGACCAAATGGAGGTGGGTCTATTTAAAATTAAAGCTCCTGTCTTCATAAGAAAACGCTGCACTCACGGGGTAAGTTCCACACTTTGTGAATTTTAAATGGACCCACCTCCATTTGGTCTGCACCCGTCGCAAGAGTGCTGCGAGCGCCCAGGTGGACATTGGAGCGAAGTATTGTAAGGCGCCTTGCACCGCCACGAAGGTAATCGTGGTGTCAGCGTCGACGCAGTCGCCAGCCATACAGGCTGGTGGGGACACGGATATTTACCGACCCCTGCGCTACATATCACGGAACCTTGTGGTTGACGAGGGGCTCCCTGAGACAATCATCTTGGCAGCAGCATGAGGTACTTTGAACTGATCTGGCGGCAGTAAACGGAGGAATGGACTGTTTTGCTTTGGGAGCGCCCATGCCGTGGTACAATCTGGGATAGCGGTATTTGCCATCTACACTGTTTGAGCATTGACACTCTCACTCCCGGAGCATTTCACAAGAGGTTTCCCGTAATAACAACGGAGGGAGAATGTGATTGGTACAGGATAGACCTATCCCTTCCCTCCTTTTATCTGCTGCGCCCAATGGGAATTTATCTATTAGTTTAAAAGCACAATCATGCATTTGCTGTTTACTGTTTGATTCAAAGCGAGCAGAAGAAGGCAGAACGCCGAAACGCGTCCTCGCTGATTAAAGAGTGGAACTTACCCCGTGAGTGCAGCGTTTTCTTATGAAGACAGGAGCTTTAATTTTAAATGGACCCACCTCCATTTGGTCTGCACCCGTCGCAAGAGTGTTGCGAGCGCCCAGGTGGACATTGGAGCGAAGTATTGTAAGGCGCCTTGCACCGCCACGAAGGTAATCGTGGTGTCAGCGTCAACGCAGTCGCCAGCCATACAGGCTGGTGGGGACACAGATATTTACCGACCCCTGCGCTACATATCACGGAACCTTGTGGTTGACGAGGGGCTCCCTGAGACAATCATCTTGGCAGCAGCATGAGGTACTTTGAACTGATCTGGCGGCAGTAAACGGAGGAATGGACTGTTTTGCTTTGGGAGCGCCCATGCCGTGGTACAATCTGGGATAGCGGTATTTGCCATCTAGACTGTTTGAGCATTGACACTCTCACTCCCGGAGCATTTCACAAGAGGTTTCCCGTAATAACAATGGAGGGAGAATGTGATTGGTACAGGATAGACCTATCCCTTCCCTCCTTTTATCTGCTGCGCCCAATGGGAATTTATCTATTAGTTTAAAAGCACAATCATGCATTTGCTGTTTACTGTTTGATTCAAAGCGAGCAGAAGAAGGCAGAACGCCGAAACGCGTCCTCGCTGATTAAAGAGTGGAACTTACCCCGTGAGTGCAGCGTTTTCTTATGAAGACAGGAGCTTTAATTTTAAATGGACCCACCTCCATTTGGTCTGCACCTGTCGCAAGAGTGCTGCGAGCGCCCAGGTGGACATTGGAGCGAAGTATTGTAAGGCGCCTTGCACCGCCACGAAGGTAATCGTGGTGTCAGCGTTGACGCAGTCGCCAGCCATACAGGCTGGTGGGGACACGGATATTTACCGACCCCTGCGCTACATATCACGGAACCTTGTGGTTGACGAGGGGCTCCCTGAGACAATCATCTTGGCAGCAGCATGAGGTACTTTGAACTGATCTGGCGGCAGTAAACGGAGGAATGGACAGTTTTGCTTTGGGAGCGCCCATGCCGTGGTACAATCTGGGATAGCGGTATTTGCCATCTACACTGTTTGAGCATTGACACTCTCACTCCCGGAGCATTTCACAAGAGGTTTCCCGTAATAACAACGGAGGGAGAATGTGATTGGTACAGGATAGACCTATCCCTTCCCTCCTTTTATCTGCTGCGCCCAATGGGAATTTATCTATTAGTTTAAAAGCACAATCATGCATTTGCTGTTTACTGTTTGATTCAAAGCGAGCAGAAGAAGGCAGAATGCCGAAACGCGTCCTCGCTGATTAAAGAGTGGAACTTACCCCGTGAGTGCAGCGTTTTCTTATGAAGACAGGAGCTTTAATTTTAAATGGACCCACCTCCATTTGGTCTGCACCCGTCGCAAGAGTGCTGCGAGCGCCCAGGTGGACATTGGAGAGAAATATATATATATATATATATATATATATATATATATATATTATCTACTGGCGGTCGCCAGTAGATAGTTATAGTTAAAACCTATTATCCATAGGAAATCCACGACATTCTATTTGAAATAACGTTGGCGCCGGTTGACGAATCTTCGCGAAAGTTTCCAACTTGTTGGGGCGCTCCGGTCCGCTCCTATCCTGAAAGTCTCGGGGTGATACGTCAAGCGGGGGCCGAGAAAAAAGGGGGTCCCAAAACGTGTTTTCCCCATTCATTTTTCCATAGGAACCTTTAGTCGCAGCTACAGCCCGAACTGCTGAACGGAATTACACCAAATTTGGCAAAGAGGTAGCCCTTGGTTCAATGTCGTGCCTTTTGCTTAAATGGTGTAAATCCGTTCAATAGTTCCTGAGAAAATCAAAAGTAAAGTCACATATATATCTGGGCGGAGCCTAACCACACATGTCATCGTGAGATCTGATTGGCTGTCAGCACTTCATCCTGGAATTGCTGGCAGCCACCTTGGGACCAATATAAATGATAGTACCTCATTGAAATGCATTGTAGTGAATAGAAGATTTTGAGGGTCACCAAAAGGAGAACTATAAAGGGTGATAACAGGCTTTAGTTACATTAGAATTTATTTGTTGATGGTACCATACTAATTTTAGGAATTGTGGTGTATTCTAAGGTGATTTTACCATGTGAAAAACCTTCTGCTGGGATATCATGAATCATGTTTGAGAGAACACTATTTTCTCATGCTTGTCCCATGGAGGTTTGGAAGGTGCTCCAGAAGCTAAAATGAGAGCATATTTTCTGTAAATTCACATTATCTTTCTCACTCATGTGAGAATGAAGTCTGACATTCTCAGTAAAACATGTACATCCAACAAGGGCAGAGACTGTCAGTTGATTCCTTTGTGTTCTACTGCAGCTTCCCAGAGTGTTCTAAAGAACAACTAGAGTGCTAACAGCCTTACTTATGACAAAAGTATGGCACACCTGAAGCCATCTTGATTGGAATAAACTGGTAACACTTAAACAATTTAATTTAAAAAGGAACAAAATGATGGGGTTCATTTTGTCATAGAAATTATGGTTAGTGCTGTAGAAAGAAAAATTAGGTCATGTTTCAAGTGTGATCTCAAATATCTTCCTGTTATATTTCAACAGGAGCAGCCTGCCAGTTGATGCCTTTGTGTTCTACTGCAGCTTCCCAGAGTGTTCTAAAGAACAACTAGAGTGCTAACAGCCTTACTTATGACAAAAGTATGGCACACCTGAAGCCATCTTGATTGGAATAAACTGGAAACACTTAAAACATTTAATTTAAAAAGGAACAAAATGAGGGGGTTCATTTTGTCATAGAAATTATGGTTAGTGCTGTAGAAAGAAAAATTAGGACATATTTCAAGTGTGATCTCAAATATCTTCCTGTTATATTTCAACAGGAGCAGCCTGCCAGTTGATGCCTTTGTGTTCTACTGCAGCTTCCCAGAGTGTTCTAAAGAACAACTAGAGCGCTAACAGCCTTACTTATGACAAAAGTATGGCACACCTGAAGCCATCTTGATTGGTATAAACCGGTAACACTTAAAACATTTAATTTAAAAAGGAACAAAATGAGGGGTTCTTTTTGAAATAGAAATTATGGTTAGTGCTGCAGAAAGAAAAATTAGGGCATGTTTTAAGTGAGATCTCATATCCTCTTCTATTTCATTAGAAAATTCTGACATGCAGACTGAAACAATCACTTTCAATACCAGCAGCAGACTACCAGTTAACTCCCTGGTGAGCAGTAGCTTTACTCCAGTGATCTAATGAGCAACTAGAGTGCTAACATTCTGAATTTATGGCAGATGTGAGACACATCTCAATGCCTTCTTGATGGAATCAAAGTAAAAAACTGAAAGCATTTCCTACTGAGAAGACTGCAGTAAATGAAGAAATTAGGAAACTTCATAACAAAGAAGTCTTCCAAGATGGCCACCAGTGAAAAAAGAGCCCAAATGTAGCACAAATATTACCCAGATGTAGCCCACATATAGCCCAATGACAAAAGTGTGCAAAACACTTTTTATTTTTAGTTTTTTTGCAGTTTTATGTAGTGCAGACTGGTCAGGTATTGGAGCATTGCATCTTAAAACATGACCCCCTACACTACAAAAACACCACTGCACTATCCTAAACCCTAAAACACTACCCCCAGCACGACCCCCTACACTACCCAAACACCACTGCACTACCCTAAAACATGACCCCCTACACTACACAAACACCACTGCACTACCCTAAACCCTAAAACACTACCCCCAGCACGACCCCCTACACTACACAAGCACCACTGCACTACCCTAAACCCTAAAACACTACCCCCAGCACGACCCCCTACACTACACAAGCACCACTGCACTATCCTAAACCCTAAAACACTACCCCCAGCACGATCCCCTACACTACCCAAACACCACTGCACTACCCTAAAACATGACCCCCTACACTACACAAACACCACTGCACTACCCTAAACCCTAAAACACTACCCCCAGCACGACCCCCTACACTACACAAGCACCACTGCACTACCCTAAACCCTAAAACACTACCCCCAGCACGACCCCTACACTGCCCGAACACCACTGCACTGCCCTAAACCCTGAAACACCAGCCCCTGCATGACCCCCTACACTGCCCGAACACCACTGCACTGTCCTAAACCCTGAAACACCACCCCTAGCACGACCCCCTACACTGCCCAAACACCACTGCACTGCCCTAAACCCTGAAACACCACCCCTTCACGACCCCCTACACTGCCCTAACACCACTGCACTGCCCTAAACCCTGAAACACCACCCCCAGCATGACCCCCTACACTGCCCAAACACCACTGCACTGCCCTAAACCCTGAAACACTACCCCCAGCAAGACCCCTACACTGCCCGAACACCACTGCACTGCCCTAAACCCTGAAACATCACCCCCAGCAAGACCCCCTACACTGCCCGAACACCACTGACCTAAACCCTGAAACACCACCCCCAGCACGACCCCCTACACTGCCCGAACACCACTGCACTGCCCTAAACCCTGAAACACTACCCCGAGCATGACCCCCTACACTACCCGAACACCACTGCTCTGCCCAAAACCCTGAAACACCAGCCCCAGCACGACCCCTACACTGCCCGAACACCACTGCACTGCCCTAAACCTTGAAACACCAGCCCCTGCACGACCCCTACACTGCCCGAACACCACTGCACTACCCTAAACCCTGAAACATCACCCCCAGCACGACCCCCTACACTGCCCGAGCACCACTGCACTGCCCTAAACCCTGAAACACCAGCCCCAGCACGACCCCCTACACTGCCCGAACACCACTGCACTGCCCTAAACCCTGAAACACCAGCCCCAGCACGACCGCCTACACTGCCCGAACACCACTGCACTGCCCTAAACCCTGAAACACCAGCCCCAGCACGACCCCCTACACTGCCCGAACACCACTGCACTGCCCTAATCCGTGAAACACCAGCCTCAGCACGACCCCCTACACTGCCTGAACACCACTGCACTGCCCTGAACCCTGAAACACCAGCCCCAGCACAACACCCTACACTGCCCGAACACCACTGCACTGCCCTAAACCCTGAAACACCACCCCGTGCATGACCCCCTACACTGCCCGAACACCACTGCACTGCCCTAAACCCTGAAACACCACCCCCAGCGCGACCCCCTACACTGCCCGAACACCACTGCACTGCCCTAAACACTGAAACACCACCCCCTGCACAACCCCCTACACTGCTCGAACACTACTGCACTGCCCTAAACCCAGAAACACCATCCCCAGCACGACCCCTATACTGCACGAACACCACAGCACTGCCCTAAACCCCGAAACACGACCCCCAGCAAGACCCCCTACACTGCCCGAACACCACTGCACTGCCCTAAACCCTGAAACATCACCCCCAGCAAGACCCCCTACACTGCCCAAACACCACTGCCCTAAACCCTGAATCATCACCCCCAGCAAGACCCCCTACACTGCCCGAACACCACTGCACTGCCCTAAACCCTGAAACACCAGCCCCAGCACGACCCCCTACACTGCACGAACACCACTGCACTACCCTGAAACACCACCCCCTCCACGACCCCCTACACTGCCCGAACACCACTGTACTGCCCTAAACCCTGAAACCCCACCCCCAGCATGACCCCCTACACTGCCAGAACACCACTGCACTGCCCTAAACCCTGAAACACCACCCCCTGCACGACATCCTACACTGCCTGAACACTACTGCACTGCCCTAAACCCTGAAACACCACCCCCAGCACGACCCCCTACACTGCACGAACACCACTGCACCGCCCTAAACCCTGAAACACTACCCCCAGCAAGACCCCCTACACTGCCCGAACACCACTGCACTGCCCTAAACCCTGAAACATCACCCCCAGCAAGACCCCCTACACTGCCCGAACACCACTGCCCTAAACCCTGAAACACCACCCCCAGCAAGACCCCCTACACTGCCCGAACACCACTGCCCTAAACCCTGGAACACCACCCCCAGCAAGACCCCCTACACTGCCCGAACACCACTGCACTGCCCTAAACCCTGAAACACCACCCCCAGCAAGACCCCCTACACTGCCCGAACACCACTGCACTGCTCTAAACCCTGAAACACCACCCCCAGCACGACCCCCACACTGCCCGAACACCACTGCTCTGCCCAAAACCCTGAAACACCAGCCCCAGCACGACCCCCTACACTGCCCGAACACCACTGCACTGCCCTAAATCCTGAAACACCAGCCCCAGCACGACCCCCTACACTGCCCGAACACCACTGCACTGCCCTAAACCCTGAAACACCACCCCCAGCACGACCCCCTACACTGCCCGAACACCACTGCACTGCCCTAAACCCTGAAACACCAGCCCCAGCACAACCCCGTACACTGCCCGAACACCACTGCACTGCCCTAAACCCTGAAACACCAGCCCCAGCACAACCCCGTACACTGCCCAAACACCACTGCACTGCCATAAACCCTGAAACACTAGCCCCAGCACGACCCCCTTCACTGCCTGAGCACCATTGCTCTGCCCTAAACACTGAAACACTAGCCCCAGCACGACCCCCTACACTGCCCGAACACCACTGCACTGCCCTAAACCCTGAAACACCACCCCCAGCACGACCCCCTACACTGCCCGAACACCACTGCACTGCCCTAAACCCTGAAACACCAGCCCCAGCAAGACCCCCTACATTGCCCAAACACCACTGCATTGCCCTAGACTCTGAAACACCAGCCCCAGCAAGACCCCCTACACTGCCCGAACACCACTGCACTGCCCTAAACCCTGAAACACCAGCCCCAGCACGACCCCCTACACTGCCCGAACACCACTGCACTGCCCTAAACCCTGAAACACCAGCCCCAGCACGACCCCCTACACTGCCCGAACACCACTGCACTGCCCTAAACCCTGAAACACCAGCCCCAGCACGACCCCCTACACTGCCCGAACACCACTGCACTGCCCTAAACCCTGAAACACCAGCCCCAGCACCACCCCCTACAATGCCCGAACACCACTGTACTGCCCTAAACCCTGAAACACCACCCCCTGCACCGCCCCCTACACTGCCCGAACACCACTGCACTGCCCTAAACCCTGAAACACCACCCCTGCACGACCCCCTACACTGCCCGAACACCACTGCACTGCCCTAAACCCTGAAACACCACCCCCTGCAAGACCCCCTACACTGCCCGAACACCACTGCACTGCCCTAAACCCTGAAACACCAGCCCCAGCACCACCCCCTACAATGCCCGAACAAACACTGTACTGCCCTAAACCCTGAAACACCACCCCCTGCACCGCCCCCTACACTGCCCGAACACCACTGCACTGCCCTAAACCCTGAAACACCACCCCCTGCACGACCCCTACACTGCCCGAACACCACTGCACTGCCCTAAACCCTGAAACACCACCCCCTGCACCGCCCCCTACACTGCCCGAACACCACTGCACTGCCCTAAACCCTGAAACACCACCCCCAGCATGACCCCCTTTACTGCTCGAACACCACTGCACTGCCCTAAACCCTGAAACACCACCCCCAGCATGACCCCCTACACTGCCCGAACACCACTGCCCTAAACCCTGAAACACCACCCCTGCACGACCCCCTACACTGCCCGAACACCACTGCACTGCCCTAAACCCTGAAACACCACCCCCAAGACAACCCCCTACACTGCCCGAACACCACTGCACTGCCCTAAACCCTAAAACACCACCCCCAGCACGACCCCCTACACTGCCCGAACACCACTGCACTGCCCTAAACCCTAGAACACTACCCCCAGCATGACCCCCTACACTACCCGAACACCACTGCACTACCCTAAACCCTAAAATACTCCCCCAGCACGACCCCCTACACTACCCGAACACGACTGCATGCCCTAAACCCTAAAACACTCCCCCAGCACGACCCCCTACACTGCCCAAACACTACTGCACTGCCCTAAACCCTGAAACACCACCCCTCAGCACGACACCCTACACTGCCCGAACACCACTGCACTGCCCTAAACCCTGAAACACCACCCCAGCACGACCCCCTACACTGCCCGAACACCACTGCACTAAACCCTGAAACACCACCCCCTGCACGACCCCCTACACTGCCGGAACACCACTGCACTGCCCTAAACCCTGAAACACCACCCCCAGCACGACCCCCTTTACTGCTCGAACACCACTGCACTGCCCCAAACCCTGAAACACCACCCCCAGCATGACCCCCTACACTGCCCGAACACCACTGCCCTAAACCCTGAAACACCACCCCTGCACGACCCCCTACACTGCCCGAACACCACTGCACTGCCCTAAACCCTGAAACACCACCCCTGCACGACCCCCTACACTGCCCGAACACCACTGCACTGCCCTAAACCCTGAAACACCACCCCCAGCACGACCCCCTACACTGTCCAAACACCACTGCACTGCCCTAAACCCTAAAACACCACCCCCAGCACGACCCCCTACACTGCCCGAACACCACTGCACTGCCCTAAACCCTAGAACACTACCCCCAGCATGACCCCTACACTACCCGAACACCACTGCACTACCCTAAACCCTAAAATACCCCCCAGCACGATCTCCTACACTACCCGAACACGACTGCACTGCCCTAAACCCTAAAACACTCCCCCCAGCACGACCCCCTACACTACCCGAACACCACTGCACTGCCCTAAACCCTAAAACACTCCCCCAGCATGACCCCCTACACTACCTAAACACCACTGCACTGCCCTAAACCCTAAAACACTACCCCCGCATGACCCCCTACACTACCCAAATACCAATGCACTACCCTAATCCCTAAAACACTACCCCCGCACAACCCCTACACTACCCAAAGACCACTGCACTACCCTAAACTCTAAAACAATACCCCCCGCACGATTCCCTACACTACCCAAAGACCACTGCACTACCCTAAACCCTAAAACACGACCTCCTACACTACACAAACACCACTGCACTACCCTAAACCCTAAAACACTCCCCCAGCACGACCCCCTACACTACCTAAACACCACTGCACTGCCCTAAACCCTAAAACACTACCCCCGCATGACCCCCTACACTACCCAAATACCAATGCACTACCCTAATCCCTAAAACACTACCCCCGCACAACCCCCTACACTACCCAAAGACCACTGCACTACCCTAAACTCTAAAACAATACCCCCCGCACGATTCCCTACACTACCCAAAGACCACTGCACTACCCTAAACCCTAAAACACGACCTCCTACACTACACAAACACCACTGCACTACCCTAAACCCTAAAAAACTACCCCAGCACGAACCCCTACACTACCCAAACACCACTGCACTACCCTAAACCATAAAACACTACCCCCAGCAGTACCCCCTACGCTACCCAAACACCACTGCACTACCCTAAACCCTAAAACACTACCCCCAGCAGTACCCCCTACACTACCCAAACACCATTGCACTACCCTAAACCCTAAAACACTACCCCAAGCAGTATCCCCTACACTACCCAAACACCACTGCACTACCCTAAACCCTAAAACCCTAAAACACTAACCCCCAGCACGACCCCCTATACTACCCAAACACCACTGTACTACCCTAAACCCTAAAACACTCCCCCAGCACGACTCCTACACTACCCAAACACCACTGCACTACCCTAAACCCTAAATCTACCCCCAGCATGACCCCCTACACTACACAAACACCACTGCACTACCCTAAACCCTAAAACACTACCCCCAGCACGACCCTCTTCACTACCTAAACACAACTGCACAATTTGTTACAGGCGTTGCAACGCAGGCCTGTGGTGCTTACTGGAAGTACCTGGTGGGCTAGTTGGGCCCCAGGGACTCTCAGGATTCAAGGTGACCTAATCCCCCAACTTAAAACGCGCCACGGGGCGCGTTTGCACAGTGGTGAAGGGAGGGCGGGCCTCAGGTGACATGTGCGCAAACACGCCCTGTGGTGCGTTTTAAGTTGGGGAGTTAATTCCCTTTGAATCCTGGGGGCCAACTAGCCCACCAGGTACCTTCCAGTAAGCACAACAGAGTTGCGTTGCAGAGAGGTGAAAAAAGGTGCGTGGCCCCGGAACGCCTCTCTGCAACTCAGCTCTGTGGTCCTAACTGTAGGTACCTGGGGGCTAGTTGGGCCCCAGGGACCCTCAGGATTCAAGGGGACTTAATCCCTCAACTTAAAACACGCCACGGGCGCGTTTGCACACATGTCACCTCAGGCCCCCTCCCTTCACCACTGTGCAAACGCGCACTGGCTCTGGTTAGTCAGAGTCAGTTACCACCAGTACCCGCCTGAAAAAGTTGTGGGCACAGGATGATTTTGCAACAAGGCCTCTTTCTGCTCCTCTGTTGGTTCTTTCTGCACATCTTTTGCTTCTTTCTGTGCATTTTTTCTTCTTTCTTCACATGTCCTACCTCTGTTGGCATAGTTAGAAACTAGCATTTAAAAAACCTTTGAAATTCACTTAAAAAATCATAGGTTTCAGGCACGTTATAGTTAGAAATTAGCATTTAAAAAACCTTTGAAATTCACTGAAAAAACCATAGGTTTCAGGCACGTTATAGTTAGAAATTAGCATTTAAAAAACCTTTGAAATTCACTGAAAAAACCATAGGTTTCAGGCACGTTATTGTTAGAAATTAGCATTTAAAAAACCTTTGAAATTCACTGAAAAAACCATAGGTTTTAGGGACAGTTATAGTTAGTTGGACATTGCACTCGTACAAAACCCGTGAAATTCCCCTGTTATAGTTAGTTCAGCTAACTATAACTCGCGCCCCCGCAATGCACTGCTGATGACGTCACATATTACATCACTCATGACATGGTCAGTGACATCACTGATGACATCACTGATGACATCATCCATGTGATAATTTCATGCATCTTCTCACACCCTAATATAACTTTTGATACACCCACTCTAAATTACAGACTGCCATTCTCAAAACCATAGACACTCCAACACCAAAAACTACATACCCACTCACTGATTCTTAGGTCTACACACACATCCACTCACTCACCTGTACAGTCACTCATACTTACAGTCACTCAGTACAGGACTATCATATGCACTCATACACCTATATAAACACTCACACACCGCCACTCATCCATAGAGGTACTCACACACCTAGTCAGTCATGCAAAAAATTAATCACACACCCATTTACTCACCTATACAGTTATACACACACCAGCTCACTTACTCATACAAATACTAGCACATTCTTACGCTCTTATACAATAACTGATACAAGCACACACGCATCCATACAGCCACTCTCACAATAACACACTCTCACTTATAGCCATTTAAATACTCTAACACACATATATACTGCCTTTTACATATGTAGTTACTCGCACATGTACCACTGAGATATACATTCACTCACTAACACACCCATACGCACACTCACCCACCCAAGCAGTCCATCACAGATGCACTCTTGAAATCATGCACCCAGTGAATCACCCACTCACACATCTATGTATAGAGTCACACACACCCCACCCACACAAACACTCAGGCAGCCATACAGATACTCAGAGAACCAATCAATAACCCATATAGACACTCATGTAGCTATTCGCAAATCCATGCATCCACTTACACACCAACAAACAGACGGATACAGACATTCACACAGTTTAGTCACTAACCCATGCATTCAGTAAGATACGTTTAATCACTCACTTGTAGAGTCAGTCACTCACGTACTAAATCATCCATTCAGACACTTATACACCCACTCATTCTTCAATACGCCTTTCCCTATATATATTAAACATATTTAAACTTTACAGAAACACAGTCACTGAATGATGTCATCAGTGATGTCATTTGAGATGTCATCAGTGATGTCATCAGTGATGTCACTGACCATGTCATGAGTGATGTAATATGTGACGTCATCAGCAGTGCATTGCGGGGGCGCGAGTTATAGTTAGCTGAACTAACTATAACAGGGGAATTTCACGGGTTTTGTACGAGTGCAATGTCCAACTAACTATAACTGTCCCTAAAACCTATGGTTTTTTCAGTGAATTTATATATATATATATATATATTATTATTAAAGTTAACAAGAAATACAGCAGACTTTTCACTTTACACAAATTTGTGTTAAAATGCCATTTCTAAGCCCCAATTTCAGAACTGTACACATATCTGGTATTTTTAATCTGAAAAAAGTGTCAATCCTAACTTCACCTGTCACCTCACTTTTTTACATTCCTCCCTCCCCCTTCCTTCTATGTTCATCTTGTTTTTCCCCCAACCAGACCCATTGCCATTTGTCATGGGAGCTCATTCCTGGAGTGCTGCAGCGTTCCCTGCTATTCATTGCTCTTTGGGCAGGGCTACCTTCACACCCATTGATCCGTAGTTGTTATGTAAATGCAGCCATTAGTGTTGGAGGGGCACACAAAGGGAAGCAGCTCCTGTGCTGAAAAAAACAAACATGCAAAGAAAACTGGCTTTGGGGAAGGTGTAGGATTGTGCTGCACTGCCACTCGCTTTAGTAAGGCCAGTGCAATATCCTAAATGGGACTGGATTACTGACCACAGCCTAGCCCAGGCCATTTCACGCACCTGACGGAGAGGGGGCTGGGGTTGGGAGGCTAAAGCACTTTTACCTGAATGGTCGTTGCACGCCTAATTAACAGAGCAGGGTCTCCCTAGACCCTGTCCTGTTAATCACAGCGTGATGCAAGCCCTCTCAAACCCCTGCAGTGTGGGGAAATTCAAAGGGGTGCCTCTGGACTTTAGCAGCGTCCCTGCAAAAGTCTACTTCAGAGGCTCAGTGAGATTGCGAGATCCAGAAGCAGAGCGGCATCTGTCCTGCGTTGGAGGAGATACCGAACCTGAGCCTGCCCTGCCATCAATCAGGGTACCGGTACTCTCCCTGACTAAAGAAAAGTGCCGGTACTGACAGCTAGAAAATTTGGAAGTGCCGGTACTCAGTACTGGTGAGTAACGGCCCATTTCAAGCACTGGTGTATTGTATTATTATTTAGGTATGTGTTTTGTTTCTGTCGTATTACAGCCCTAAAGAAGTTCGCAGTGGTGAACAAAATGCATTGGTGTTGTTTTATGGCTGTTATGTTTGGATCTACATGATTACTGTACAAGCAAAATAAAGAAGATATGGAACATTCTACATTTTGATTTGGACTTTCTTACACGGTTATTTATTGTTGGTGCATCACTATATTACATTTTCTACTTTGTGGACTCGGGGCACACCCTTGAGCAGCGGGTGCTTAGTAGTGAGTGCACATGATTCTCTTGGAATTACTTATCTTCGGACAAAGGAGAAGTGCGGTTAATTTGGGCTCGCTGCTCAATTCGTATTTTTGTACATCTTCGTGTCTATCTAGTTTTGAATTTTATGAAGCAAATCTTAGGCCTCTTGAACTGTTCAGAGCAGATGGAATTTCCCCTTATTAACAACTTTCAATTTGGACTGCTGATCTAATGTGGCCTGTACCTCTGCTGATGTGAACTGACCCATGAGATCATGAAATGCCCTGTGGTGTCGTGCTACCGCAACTGACACATTTGAGAAAATTACAAAAGTTGGCTTTTTCGGAAATTACAAAGTTTTCTTCTGAATAGCTCTAGATAGAATCTATTTCATGATCCGATAGTCTGCAAAATTAATAAGAATAGTATGTGGATATTTGGAGTTGACTGCACGTTGCACGGGAACCCGATCAGCTTGCATGATTGAAAGATCGACTGGTGCGTCTGGCAAAATGTCGGTTTTAAACAATGATGAAAGCACACTAACCCCTGGGCGATCCAGGGGGAGGGAACTAGAGGCGCAGGGCACTAGGAGCAAGCTAGCCTCCAACACGAAATGTGAACACAAAAGAAGCTGCTCCCAACGAAATGACCGAAGGTACTCTAAATCTTGACTGTGAGTGCTGGCATCTCACAAAAAGTGAAGGACTGTCCTCACACACCGCCAGGTGTCATGCTTCATCATCAACAGTCCTCGCCCTCTAGAAACTCGGTTTGGTAGAGGGCGGGCCTTCACCTGGAGACAGGGAGGCACTTCTAAAACTAAGTGGGGGCCCGTGACAATTGAGTGGAGTTTTAATAACCATTTCAGTTACCAAATTATATTTAATAGAGGAGGTAGCTATATGGTGTTAAAATAATGTGGGCGGTGAGCATGGGGATATTATTGTCCCCTCACCGTAGTGATTGTGGTCAACATGTTTCTGCCACTAGGCCCAATAGGGTCAGCGGAATTCATCAGGACCAAGAGAGTGCTCCATTCTTACCAAGGTTGTGGTGAGAAAATACCACTTGGTGTGTCGTGTAGTTCCTATTGTACCCATGCAGGACCTGCGCGTTTGGATAACATAGACTAGGATTTAGTCGAACCCCCATACCTAAATAGAGAGTGTGTGGGACCCCGTCCTGGTCTCGAGTTGGACACCCCGCAAGGGCTGTGTTAGACCGCTGTCAGCTGGAGCGACTGCATGCAGGAGCCTCAGCGTCTCTGGTCAGTGTGTCAGCATGGAAGTCTTGGTTCCCTCTGTCTTACCGTGGCAAGATGTGGTGTATTTATACCCTAAAGTGTCTCGTCCCTCAGTATGGTTTGTATTGGTCTTTGTTAGACATGAGGAAGACGTCAGGGGTGAACTTTGTACATATATATTATGCGGGAGATGTAGCTGGTGAATGCTCATGCATAATTTATGAGTACATTGTAGGCTTGTGTTCGGGAAAAACCCTGCAGTGTTCTAACCACAGACTAGATGACGTTCAACCCTCAGAGCTCGTTGTGTACTGTAGGGAACTGATGTAGGTGAAAGATCATGCCTATATTAGGGCATAGAAGATCATGACCATAATAGGGCATAGACGATTATGACCAAAATAGGGCATATACGAGTATGACCATAATAGGGCATATGCGAATAGGACCATATACGGCATATATGAACGCGTCTATATTAGGGCCTCTATATGAAACATAACAGGTGGGATGACCTTTGTCACACTCCACCGGAGAAAAGGACTCTCATCAAGCCTGTAAAAATAGAAATAGAGAGAAATATATGCAAGAATACCATCAGGATAACAATCAGGATGTTCGGTCACAAAAGGTACATTCATACCCACATGCACAGGTATTTTTAACGTGGGTGGCTATATGTGTGTAACACATGTCATTCAAACGTGAACACACTAAAACAGGAGAACATCTCATGTGAGAAAATTTCTCACACTTCTTACCCTTGAGTAATACCCTACATGCCGCATGGGAGGAGAATGGAGGAGAGACCCCTGTTGTCAAACTCTGGAGGGAAGATGAAGACAATAAGGTAAAGGTAAATTAGAAAACCAGTCAATGCTCTTTTACAAAATCATGCTCAATCACACATTCATGCATGCCCTTACTGCCTCAAGGTGCGTCTCTCGTGGGTGCACCTAGCAGTATCCGTCTGTCCTCCCCGAAGGTGACTGAAGTGCGGAGGGAGCGTGGTATATATAGTGCTCTTAACAGGTCGAAAGTAGGTTAATTGGTGGATAATTAACACAAGTGCCCGAGAGCCCGGTGGTTCCGGTGTCCCAAACTGCGCCTAAGCTTTGCGGTCTAGAATTGCCTGACCTGCTCGTTTTGCCGCAGTGTGCGTGGCCCATGCGCGACCTGAGATCCGGTGTCCGTTTTGTTGGTGTTTTGCGCGGACAGGCAAATGCCTGTCCGAATGTGCCGGCCAATCGTGGGCCGATAGCGCAGTGATTCGTGATCGGGAGGAGTCTTCACCACATCTTGTGTCCCAGCGCGAAGGTCAGGCAGGTGCCTGATCATCGCGTATGTCAGCAAAATTAGCCAATAGTGGTTGCTGAAACAGCCACATGATCAGTTGCTGGGTTTCGAGATCTGTTGCTGTGTCGGCCAAGAAGTGTGCCGTGTTTTGTAAATAAAAGGTCCGAGACAGCTTTTACAGTAATAATGCGACTCGATGCACAATAGGGTAAGCGTGCAAGGGGTCCGAGGTGGTTACATTAAAATTGTCGGAAAAAAATATATGATGGAGTGTTGAGGCTGTTCTGGTGTCAATGTGGTACAAAGTTACTACACATGAAAGTGCATCTTTCACTCCAGAATCACTATATGTTGAAAACTGTGCGCGGAGATGTGCTAAACATACAGTACGGTTATTGCATGTATTAAAAACCCACAAAGATGGCGGGTGTATGTCCTCCTTTCGTTGGGTGGGAACCTACGATGGGGGAAGCCCCGAAACGGTATCCACTGTACTGTATAACCAAAGGGCTTAAATGTGCCCTGTGTGAGCTTTAGATGATGCAAAATCTCATAAAAGGGTGTGATTATGTATTTAGCAGATAGGCAGTTGGGGTGGCGTTGTTCGGACCCTCATAGTGGCAATCTTATCTTCCCATCTGTAGCCACGGGATTTAATCGTTTAGTCCTGTGTCCCATGAACGCACATGAGATGTTCTCCTGTTTTAGTGTGTTCACGTATAGCCACCCACGTTAAAAATACCTGTGCATGTGGGTATGAATGTACCTTTTGTGACCGAACATCCTGATTGTTATCCTGATGGTATTCTTGCATATATTTCTCTCCATTTCTATTTTTACAGGCTTGATGAGAGTCTTTTTCTCCGGTGGAGTGTGACAAAGGTCATCCCACCAAGTGGTATTTTCTCACCACAACGTTGGTAAGAACGGAGCCCTCTCTTGGTCCTGATGAATGCCGCGGACCCTATTGGGCCTATTGGCAGAAACATGTTGACCACAATCACTACGGTGAGGGGACAATAATATCCCCATGCTCACCGCCCACATTATTTTAACACCATATAACTACCTCCTCTATTAAATATAATTTGGTAACTGTAATGGTTTTTAAAACTCCACTCACTTGTCACGGGCCCCCACTTAGTTTTAGAAGTGCCTTCCTGTCTCCAGGTGAAGGCCCGCCCTCTACCAAGCCGAGTTTCTAGAGGGCGAGGACTGCCGATGATGAAGCATGACACCTGGCGGTGTGTGAGGACAGTCCTTCACTTTCTGTGAGATGCCAGCACTCACAGTCAAGATTTAGAGTACCTTCGGTCATTTCGTTGGGAGCAGCTTCTTTTGTGTTCACTTTTAATCAATGATACCTTCAATTGAAGTGTGTCTTTAAAGCTTGCATGAGTCTCACTTTCCTCCGGAATACTCACAAATCGAAGATTAGACCATCTTGCATAATTCCCCATCTCCTCGATTTTATTCTCAAAGAAATTAACTTTCTTCTTCATACTTAGCATTCCTTTATTAAACATTTCTTTATTAAACTAAAGGGATTTTGCCTCACGGTCCAATATCCTTTTCTCACCTTCCTGAAATCTGGCATCTGCATGATGCTTTCCTCAATTTTTCCCAGTCTTGGTAGAGAGCAGCAATGTCCTGGACTTTTTGTCTGTTTTAAATTGCGAATCTCCAATATTGTCTCCAATAGCAATTCGATTGATTCTGGTTGCTCAAGAGCCAAAGGACTACTGGATCCCTGAGCTAGCTCCATTGGGCGGAAATTATCTTGTTCACCCATATGTGGCATTTGATCAGAGCGCTTCCCAGACTCTGCCTCAGAGACTTCCAGAGTCAAGCCTGAATCCAGCAATTGAAGATGAATTTGCTCGGAGGATTTAGAGATACTCTGCCGCAGCTATATCTATGTTCCTCTTAGCTGTGGAGGCTGATTGTGGCATTGCCTTTTCAGTACAGCTGTTCGATTGTTCGATCCTTCAGCCTGGCCTCGGTACTCTGGTCTTCATCCACCTGTTGTGAGTGCGTCAAATCTCCAGATTGGCCCCTGCTCCACCCTGATTCATATTTTCTTGCTCCTGGGATACCACTTCCAGTATCGAACTTTGTGGGTCGGGATCCTTAAGCGAGAAATTATATTCAAAGTCAACAGAGTCACTACCTTCAGCTTGTAGGAATGTAACATTTGTGGTTGGCAATAGGGCTCTGGCTATGTCTCCTCTCACTAAAACACTTCTCTTCTTTTGAGCTGCTGTTGCTAAACGACCCTGAGTGACTTGTTTTTTCGTTTTCAGTGAAAGAGGCGTTACACTGCTGGCAACAGCAGCCCCTCTTAGATGTTGTTGCCACATGATATCGAAATAAAGTCCATCACTTGCACCAATCATGAACCAGGCCATTCATGTTATGCCAGCTGAAGAAAAACATTTTCTCAGGTGATTTCCAGTCTATGTGCTTGGCGATGTGTGACCCCGTAAAAAAGGAGAACATGCCAAAATTTGACTGAGTGCCTAGAGTGACCCCCCACCCCGACTCCTCTCGGATGGAGTTCACTCACTTCGGAGACTGATAGGCCTGTCCCTTCCACCGGGGCACGATGCTGCTTTCCCTTCTGGCACATGCAGATAGCAATCTGCCGCAGCGCTAGGCCGCTCATCCTCATCAATAACCCAGCTCTTCCCTGGGTGAGTTACTATAATCCTGGCATCCTACTTTGATGTTGGCATAACTGCGTTGCGGCTCGTGCTTCATTTGTGCTTTGTACCTCAGCCCCCGTACTTGCTTGCAGCGGCCGCTTCCCAAGCATCCGACCTCTGGAAGCAGAAACAACATGAGCAGAGAGAGGATACAGGAGCGCGCTAGCAGCAGATCAAGTGGAATCCACCTGCTGCAAGGGAGATCTGAATTTTCTCATTCTCATTCTCATCCGGTATATTTGAACAGCAATGCTGAGCATTCAGCATCTTGTAGACTGTCTTTTTTCAGTAAGCAAAATGTCTAATGCTAAGTGATTTTGTAAAACCATTGATCTAATAGCCTCTATTCTGTATTAACAACTAATAAAGCTCTAGAAGTACTGTTTTCCAACTTGTCCACAATGGTTGAAAGTTTTCTAATCTTCTTGTCATTCAATACAACCCACATTGGTAGAATGATTGCTCCAAAAATATCTCCAACTAGTTGAGTTCCATCACCTGTGCTATGAGTATGTTTGTGGGATGGCACCATTATTAGAGCATCTATATTAAATACATGATACATCTTAGGAAACAGCGAAGTTAAATAGAAAACACTCTCCCAGTCAGCTGGCAATAGAAAATAAGCATCCTGCCCACAATTCAAATAACCTCCTGGAATGACTGTTACCTCTCCCAGCAAGATTTGCCATGTACCCACCATAATTTCAAAGGTGTGTTCGCAACTACTAATCCCCATGGGTCTATTTCTAAATTGGTTTCTTCTACTGTAAACACATATTTTCCTCTTTTGTCTCATGTCTAATTTTAGTTTTGGGTAAACCATTTTCTCTTTGTATTCATCTTCTTTCTTCCAAACATTTTTCAAAAGGTCGTCCTCTCTGTTTTAACTGTGTGAAATGTTTGTTCTGCTTCTCTCTAATGTCATAATGAAATCTTTCTCCAAGGGTTTCATTAAACAGGTTATTTTTTCTCTGTGCCTTAACAGTGTTTTTAGGCTTGGATAGTCTCAAATAACACCAAGCTGTGTCTGTTTCTTTTGCCAGTGAGTGGAGATTCATATTCTTTTGTAATGGAACTTTTGAAAAAATCATGTCTTAATTTGAGCAATAATATTCAAAGTATTCTTGCCTATTTACTAAGCTAAGCAAAATACTACATGTAATTGCGTTTGACAAAGGTATGTGATGGTATGTCACTTCCTCTGCAGCTGATGACGGTAAGTGTGCACAGCCATAGCAGTCCTTTGTGTCTAAAGCCTGAGTGTATTCTTGAACTAACCTAGAGTAAACATTAGTTGTGTAATCTTCTTCCATGTAGTTCACTAATGATGCCTTCTATTTTTCCTCATCTTTTGTGTGTGTGTAGATTTCATAGGAGCAAGTGTAGACATAATTTTCTCTTTCTCTAGTATGAAATAAAACCCTATTAAAATTGTTATGATCACTAACACTGTTATTAGAAATGTAATACACATAATGATCTTGCATCTACCCTACTTAGGAAACACATGTTTATCTGCAGTCAGATTGTTAAGCAAAAATATAGCAGCGATAATTCAACAGCTCAGTTCAGATTTCTTTTGTTTTTCTTCTTCAGTTAGTTCTTTCAGCATTATTAACAGTAATTTTCATGTAGTCATCCCTAAACCCTACTCTGTCTTCTTCTAAATGTGTAAACCCCACTCTTCTACAGAAGCCCTGGGCTTAGGGAATCTTCTTAATTCTTTTAAAACATACATTTTATTTCATTCTTTTGCACTCCTTAATAATGTGTCTCAAACGTTTGTTTCTTTTCAGAAATCTTTTTTTTTCTAACAACTTTATCCAACATTTGTTTTAGTGTGACATCATGGGGGCTCAAACAGTTTAGATCTCAGGTCAATCAAATCCTCCACTGATACATTCAGTACTTGATTCACGTGGTATGCCCATTCCGGTGCAGAATACCTTCAACAAGGCACTCTCGCTTTCTTTGATTTGTTGATCTTCTTTGTCACACCGCTTGACTCTGTCTCTTCAGCAATAGTTGGTGGTATGCAATCAACTGACATACTTGACCTCAATTTTCTTTGAGTTTAATTTCGTGGTCATTCCGCGTTGTGGGTGACTCTTCTTGACCCAGTACTTGCCCCTTCACCCAGATCATCTATTTGTTCTAGTGTTGTCTCAACAGTTTTTTCAGGTTATCTGCTCTCTCCTCCCCTTCACACCGTTCTCCTTTTTGCTGTTGTGTCTCTTGCGGTATTGCTCCTTTCAATTGTCCACCTTGCGGTAATTCTTTCACCATTGCTCATGGATCTGGCTCAAAGAATACTATTTCTTCATATGGACTTTTTACTCTCTGAGTGTGCGATGCATGCACCCAGTTTGGTACTCCGGCGCACTTAACATCAGTGTTCGTGATGAGAATCACCTTGAAGGGGCCTTTCCATCTCGGTTTCAAGCAAGACCTTTACACATGCTTTCGATCAATACCAAGTCTCGTGGATTGAGGCAATGGCACTGTTACTGATGTAAATTTAAGGTAGCAGCTTCAACCTGATAAGAGACAGAACGCACCACATCAGCCAATCCCTTACAGTAATAGAGTATCATGTCATCTGTGATGTTCAAAAGTGCATTCACAGGTACAACAGGCAGTCTCATTGCACACCCTGTCAATATCTCATGTGGAGATGACCCTGTCTTCTTGTCAGGAATACTTCAGAGACTCATCAACACCAAAGGCAAAGCATCTGCCATTTCAAGTGATGTGGAGGCACAAACGTTTGCCAACCAGGGCTTTCTGGTTCTATTCAGCTGTTCAACAATTCCATAAGCTTCTGGTCGATAGCGCCAGTGTAATCTCTGCTTGAGTTGTAATGCTGCACAAAGCATCTTTAGGACCTCATTGTTGAAATGAGTCCTACAATCTGACTCCAGAGAAACAGTTCATCCGTACCTGGGTATCAACTCTCGCAACAGCAATTTTGCTACAGTGAGACTGTCATTTCTCTGTGTTGGGTATGCTTCCACCCTTTGAGAGAAAATGCACACTATACCAGGAAGTATCTGAGCCCGTTACAGACAGGCATCTCGATAAAGTCCATCTGCATTCTGTTGGAGGGACTCCCTATATGACTCATTGTTATTGATGTCCTTTTCCCTATTTTTATCTGCTGACATGTCTCACATTGATGGCACAGTTCTTCTGCAAGTATCCTAAATCTAGGGTTAAGCCAATTCTGTCGGAATAATCTCACCATTGCATCTCTTCCTACCTAGATGTGTTGGACCATGGAAATGTTGTATCATAGGAAACCATAAACTGTTTGGCAACACTGGTCTTCCATCTGCTCAAATCCAAATTTCATTTGCATTTTTCCCACATTCTGCCCTGATCCAACCCAACTGTTCTACTTCTGAAACATTTTCCCGCACTCTTAAATTCTTCCAATGTATCAGTTACTGACAACAACATCAAAAAAGCAGTGTCCTCGTCAAATTCATTTGTGTAAGCCCCAATAAATGTGCAGGCCACAAGTGCATAATACCGTGCAACTTCATACACAAATTTGTTTCCAACTGTGACATATCCATTGCCACGTCTGTGAGCTGCATATTTAACAATCGCTGCCTCTGTAGGCATTTGTAAAGCATCAATCAATCTTTTCACATGTTCGCCATTTCTTATTGGTGAGTCAAATGAGGTCATGAAACCTCTTTGTGACCATAATTGTCTAAAATCATGGACCACACTAAAGCCATACTGTCCATCTGTAAATATAGCCACTTTCAATTGGGCTGTTAGACTGCAAACTCTTGCAAGGGCAAGTAATTCTGTAACTTGTGCTGAGGTAACATCTCTAAGTCATGGAGCTTCCACAACCTCTTGAATTGTACAGACAGCAGAGGTTGCTCTCAGGGTGCCTTCATTATTTCTCAGACATGAGCCATCTACAACGATTACATAATCAGGCTCAATTAAAGGTTAATCTTTTATGTCTGGCTTCGGCTTTGTGCATCATTACTGGAGTCCTCATTTACAGGTAACAAAGTGGACAGGTTCAAAATTTGTCATCGTTTAAGAATTATATTTTTGGCAGCAAGGATCTGTTGCTCGTACTTTGTAAGTCTGCTGCTTGTCCTATACTGTGTTTTTGTCCTATCACTATGTTCTCACATCTCTCAATATTGATACCAACCGCTGCAATTGCTTTATGGTAGCCGGGCAGTCCTGGGGCTGCAGGGTCAAGGGTAGTCGAAAAATAAGCCATAGGTCTTCGTGAATCTCCATGCATCTGAGTAAGTACTAAGAGAGCACAGCTCTCCCTCTCGCTGCAAAACAATGTGAACATCTTAGTGTATTCACACATTCCTAGTGCCGGGGCAGGACAGAGACTTTCTCTCAGCTCTAGGAATGCTTTCAAGCACTTGTTATTCCATGGAAGTGGATCAGGTAATCTTTGTGTGTCAGCCTTAGTAAACGCTTAGCCACTAGGGAAAAGTTCAGTGTCCACTGTCTACAGTAGACAACCATGCCCAAAAACTTCCTGACTTCTCTCTGTGTTCTGGGTCAGCTCATCTGGAGGATTGTCTCTACTCTCTCTTGTGACATCTTTCTCAATGATATGTCCCAAGTATTGGACTTCTTTTTGACTGCACTGCAGTTTACCTGGAGACACTTTGTCTGTTTTCAGCCAGGTAATTTAACAAAGTAATTGTATCCTGTTTGCAAGCTTCTGATGTATCTGATGCCACAAGCAGGTTATTGATATATTGCACAAGAACTGATCTGCAACCCATCTGCAAAGGTTCAAGATTCTTTTTCAAGATCTGATTGAAAATAGAAGTGCTTTCTATATACCCTTGTGGAACAAGGCACCATGCGCAAACTCTCTCTGAACGAAAATGAGAACAAGTACTGATTGTCCTCGAGCAATGGAACAGAGAAAAAGTCCAGACACAAGTCCACAACAGTAAAGCATTCTGCAGTGCATGGAATTTAGAAAAGGATGGTGTCTGGATTCGGTACCACAGGACAACCTAGAACAACAATTGTGTTAATGTTTGTTTCAAAGGTCTTGTACAATCTGGTATTTACCATTAGTTTTCTGCAAGCCGATGATTGGAGAGTTGCAGGGCTTCCAAAAATTTCTTTTAGAATCCCTTTCCTCAGCATGTCATTACAGGTGCTATTCCTGCAACTGTCTCTGGGGGCAAATTGTATGGTGGTGTTCACTGATCTACAGAATTAGGTTTTACTGTGACTCGGACAGGCTCTACACCACTAATCAGCCTGATATCCTTCCCTGTGAAGTTCCATACTTCTGGGTTCACTGTCTCTTTTAAAGCTGGAGGTAAACCTTCAATTGTTCTTCCTGGGTACAATCCTACAGCTGTTTCATTTGGGCCATTTTAAATTCAACATCTTTATCATGCGTTTGGAATTTGACACCCTTCAGTGTACAGTAAATAGCGCAATTTAACTTGCACAACAGGTCTCTCGCTAGCAGCTTTACAGGACTAGAAAAACAAACAACGAATTCATGGTTTTAGTCAAATTAACCTATTTTTAAAGGGACTTTCTCTGAAATTGGGTTGGTTATCTGTTAATTAGTAACTCCTACAACTTGGTACTTGTTTCCTGCGAGGGGTAGGTCTGGGAATTCCGCTGCTCTAATAGTGGATCGGGTAGTTGCGGTGTCGCTCAAAAATGACATTTTGTGGTCATTAACTTCTCCTTCTACAAATGGTCCACTCTGGACTACTTCCAAAACTGTGCCAAGTACACAATCTTCCTCACCCCTCAGGCACTGTCATTGGGAATTGTCAGAGACAAAACTGTCATTATCTAGCATAGGGCACTGTTGAATTGTGTTCTGACTCTGGTTCTGATTTTGAAATGTAATCGAGGGTGCTCTCAGCATCTGATTCATATTGAATGTAGGGGTTCCCATATTCTGTGGGGACACCAGGGCTTAGGGAACCTACATTATGGGAACCTGTCTCTGCATTGGTCCTTGCACTTGCTGAACGTACCCATTCTGCACTTGATTCCCTCCTTGCATTTGACCATTTCCATTCATTCTATCTGGATTTAGCCTTCACTCCCTCTTCCAATGCCCAATTTTGTTACAAAAATGACAAGGGGTCATCTTCTTCAAGGTCGCAACATATATACTAGAATTTGGATCAATCGGAACACCTCTGCCTCTATCTTGTGAAAAATCAACTCCTCCTTGAACATCTTCAGTCTGCAAACCAACACTTTGCATCCCACTCTGGTTCCCTGCAAAGGATTGATTCTGAAAACCGTTCTGAGCCAACCTCGTCAGGGCAGCCTTATATTTCTCCTTGAGCTTTTTCTGTTTCATCTCTTGTTCGTCACTACAATATTTTGCATACCTTAGAATTTCATCTAATAGTTTTGTCTGCCAGCAAATCACACTCTGTTGTATGTGCATACTGATCTCTGGTATTAACCCAAAATCAAACTGTGAAACAAAAAACCCCATATCACTCTTGTAGGGATGTTTCTGTCCACTTTGTTGTTGAAACACCTGCGGCAGTCTCTTATAGTAATCATGATCTGATTCCTTTGGTTCCTGTGAGGTTATTTTTATCTTTACCTTTGCTCCAGGGTACATGAACACACCCTTCCGTGGTCTTTCTCTCAACAGAAAAGCTGAGTCTTCTCCTTCATCTAGAAAACCTGACAGTGGCTTAATATTTGTTTCAAATGCCACTAATTGTTTCTTTTTCTTCTCATGCTTCTTTACCCATTTGCTTTATAATTACTCAAAATCACTCCATTTACAAATTTGTTTCATTAATTCAGTAATGTGTAATCGGATTCCTGAAGAACACATTGTTTCAATAGCTTCATCATCCAATTTCACCCTGAAACCTTTCTGCAATGGGACACTTTTTGAAAGATTGACTTCATGTTTTCGGGCTAATTCAGTTAGTTTATCATAAGTAGCCGCTGCATGCTTAGTAATTTCTTTGCTCAAATATATCAACTTTGTTTCTTGCTACTGATTCACAAGCCCAAGAGCTAAATAACCTCTGATTATTTCTTCTAGCTCTATTTTTACACTCACGATATTGAACAGTCTTTTCCTCTCTGTCTCTTGTGTTTTGGGAGCCAGATTTCCCATGCTTTCTGCGTTTTAATTCTCTACCATTGGGGAAAAATCCCATCTTCATATTGTTTAGTCTCCCCCTGTGTTATTGGTGCCGTAAAGACAAACCTTCTCCCTTCCCTCAATGACTGAACAGTCTGTAGTGGTGTCCAAGCAACAATTTGGGAATTCTGCGATGTTGGGATAAACCCTGTCACAGGTGTTCCACCTACAGTTCTTTGAACTACTGCATCTGGAGCAATGTTAGTTGGAGCGGTTGTTGTGCAAATCTCCAATGGCTGTACTGTTATGATCCTAGCAACAGGTGTTGGTACAGTTACGATAGAAGCAGTAACATCTGGAGGTATCACTGTAGGAACATTCTCAACTCGGGTAGGCACAACACTAGATATAACTGGTTGTACAATAGGCTGTGTCATCTGCAATGGTCTTTCGATCTGAATCACATTTGGGTTAACAGGGGCTATTGTTATATTCCATATAGGTACCATAATATAGGCCCCAGTAACTTCATTACCCTTCACCTATATTCTTCCCTACATTACAGTTGTCACGGTTTACGGGGACTGACCTTTTACCTAGATACGAACCTGCATTCAGAACACGGGTTTTCCCTAGTTCGAAATCTCATACATTATGCATGAGGATTCTTGGAAGCACAGCAGGACTACCATCTCCTGTATAAAATCTATGTACAAAGTTTATGCCCGACGTCATCCTTAGGCCGACACAGTAATACAGCGAGGTAGGACCCCTGGGGAGACCTATGGGTATATATACATCACATCTTGCTAAGATAGAGCAGAGGAGACCGAGACTTCCCGGCCGACACACTGACCAGAGACGCTGAGGTTCCTGCATGCAGACACTCCAGCTCGCAGTGGTCTAACATCCCTCGCGGGGTGTCCAACTCAAGACCAGGACGGGGTCCCACAGTCTCTCACTTCAGGTAATGGGGTTGACTAAATCCTAGAGGGATTCTTGGCTTAACACCTACCTTCATACATTCTAGGTACACTTAGGTACATCTAGTTAGGGAGGCATCGTAGGAGTACGCATCTTTTTATCATGTGTTTTATATACTCTAATGTATTCATGATTATTGCAAGATGGTAGAGCTATACCATCCATTCACCTTTATAGTACTGCTACTCATTTATATCCTATACTGTCTAACGGTTGTTGCAGCTCATTTATTATATACCAGAATAACAACTGTTTAATAAATGCTTATTGAAAAACGCTCATCCTGTTTATTCGGTGTATCTCTCTGAGACAGACTAAGTAAGCACGAGTGACTGAGCGAAAGGTAGTATATTGTTTCCACGGTCCTGAGGGATCAGGGTTGTCATGTTCGATGGTTGCCAGGAACTATTCTCTCCTTGGTAAGAGGAGATTCTAGTGGCACTGTGAGCTAGTTGGTACAAAAAGGGCCAACATACCCGGTGGGGGTGTGCAGAATCAGTCTGGCACCAATCCTACAGTGTATGTTGTCTAAACACGCAGATCCTGTATACTTTTTATAGGAACTACACGACATGGCGCCGCCAACGTTGGTTGGGTACTTATTTAACAGCAGAATCTGAGTAGTTCAGTTGTGCTATTCTCAGAGACCCCTACTCACAAATCCCCAGAAACGTCTGGTGTGGGAGGGCACAAATTCCGCCACAGCTGAGTAGGCGAAAAGTACTATTTATTAGCTGTTGGTTAATCAAGCTTGAAGGACACAGTGTTCCTAAAGATTGTGCATAACACCTTATCTAAGTTCCCTTGAAAAGTTATTTCGTGTTCTAAACACAATGACTAATCAGGTCCTAGACCCACTAAACCAGCCATTGCCGCTCTCGGAAGACGAGGAAGATGCATACGCAATACATATTGCCACAAACATTAGAAACGCAGTCACCCTGAAACTGCTTGCGCATGGTTTAACGCCTAGGCGTGGCGTAGTAGCTTTCGTGATAGAGGCACACGAATTATACAGAACAGAGGTATTTTATTTGTGGGTTACATTCCCAGCAGCAAATACAAGAACAAAAACATTTCATTACTAGACATGCTGATCCATACTAGACCTAAGGTGAAAGCAGCTAATCAACAGGGAACATTGTGGCATTTACCAGTGGTAAAAGGCCACTCCCATGCGGAGCTTGCACAGCTTGCGCATTCACCTCTGTACAGAAGACCATCACACTCAATAACACGTTCACATGGGAGATGAGGTCACATACGAATTGCAATACATCCAACTGCATATATTTGATTACATGCCCCTGTAATTTATATTACATAGGGATGACGAGTCGCCCAATAAAATTACGTATATCAGAACACCGCAGCAATTTTCGATGTCATAAGAATAACACGAAAATGTGCTCTCACTACCTTGAGAATAACCACACACCAGACTCTTTGAAATGGGTTATCCTAGAAACATTCCCCAAGATAACCAAGAGAGGCCTATTCGCAAAAGAGCAAAGGTGGGTTCACCGTTTATCTACAAGCGACAAGGGGCTCAACGAAGACATACCATGGAGCTCACTTAGAACCTGACTAAACATATGACAGTAGAGCGGGACATGATTTTTTGCACCCTAGCAGACTCCTATAAATAACGAAACAGTACCTATGACCTGTATCTGACCCTTTAGAGCTATACCACCAAGCTCATAGATACCGAAGGTCAGCCACTACACACGAGTATCAACACACTGCTTATGATTAGATCACATCCGTGACCATTTTTGGTTCTTATTCAGCCACCCCATCGCACCACTTCCATATGACAGCCTGAGGAGTTTGCGAGTGACCAATATGAAACTAGATTTTTGATATACATTTTTTTTTGATAAGGGTCAATTAATTAACTTCTGATAACACGCATAGTATTCAAACAAATGACCCTCCTTGTTTATTTTGGCCTAGGTATGCATGGCCGCCGAAATCACAGTCTCGTTAATTGTTTCCACCACCCGAGACACCTCGTATCCATTACGCCGATACACCACTCAAAGATGGCAGCCAAATTCACGGCCCCACACTGATTGGTTAAGCAATGTACATGCTGTGTAGTCCCGCCCCCGGCATGTGACACTCAGCCATATAAAAACAGTGAGCCCTTTGACCCCCGCACCACCCGGACCCGGTAGGAGTGGGTAGGTCGTAGCCGATGCACAACAAACTGAACCGTGAGTATCTAGAGATGCCAAGCAGTGACATCAACCTTGACTGTGGGATAACTGGTTCCATTTAGATCCCGTTTAGACCTTACTACAGGGAGTTGACTGGGAGCACTATATAGCCGCTTCTGTTTTTCTGCAACTCCTCGTTGTGGCTGATAGGCACAGCGTTTGGTCCACTCACACGAACAACGCTCTTCAGGGGAAGCAACGAGTTCATTTATCACGGATGAACGTTGCCCCATTAAGACAGGACAATCTGGGGGGCACAGTGCTCGCTTTAGTGGAGTGTGCGAGCACTTTAGTGCATGATTATTAGTTACCATGCCGCTGCGATGGGAGTTGGATTAGCGCTAAGATTTGAATAATTCGGGGTAGTCGCGAGGGCTACCGCCAGCACCAACAGCACTTGAATAGTCTGTGAATGTTCTATTTAAACAATATAAATGCACATGATCTAGACCAAGCACCGCAACCTCCAGAACTAACCTATGTTGATTTTCAAAAGAGTACTTGAACAATGTATGTTGCACATGAACCATGAGAACGTTTTTCTAACAAACGTTTTTCTAACAAACATTAAGTGATGCTGTAACCACCAGTTGTCGTACATTTCTCTCCTTTTAGTTAGTTACATATAAGAGCAATGCCTTATACGTGGCCTACCGGGTACTGTTGAAGCCTGGTTCATATACAGATTTGGGTGAGTTTCTTAGTATTGTATCTTTGCTGCATTACTGAAGTGCCACAAGGGCAATAATTTATATTAGCTCACTGTGGGCACTCACTACTAATCACTGTTTTAACTATTTTAAGAGTCCTCAAACGCGATTGCGTCCACCATTCACCTATAAAGATAAGTAGTGAGGGTCACCAATAAAGTATATACCTGTCGCTGTCATGTACAATACCAACCCTGTATGATGCCAGGAACCTGAATGATGTCACGATTTTGTTTCCCCATACAGGTAGATCCAGGTTCAAACAGGTACACGAATAGTAAAACACTTGTTGTGAGGTAATTCCATGTCACACATATTAGTGTAGATAGTTTCACTTTTCTGGTACTGAAGAATCGCAAGTGGAATACACTTTGAGCGAGAAACATGTTGACCTGCACATTTTTTCAATGAGGACACTACAATCCGAGACATTAAGCTTGGACGGGAGCCTTGTGGTTTGTTTTTACTGAGGGTAGGAGACCCCCAGAATAAAGCTTGTCGTTCTAAGTACTCTGAACCCTATTTTAATCACCTTTTCACATCTACACAGTTCTGGCCCCACACCCGCACTTCACCATATGGCTATTGGATAAAAGATCTCTGAAAAAGTGCCCCTACTATAGGGAGCTCATCGGGCATTGCACCGCCGGCCCGACGAGGAGCAGCCCAGATGATGAAGCATGACACCTGAAAGGGTGTGTGAGGGCATTATAATCCAATAGATGGATTCCCAACTTTAAACCCTGACTGGGGTTTAGTTGGTTCTTGTTTCCTTATCTCTGATACACTGACATTGAGGAACAGCATAATCTATTTTTGAATCTTATACAGAAGATGAACCACCAGCGGAATATTGTCCGTATGAGGACATTGAGGTTCCGCTCACGTACCAGGAACATTTATTCTGGTTTAAAGGCGCACTACCCCATACAAGAAGTAGAGTAAGACTCGGCCCGCTCGGAAGAGAGGGAGCAACATGGCCAATATTAGCAGCCTACACACCACATCCTGACATCGAAACAATGCCCGGACCAGACTGACTCATACTTCACAAAGAATTAATAAAACTTTTCAGAAACATGACGCAATTCATCATACAGTCCAGCCAGCGATGGTAACAACAAATACAGCTCACGCTTAGAACACAGCAACTAAGATTACACCACAAACGTTACACGCAGTAATGGGTAAAATGCCCGCAAAACGTGAACAAATGCCATTCTGGGTAGCTCAGAAAATAACACAGTTAGAAGCAGTATTTCCGAATACTAGTCCTTATGAGAAACACAGAATGCTGACAATCTGCTTGCCCATGGGGATAACACCACAGATAGAGGATTGTACCTCTTGGGGTACAGTTTTCGCTGCCATATATACCAGAACTCATGGTATACCGTCCTTAGCAGTAATACCAGATGTATTTAGACAAATACAAAATGAGTTCGGAGCAGAGCCTGCTCTGAACTTAGGGATGAAATTACTAGGTAATTATACCCAGGTATTGGCCATAATATTAGCAAATATTAAAGGGGAGTCAGCATCAGTGGCTAACCGCCAACGCCTAAGGGAGTTCAGTCCTTTACAACAGGAGCACAAACTACCTAAAATAATTGAAACTGCATATGCAGAATTAGGCAGGGACAGTTTGGGTGGAAAAGCATTAAAACCACAACTGATGGGCAATACAGAAAAGGAGACCATCAAGCAGACACCTGCTTCATCAAAAAAGAAGTGGGACAATAACAAAAAACAAAAAATTAAAGAAAACAGATCTCACTCCAGAGATACATCTCTTCCACAGGAGCCCTCCAAAAAGAGGTATAACCTTAGGAATAGGGACAATATTAGAAAACCTGACAGGTATCAGGATACTGATACACGTTCCTCTTGGTCCTTTCGGGTTCAACGAAAAACTCAGAGAGGGAAGGACGATCAGACAGACAAGAAGAGAGTACAAGGTCCAGAGACAAGCAGCACGCTCAAGAATATACTTCCAAAAAAGAAGATAAACCAAAACAAAAGCCACAGTTCAAGAAAAAGAAGGTTGCAGGTCTAAAGATCAGACATGCCCAGAATTCTGAGGACTCGACTACTGAACGGGGAATGGGCTCTGACAATGCTAGACAGTGCGGCAGAAGTAACAATAGCTCGCCAGAACCTGATGGAATTTCTGGTGACAGCGGACTTGAATGATTATATCACGGTGGAAACACCTGATACTAGGGTAAGTGTCCCACATAAATTGTATGAAATAACACTCCAAATGGAGGGGGACAAATGCAGGACAGTTAGAGGTCTCTTTTGGGAGAACCTAACGTTTGGCTATGACATTTTGTTAGCTGAACAAGATTGGTCACCAGCATTCGTCATGGATTGCCCTAGGGGTGAAACAGCAATTTTACCAGCATTTTCCAACCATGTTCCCAAACATTTAAAATATACATATGCGCAGGAGTGGGCGGTAGCCCAAGCTCCGGCATTATACAAAAACCATGTTGGGTGGGATGAGGATTCAACTCACCACATAATTCCATTAAAAAATACTCTGACTGCACAAAGGCAAAATCAAATAAAGTAAGAAGCTAAAAAACAGGTCAGGGAGATCTTAGATCAACTTGAATACCAAAGGGTGATTGAAACTTGCACCTCTCAAATGAATAACACTTTGTTTCCCGTATCGAAACCGGACAACACATACCGTCTAGTGTTGGATTACAGACATTTAAACACTTGCACTAAAACATTTTGCAGTACAGAATGCACACAGTGCCGCATTAATGAATAACATTGTGCGGAAAAAATACAAAACAAGGCTAGATTGCCAAAATATAGCACCTGAGAGCAGATATTTGACAGCATTCTCAGCGCTAGGGTCCCAGCGTCAATTTTGTTGACTCCCCCAGGGGTATAAGAACAGCCCGGGGTTTTTTTCGGCTAGGGTAACTGAATTACTTAAAAATTTGGATGAGGAGGCATTGTCCTACGTAGATTATATCTATCTGACGGATGATGACCTGGAGGAACACTTGAACAGAGTAAATACCATAATTTTGGGATTTGCCTCTGAGGGCTACAAATTCAACTTAAAAAAATTGAAGATTGCCCACCTTAATGTCCTTTTTCTAGGATATGAGCTTTCAAGTTAAGGGGAAAGCCTAGCAGCTAACTTTTTGGAAAAATGTGTGCTGCTCCAACCTCCCAAAAACATTAAAAAATTTACAATCAATCCTGGGATTCCTGAACTTTGGCAGACCATACATTTTAGATTACGCAGAAAGAGTAAAACCTTTCTACAATTTAATAAAACCTGATTTCTCAATCAGACAATGGACACATGAACACACTGATATCCTTCGTTCTTTACAAGCTGACATGATAGCTTCAAAACACTTACAGACACGCGTAAATATACGCAACCTGGTGATCCGTATAGTTGCGGGTCAATCTGGGTACATCTATCTGACATATAATGAAGGTGAGACAGTACCAATAGCGTACAAATCACATTTGTACACAAATGCTGAGATGCGCTTTGCATCAACAGAAAAAATTCTAACAGCAGTACAGACTGCTGTAGTAAGAGAAAGAGCTCTGGCTCAAGGGAAGCGTATAATAGTCGTTTCTCCAGTTCCAGCCTTAGAGGCTGCGACAAAGGCAAGCGTTCCCAATGCTAAAGCCTTACATCCGAGATGGATACAATGGGCTAATTCTCTCACTGCAACAGATGTAGAATACAGGTACGACCCAAATCTAAAGACACAAGCATTTCTGCAATACGAACAAGAATATCCTCTACCAAATGAAATAATGCCTCCAGATCAGTATGAATATATAATTTACAATGACTGTTCTGCTCAACCGGCCATAGGGAGTAAACAGCAATACAGCGCAGCATGTGCTATCGTTAAAGGTCGCATGCAGGAAAGTTTCATCCGAGTTGTTCAAAAACACAGTCTCTAGGAGACTGCACGGCACAACAAGCAGAATAAAAGCACTAATACTGGCACTGGTAAATACGGATTGAGAATTCCCCACACTAATCATGTGTGATTTCTTTTACTGTGTACAGTCATATAATGAATATTTACATCACTGGGGACAAAACGGATTTAAAGATGCAAAAGTTGGCACAGTGAAGCACAAAATGCTATGGGAACAGGTAGTGGAGTTGAAAAACGAACTACCAAGGGCTCACGTGATACATACACTGAGTCATCAACGTGATGGAGTTCACGTTGAAGGGAATTCATTGGCTGATGAAGCCGCAAAGGGGGCTGTACGCACAGCTTCCGTAGCTGCAATCACTCGTTCCAAAACGAGAATAGACGGTGAGATAATGGTTGCGATTATTGCTACATGCAATAACTCAGCAGTACCGAAAAGATTTCCACTCAAATACTCCTCGAAGTTAGATGCAAACAATGTTCCATTTGCTCAAATTCCTGGAGTGGGGGATAGAGTAATACCAAATATGGATCGTAGGTTAGGATTAATTCTAGCAGCACACGAGGGCATAGGCTCTGCACATGCGGGGGTTACAGCGACTGTTTTTCTATTGAAACAGCGCTATTGGTGACCAGGACTAAGAAAGCAGACTAAGGACTACGTCTTGAAATGCGACATCTGTCAGCAGATGAAAGGCTCCACAGTAACACGTCCAGGGCAGACACCATTACTAATATCAGACAAACCATCGCGTGTGTTTACTTGGACCACTGCGGCCCCTTACAATCTGATGGGGCTTACAAATCTATCATGGTTGCAGTGGATTCCTGCTCTAGGTTCCTATGGGTGTGGCCCCAGCGCTCGGCTAACGCTCGAACTGTTATAAAAGATTTGTGAGTCTTTATAGAGACATACGCAATTGGCACATTACATTCTGACCATGGCCCCGCGTTTAGCTCTAGGGCTTACAAGGAAGCCATGGGAGGTCTGGGTGTAGCATTACGGTACTCCTCTCCGTACCATCCCAAGGGAAATTCGGTTGTGGAGAGGAAAAACCGGGACTTAAAGCAGTCTTTAACAGTTAGAGTATTAGGCTCGGGTGGAAATTGGGTAAAACATCTGTGTGGAGTTCAAAGGGCATTAAATAATCAGCCAAGAAGCTCTCTAGGGGGTGTCATTCCTTATGAGGTCCTATTTGGGATGAGAATGTGGGTACCTGATCTTGATTGTGAAGGCACAGTGGCGGATGATAAACCTTTTGACATCCATAAACGTTTGGCTGTTTTACAGGACCTGAATGAATCAAGGGCACTACAGAGTAATGTCCAGGTGAAAAGGACCGCCACTGGGGAAGTAAAAAGTGTCAAGGCAAGACCTGTCTGGATCCCTAAAGCTGGGCATCTGGTCAGAGAGAAGATAGCAGACAAGAAAGAATTTGGGCCATCATACAGAAAGCCTGTACCTGTCCTGGCAGTTGAAGGAACAAGAACAGTACTTCTGCCACCTCTTGCCGATAAAAAGGAGAAAAGATTTGTCTCAATAGACCTGATCAAACCACACTATGTGGCCTATACTGAGTAGTAGGCCACGTGGACTCCGGAGTAACAGACACCCTCCTCTCACAACTATACAAGAAGTTCAAACGGAGAGACTCATCACGTTTGAAGAGTCACCTGCATGGAATGATGGACTAAGCAACAATGCAATGGAACTTGTTCCTCTTGAAACTGAAGTTCAAAATGAGAACTCCACTGAAAGACAAATTTAAATTCGACCAAACACAGATATCTACATCAACATGCCTCAACAAGAGCAAGCTACAGTTTCCACAAGACCTGCGGAACTACCGAAAATTGATCGAACTGCATCTGGCTATTTAATTGACTTTGATACGTTTTCACTGGACCCAAGTGAACCTGAAACGATGCCAGCCCAAAAAACTCGTGTACAACGTTCAAAGTTTTTCTGAACTTTCTTAAAAAGACTTACCTGGTATCACCTTGGGTGGAACTCTGGGTATCCACCGGAATACTTTTCTTTCTTTTCTGGATAGGCCTAGTAACTATCTTTAGTATGCTTGTGAATGGAACGTATCTTTGAGAAAGCTCTGCAGCACAAAAAGTGAATGTGATTCTGAAACTGCATCTATCATCGCATCGTGAAAAAGAGACCTATTATCAGTGAACAATTCAGCAGTTCCTATACCTGATGGTATAGTGTGGGACAAGGTTGATTACGATGTATTTGGCCCGCCCGAACTTTTAAAAATACCACATTTATTTAAAATTTCATTAAGTGATATCATTACCTCCAGTACATTTTCCGATGATTGGGATTATGAAACTGTAAATAATATGTTGTCTGATTTAGAAAAATCTGCTGCATTTTCTAATAATGAAATGTTGGAGGACACATCAGACTTTGAAACAACGCATTGCTATCAACATTATGGTCATCACTTTCTGCATAAATCTGCTATTCCCAGAAATGTTTTCACATACCACCAATGGCAACATTGCCCGACACCGCCAAAAAGCAGTTCAAAAACATTTGCACAGAAATTTCCGTATTTTTCAGGGTTTAACACATCAGACCCAGCCTCATATTATTATAAGGTTGCACCAACAACAGCACGGAAACATATGTTGACCAACACCAAACAGATTTATTCTGCTTCCTTTATTACCCAGTTGTCTGAACAAGGTTTCGACTTATGGAAAGACACCATAGACTTAAAATCTGTCTGGGGTACTAGAGACTGGCAGGTCCAGGGAACAGAGGCACTATTTAGAGCATGCCATATTCCTGAGCAAATAATGTTTTTGAATGAAACGGTGCAGCAAATGACCTGTCTTGGACTAGCCAAAAACAAGGATTTGAATACGCCTCGGATTCCAGCACCATCACACACTGACGGTAACATAACATCACAAGAAGAGGTTACACTAGATGCCATCATGCAATACAATAGATCAGACCCCAATTGGAAGGGATGGTTGATTTGGCCCACAGACACCAATAACTGTCAAGAAAGATTCTTGGGTAAAACTAAGGGATTTAGTATCAATAGGCCAGATCCACGTTACGTACAGAGACAACACCCTGGGGTAGTGACATCATACAGTGTTGGGAAGTTATGCCTCGATTGGCTAAAGACCTCAACACTTACACATGTGAAACAACCCTTATCCTTACTTACAGAGGATGTGGACCTACGGGATTTTTTATTAGGCCCTAGGAAGCCATGTCAGAAATTTTTCTATTATGCTGTCTACAATGAGATTTGGAAAATATCACAGCAAGAGGCCGCGGAAAGAATACGAGAAATAGATCGTATAAATCTAGAGAAAGCTCTAGCAGTGGTCAACAATGGGTTAACGACACTAACCTCCAGGATATATTCTCTAGGCAACATTGTATCTTCTGCTATTGATGTACTAGAACGGGATCTGTCCATATTACAACACGGGCAATCACAATTGCGTTCTATTATGTTATTAAGCTGGACGCTGCAATCTTTGCGCACAGGATATGTGGCTTGGCGTTTCATAAACAGTACGTCTCTGTTTTCTTCGTACAATCTGACAGAAAAACAGAGAGAAATGGCACAAAGGGGAGCAAAATATACAATGCTGCGTATTGAAAAACTGGATAGATTAGCCTTTACAGTGGCAGAATCAACGTCCACGGAATGGTTAATCCATGGCCACATAACTCTTCCGGTCACTACCTTTCAATTCCAATATTGCCTTGACCAAATGCAGGCAGGCAGATATGAAGAAATGGGTAGGGAATTCATTAAGGAGTCCTGGGAATTACCGTACAGATTTTGATGCCGGAGTGGGGAAAAAGAAGTGTTTCTAAGCGGTACTAACTGCGAGAATACTTTAAGTGGATCACTTATATGGCAGGATATAATGCTTCATGGGGCCTGTAACGGTTTAGTAGCAAACTTATCCTGTCACTTAAAGGGCGCCCCAGCTGCCGTGATCACTCCAGTGTTCAGGCTGCTTTCGAATGGGAGTTACTTGATGCTGAACGATCAAGGCTGCTGTGGGATGCTTCCGGGTATCACATATCTGGTAACCGTGAGTTCCAGGGTTACTTGCTGTATGCAAGTATTGTGTCCTCCAACACATACAGTCAGGGAGGCGCCGTTATGGCCTTCACAAAATGTTTAGTTAATACGGTTTGATGCTTTGAGCAGAATGAAAGCCATGCTTATACAGAAATCTGTGCCCTTAACCTCCGCTCGAGAGACCTTTGATCTTCAAGTTGCAAGGTCTTCAGCAGAGATACAGGCGCTTATATGTACAAATTCGCAGAAATGGTAAATCGTATCTTTAACATGTCTGATATGACAGGCATCGTCCATCTATTTAAGACCATAGGTTCTGGACTATTAAGCACCTTTCAGACGGTCCTTGGAGTTATACCAAACTTTATACACTCCATATTTGGAAGCATATTTGGAGGGCTGCCGCTGATCCTGTTTCTAATAGCGGGTATCCTGATTGTCGTTTTTCTGCTACACAATGGACGTCCCAGTCACCAAGGAGATGGAAACAGTACTCCTGGAGCGAAAATACCGTGATCGCATGGTACAACTACTAGGCACACCTCGCCTAAGGGAACTAAGTGCTTCTTGGTTCTTGTCATTTAGACCAGTCTGGATGGACTGCATCTTACCTGTCCTCCGATGCCTGTTTTGCGGAGAAGAATGCGTGTTAGATCTCTGTCTGACACTCCCATCATGTGCGCAACCGGACGTTGATGCTTTACTGGACCCGATAATGGCCCATGTTCTGCAGTGTCCCCAGCGTATTCCCATGTTGATGGCGGCATTCCTAAAGCCATCACAGGTAGTATCTGCTCCTGTTGGTATGGACACTGGCTCCTCCTCTGACACCCAGGCCTTGGATGGCGCACAGGCTGCCCCAGCACTGGCTGTCGACAGTACAGAAGATCATCTGTGCTCAATTGACATAATCTGCGAGGTGTTACAGGGACCGTCGACTGTGGAGGCAAGCAAAGAAAGTGTTGCGTCTACCAGCCAGGACACATAAACATTTGACTCATTTGGCCCGTCGTGTGCTGGGAAAATAAACGGAAAATTAGAACTCCATATCAAAATTGACATTCTTTTTGAGCATGTTTGGCTTTCAAATGCTTGTAGTAGTTCGGACTATACCTACGGACATATTAGAGCTATAGCTTAAGTGTCAATTTCTAATATTTTTCTTTTAAACCACTGTTTAACAATTTTTTTTTAAAACGATGTTTTTGAACACAACGAGAAACTAATGTTTTAACTATTTGCGTACAAGTATCTAGTACAACTAGTAGTACGGTTAAAATTTAACTATGTTGTCCATTCGGAAGAGGAGTGGGTGTTATATTCCATAGAGGTACCATAATATAGGCCCCGGTAACTTCATTACCCTTCACCTATATTGTTCCCTACATTACAGTTGTCGCGGTTTACAGGGACTGACCTTTTACCTAGATACAACACTGCATTCAGAATGTGGGTTCCCTAGTTCGAAATCTCATACATTATGCATGAGGATTCTTGGAAGCACAGCAGGACTACCATCTCCTGTATAAAATCTATTTACAAAGTTCATGCCCGATGTCATCCTTAGGCCGACACAGTAATACAGCGAGGTAGGGCCCCTGGGGAGACCTATGGGTATATATACATCACATCTTGCTAAGATAGAGCAGAGGAGACCGAGACTTCCCGGCCGACACACTGACCAGAGACGCTGAGGTTCCTGCATGCAGACACTCCAGCTCACAGTGGTCTAACATCCCTCGCGGAGTGTCCAACTCAAGACCAGGACGGGGTCCCACAGTCTCTCACTTCAGGTAATGGGGTTGACTAAATCCTAGAGGGATTCTTGGCTTATCACCTACATACATGCTAGGTACACTTAGGTACATTTAGTTAGGGAGGCATCATAGGAGTACGCATCTTTTTATCATGTGTTTTATATACTCTAATGTATTCATGATTATTGAAAGATGGTAGAGCTATACCATCCATTCACCTTTATAGTACTGCTAATCATTTATATCCTATACTGTCTAACGGTTGTTGCAGCTCATTTATTATACACCAGAAAAAAAACTGTTCAATAAATGCTTATTGAAAAACGCCCATCCTGTTTATTCGGTGTATCTCTCTGAGACAGACTAAGTAAGCACGAGTGACTGAGCGAAAGGTAGTATATTGTTTCCGCGGTCCTGAGGGATCAGGGTTGTCATGTTCGATGGTTGCCAGGAACTATTCTCTCCTTGGTAAGAGGAGATTCTAGTGGCACTGTGAGCTAGTTGGTACAAAAAGGGCCAACATACCCGGTGGGGGTGTGCAGAATCAGTCTGACACCAATCCTACAGTGTTTGTTGTCTAAACGCGCATATCCTGTATACTTTTTATAGGAACTACACAACACTGTAGCCAATGTCACATTAGATGTCAAAGCACCCTCATTGTTTGTTACAGAGGTCATATAAGGTAGTGGATACGCGGCTAACAATGCATCCAAAATTTCATCCCTTGATTCACTATTGGTATCTAATTTCTTTCCATCTTTTTCGCCTTCATTCCGCTGTGTTTTATTCTTTTTTAACTTCTCAGGCTTTTCAGTAGTAATGGCTGGGTACAGTCTAGTCCCCTCGACTATGGCCTTCCTCCACCTCTGTTTTTCCTCATTCCATCTAACATCTGTTTAATTACGAACAGCTCTTTTAGTTCTGTTCTGGTATTTCTTTCTCTCCTTAACATGTGCTGTTTTCTCCCAACCATTTAATGCTTCGTATTGTGTGGGTCTAAGTGGTGGCTTAATCTCATATAGCTTTTCTCTTAATCTTCCAATGATTATCAATTCAAATGTACCATACCTTGGAAAACTCAAAGGACTCTCATTTTTAGTGACCTTGCACCATTGGCAAAGCCCCAAACGTGTGTAACCCCACATTTGTGGAAATATAAAGTTACGGGTTTACCCTCGGGCGGTTCTTCTTCACCTTTCCGTACTGAAATTCTAATATCTCCTCTCACCAAGCTCCTAAAAATGTTAAACAAGTATTCTGCGTTCAATTAATTCAACGTTTTGATTCCGATTCTTAATTCCATATACGTCAAACTACTTTCTCCAATCATGTTACAGCTTTAATGCTTGAAGATCTGCCAACCAATATCAATGCAGCACTTGTGTAACAACTGACCTATGCCAATGCAGCACTCTGTGTCATCACTAACTAATAGCAGCGCAATAGTACACCAACCAACCAATCTCAGTTCGGCACACTATGACGTATGATCTCACTCCTCACAGCGGTTCACCCTCCTTTACAATTTCCTCATACACACTTTTCTACAACTCTAAGCGAACATAAATAAACAATCTTTGCCTGCTCCTCTAAAGAAAGCAAAAGCAATTCAACGATCGGAATATTAAGGTTTTGACAGCCTCTGACTTTTCCACACATGCGAATGAAATCTCGACCAGCGGGAAATCGCCCTAATCAATGTAGCTTCACCTTTTGCACAATATGTTCTGCCAACACCAATCGATATTAGTACATTCACAACAATTTTTGTTATAATCCCTATCTCAATTGTGCAGTTGACGTAATCAACACGACCTACACCAAAAACTTTGGCAGACAAGAAAATCATAAATCCACTCCTATTTATCTATCTATCTCAGGATCCTGTACTACTTCGGACTCCAATAACCTCTTCAACTTCTTCACAATAAGCACATGAACATCATCCGTTAATTCAGTACTCTTCTTCAACATGTGAACAAAAAAAAATAATCAACTACAGCAAGAACTGTGACACATAACCCTCTGATACTAACACCTTCAATACAGCAACCGCCTTTGAAACCGTACTACGTCAATCTTCAAACTTGGACCATGGGCTATGGGACTCGGGTATTACTCTAACTGCGGGTAATTATTTACAGCTCCTCTTCTCATAATGTAAACCATCCTCTGTTACCAATCCTGCTGGAATGGGATTTGGTTTCAATTGAAAAATATCGGTTTGCGATCATCAGGGCCAATCCACGCTGTCCTCTCTAGGTCGATGGACGTTTGATGTTGAATGAAAGTTTAAACAAAATTTACTAATCTATTTCTTTGGGTCAATAATGAGAGTTTGTTTAGGAGATAAAGGGTTTTATTATTGAAATTTCTAGTAAATCATCTTTATTCAAAGTCACAAGTTAATTCGTAATAAACTCAATCATCAAATTTGGACAGAAAGCAATAATTAATATTAGTCAATCAAGTAATCTTAATAAAATGCATTAAGTGTGTTCCATAAAGGAAAGAATCCCTATTCTAGGAATGAGGAGATATGGTGTCAGTCAGAACTCACAAAGAGTTCTAGTTAGAGAGAGTGAGAGTACAGGCATAAAGCTTTTAAAATCAGTTCAATAGATCAATCATAAATCAAAGCAGCAGTTCCCATAAAGAAAGGTTCAGGAAACTCAGTAGAGTCTCAAAGCAGCATGGTATAAGGGTAAAATGGAAAGGGTAGTCGCGGTAAGTGGTAGACTACTGTAGGAACACGCACTATTCTGAACAAACAAAAATATTGTTGTAATCTTCATGTTGCTTATTCTATCGGACAATCAACTTCTGATGCTCTCTTGGGAACGCGTTCACGCCCTGTCTTCTCACAGGAACATGGTATTCTCTAAACAGCAATTTCTAGGTTTGCATATCATTTCTTAGTTTCACATGAGTCATTCTCCCATTCAGGTCTGCTTTCCCACATGTAAACTGCCTTTCTACCCTTCTTATATAGCAAGTTTATTCATTAACTAATAATGGTCCATGTAGAAGTTGAAACATCTGTATAACAAAAAAAAAACCTTTTGCACAGCACCCATTCATTGGAAAAAGTCAGTTAAAAAGGTCACGAACAAGTCTAAATGCTGAATTTCCAGTTTCTTCGTTCTGTTAATTTTAATATGCAGTGTCTCAGTGTGTTTTGCCTAGTATATTTAAGTATGATTGCCTAGTGTTGCTTTACATCAAATTCATGTTTTAAGTCTCATTAGCTTTGTACATTAATTAACATTTTTCTCGATAATTTTAAAAAGCTTCTACAGGAGGCCTTGACATTTGTCCGCTGCATTGATTTTGAGTAGTGTCAGGAAGGGACCTTTCCTTCGAGGCTGCAATGCTGTCTTTCGCTGGTGCCCTTTATGTGCACCCAATTCCCTGGCTGAAGTTGTTCCTGCCTTTTGTATATGCAACAATTCACTTTCATAACCGATGTACCAACTGATATTTACCCACTCGTTGCATGATCATGTCAATCTCTCACAGCCATAGGATGAACAGCAGGATGGGAACACTTTAATTTACTTTTTAAGGTAATTGTTGTAAAAAATATGTGTGAAGACTTAGAAGAAGAAAGACTGTGGGGGGGTGGGGACTGTCTGTTGTTACATTCTATGATGGTCCTTTATTTATATTAGTAGCACTATGATCTGCATTTGTTTGAAGAAGGCTTTTGCCGGTGAAACACGTTACGATTAAAATCATGTCTTGGCAGTTCTTGTTGTGTGAAGAGGTGAGAATATTGGATGGGATTCAGCACCCACCTGCTTAGAGCCAAGAACCGGAGTATGTATGTATATGTATATATATATATATATATATATATATATGTGTGTGTGTGTATATATATATATATATATATGTATATGAAGCAAATGTGTATCCCACGAATGAAGATGCACTCACAGCTGAGTTTTCCCACTTTTAATGAAACTGGTAGCACTTGACAGCAGCAAAGTTCAGATCCATTAAAACCAAAAGGCCAGACGCGTTTCGGGCCAACGCCCTTGTTCACTGGCCAAGTAACAAACAGCGGCAAATTTGAGGACACCCATTTAAATAGTCCTGCCCACAGTGGGCCTCACAGTGAGTAGAGAGCATTATGGTCAAGGTAGTCCCTCAATATTCAACCCCAGTGGGTCTGCCGCCGTTGCCAAAATAGTTCACAATCCATCCCAAGTGGGTTGATGCCGAGCCTCGCCACAGTGCACCCGCTACCGTTAATCCACATTCCATCAAGGACTCACTGTTCTGATGCAGGTAACAGTCCTCTGTCACCCCAGACCCGCCATATGAATGGCGACGGTGCATCTTCGCGGCTGGACCTGCCGCTAGTCTCATGAAGCAAATGTGTATCCCACGAATGAAGATGCACTCACAGCTGAGTTTTGGTTTTAATGGATCCGAACTTTGCTGCTGTCAAGTGCTACCAGTTTCATTAAAAGTGGGAAAACTCAGCTGTGAGTGCATCTTCATTTGTGGGATACACATTTGCGTCACGGGTCTGGGGTGACAGAGGACTGTTACCTGCATCAGACCAGTGAGTCCTTGATGGAATGTGGATTAACGGTAGCGGGTGCAGTGTGGCGAAGCTCGGCATCAACCCACTTGGGATGGATTGTGAACTATTTTGGCAACAGCGGCAAACCCACTGGGGTTGAATATTGAGGGACTACTGTGACCATAATGCTCTCTACTCACTGTGAGGCCCACTGTGGGCGGGACTATTTAAATGGGTGTCCTCAAATTTGCCGCTGTTTGTTACTTGGCCAGTGAACAAGGGCGTTGGCCTGAAACGCGCCTGGCCTTTTGGTTTTGATGGATCCAAACTTTGCTGCTGTCAAGTGCTACCAGTTTCATTAAAAGTGGGAAAACTCAGCTGTGAGTGCATCTTCATTCGTGGGATACACATTTGCTTCATATATATGTATATATATATATATATATATATATTCCTCCAAACCTCCCTTGGGCTGTACTCGCCGCCTCCTAAACTCGAGTCGCGTCGTCTGTTAGGACCCCCCAGGAGCGGGTCCGTTAAATAGTGCACGAATCCTTTCAAAACAAGGATGACGACGCCTTGTGTGGTGCTGCAAAAATTATATTATTCGGCCTCGATCTTACGCGTTTCGGAGCGTCCTGCTCCTTGCTCACCGATAACAAAGTTTTGAAAGCGGCCATTTTTAAAACTTTTTCATGTGGTTTCTAAGGCACACGTGATAAACTACACAATGATAAAAGGTGAAAACAGACTCGTAGTTTTTGCTCTGTTTGGCGTTACTTTCACAGTGTGTTGCACAATTGAAAAAACTTGAAAAAAACTTTACGACGAAAATCGTCTTCAATTGACAAAACAAAACATGTTGTTCCATTTGCATAATTAGATTCGGCAATTATTTTATACAATATAAATTAGAATAATTGACTAAAATTCCTACTTTGCAATATTTACAGAGAGTTCTTCCCATATTGGCAAATAAATTCACCCAATTGATATCAGCAACTACTTAGTGTTGCTGCAGCAACCTCTCGCCCAAGTGGGCATTTCTCACAAATGTACTCTGTAAGCCTCTCACAATTGGGCCCATGTGGGCCATCTTTGCCATCTGCCATTCAGAAGGAACACATTGTATACAATCCCCGCCCAAGTGGGCCACTGGAAATTTTTCGCTATAAAGCAATTATCTGTCTGTTTGTAAAAAACACTTTCTTCCCTATTAAAACCATAGTTAAAAAACTCATCTACTCTAGCTACATGAACTTGTGAGACAGAAATCCATTCTTATTTATTTACAAATGAGTAGACAACAGGATGTGGGAGCACACCGCTGACCTCTCAGACAAGGTTCGCCCCTGGCATTCTGGTAAATGCAGTCTCTTGTAGCTCGCTCCGATATTTTCGAGTGTTTCGCCAAGGTTGGCGCAGATAGTGCTGATCTCTAGACACGTGTTTCTGGCTTATTAACCATCATCAGTAGAGAATACAGTCTTGTATTTTGGGGTTTGCTGAGTAGGCTGCCAAACATTATATCAGGTCCGGTACCTCTCACTGGCGCGCAGGTGCTTCATCCACGAGCTCGTCAGCTCAATGACTCACGGGAGTACTATAAATAGACAACAGGATGTGGGAGCACACCGCTGGCCTCTCAGACAAGGTTCGCCCCTGGCATTCTGGTAAATGCAGTCTCTTGTAGCTCGCTCCGATATTTTCGAGTGTTTCGCCAAGGTTGGCGCAGATAGTGCTGATCTCTAGACACGTGTTTCTGGTTTATTAACCGTCATCAGTAGAGAATACAGTCTTGTATTTTGGGGTTTGCTGAGTAGGCTGCCAAACATTATATCAGGTCCGGTACCTCTCACTGGCGCGCAGGTGCTTCATCCACGGCTCATCAGCTCAATGACTCACGGGAGTACTATAAATAGACAACAGGATGTGGGAGCACACCGCTGACCTCTCAGACAAGGTTCGCCCCTGGCATTCTGGTAAATGCAGTCTCTTGTAGCTCGCTCCGATATTTTCGAGTGTTTCGCCAAGGTTGGCGCAGATAGTGCTGATCTCTAGACACGTGTTTCTGGTTTATTAACCGTCATCAGTAGAGAATACAGTCTTGTATTTTGGGGTTTGCTGAGTAGGCTGCCAAACATTATATCAGGTCCGGTACCTCTCACTGGCGCGCAGGTGCTTCATCCACGAGCTCGTCAGCTCAATGACTCACGGGAGTACTATAAATAGACAACAGGATGTGGGAGCACACCGCTGACCTCTCAGACAAGGTTCGCCCCTGGCATTCTGGTAAATGCAGTCTCTTGTAGCTCGCTCCGATATTTTCGAGTGTTTCGCCAAGGTTGGCGCAGATAGTGCTGATCTCTAGACACGTGTTTCTGGTTTATTAACCGTCATCAGTAGAGAATACAGTCTTGTATTTTGGGGTTTGCTGAGTAGGCTGCCAAACATTATATCAGGTCCGGTACCTCTCACTGGCGCGCAGGTGCTTCATCCACGAGCTCGTCAGCTCAATGACTCACAGGAGTACTATAAATAGACCTTTGGTGAAAAACTCCAGCTAATTTTGAAGTAAGTTTGAACTGTGTACTGCATTTACCAGGATGCAAAGGGGTGAACTGTGCTGGGACTGTGAGGCAGTGTGCTCCCAACCCCCATTCTGTTTAAAAGGCTCCCTTGAGCCAGCAAGCTGACGAGCTTTGGAGATGCACCTGTGTGCCTGTGAGTGGTACTGTGACCTGAGAGAAACTTGGCAGCATTTCCAGCAACCCCAGATGATTTTTCTTTGCTCTCTAATACTGCTGCTCTCTACTGATGACGGGCTCAACCCAGAAACACGTGTCTAGAGATATACAGCAAAGTCTGCACCAACTTTGGTGAAAAACTCCAGCTAATTTTGAAGTAAGTTTGAACTGTGTACTGCATTTACCAGGATGCAAAGGGGTGACCTGTGCTGGGACTGTGAGGCAGTGTGCTCCCAACCCCCATTCTGTTTAAAAGGCTCCCTTGAGCCAGCAAGCTCACGAGCTTTGGAGATGCACCTGTGTGCCTGTGAGTGGTACTGTGACCTGAGAGAAACTTGGCAGCATTTCCAGCAACCCCAGATGATTTTTCTTTGCTCTCTAATACTGCTGCTCTCTACTGATGACGGGCTCAACCCAGAAACACGTGTCTAGAGATATACAGCAATGTCTGCACCAACTTTGGTGAAAAACTCCAGCTAATTTTGAAGTAAGTTTGAACTGTGTACTGCATTTACCAGGATGCAAAGGGGTGAACTGTGCTGGGACTGTGAGGCAGTGTGCTCCCAACCCCCATTCTGTTTAAAAGGCTCCCTTGAGCCAGCAAGCTGACGAGCTTTGGAGATGCACCTGTGTGCCTGTGAGTGGTACTGTGACCTGAGAGAAAATTGGCAGCATTTCCAGCAACCCCAGATGATTTTTCTTTGCTCTCTAATACTGCTGCTCTCTACTGATGACGGGCTCAACCCAGAAACACGTGTCTAGAGATATACAGCAATGTCTGCACCAACTTTGGTGAAAAACTCCAGCTAATTTTGAAGTAAGTTTGAACTGTGTACTGCATTTACCAGGATGCAAAGGGGTGAACTGTGCTGGGACTGTGAGGCAGTGTGCTCCCAACCCACATTCTGTTTAAAAGGCTCCCTTGAGCCAGCAAGCTTACGAGCTTTGGAGATGCACCTGTGTGCCTGTGAGTGGTACTGTGACCTGAGAGAAACTTGGCAGCATTTCCAGTAACCCCAGATGATTTTTCTTTGCTCGCTAATACTGCTGCTCTCTACTGATGACGGGCTCAACCCAGAAACACGTGTCTGGAGATATACAGCAATGTCTGCACCAACTTTGGTGAAAAACTCCAGCTAATTTTGAAGTAAGTTTGAACTGTGTACTGCATTTACCAGGATGCAAAGGGGTGAACTGTGCTGGGACTGTGAGGCAGTGTGCTCCCAACCCCCATTCTGTTTAAAAGGCTCCCTTGAGCCAGCAAGCTGACAGTGTACATTAAAGAAGGAAAGGTGGCAACCAAACTGTACAGGAAACGTACCTCAGGCAACACGTTGCTTCACGCAACAAGTTTCCATCCCATCAACTTAAAAAGAAGCATACAGTTTGGAGAATGTTTAAGAACAAAACGGAATTGCAGTGATGAGGAGGAAACTAAATTAGAGCTCAGCCGTCTCAAGAATAGATTTCAAAGCAGAGGGCACCCTGACAAATGGATAAATGAGGCAATAGGTAAAGTGTCAAAGAGAAAGAGAGAGGAACTATTGTTTGAACAAAAGAAGAAAAATAGATCTGAAGACACAGGTCATCATTGTCGTATGATCACTAAATACAGTGTTCAACAAAACAGATTAAGAAGCATTCTAAACAAACACTGGTACGTAATCAGAAATGACCCTGTTCTGGGGAAAGTAGTGCCACGGAAACCAGAATTGACCTTTAGGCGTGTAAAATCAATCAAACAGATTTTGGTGAGAAACACCCTGAAACACCATCAACCTAAGGAAACCTGGTTAAGTAGAAAACAGGGGTTCCTAAAATGTTCTAAATGCAAGGCATGCCTCTATGGAATTAATACCACCCAATATAAACCGGGGTTGTCCAGTACAATGAGAAAAATAACGGGCAAATTCAATTGTAAAACGGAGTTTGCTGTCTACGTGCTGCAGTGCCCTTGTGGACTGCGTTACGTGGGCAGTACAATTCTAGAAGTTCATAAAAGAATTTTGCAGCATTTACGGGCCATCAAAAATGGCGATCGCACCTATCCGGTTGCGCACCATTTCGAAAAATTCCATGGGAAAGACAACAAAGGTCTCACATATTATGTGATAGATGCAGTGGCTGTTGATAAACGTGGTGGCAACAGGGAAAAGAAACTTAGAAAACTTGAGTCTCGCTACATAATTGAATTGAATTCTAAGTACCCGGAAGGTCTGAATGTAGAAGAAGATTTGTACACTCATTTGTAAATATATAAGAATGGATTTCTGTCTCACAAGTTCATGTAGATAGAGTAGATGAGTTTTTTAACTATGGTTTTAATAGGGAAGAAAGTGTTTTTTACAAACAGACAGATAATTGCTTTATAGCGAAAAATTTCCAGTGGCCCACTTGGGCGGGGATTGTATACAATGTGTTCCTTCTGAATGTCAGACGGCAAAGATAGCCCACATGGGCCCAATTGTGAGAGGCTTACAGAGTACATTTGTGAGAAATGCCCACTTGGGCGAGAGGTTGCTGCAGCAACACTAAGTAGTTGCTGATATCAATTGAGTGAATTTATTTGCCAATATCGGAAGAACTCTCTGTAAATATTGCAAAGTAGGAATTTTAATCAATTATTCTAATTTATATTGTATAAAATAATTGCCGAAACTAATTATGCAAATGGGACAACATGTTTTGTTTTGTCAATTGAAGACGATTTTCGTCGTAAAGTTTTTTTCAAGTTTTTTCAATTGTGCAACACACTGTGAAAGTAACGCCAAACAGAGCAAAAACTACGAGTCTGTTTTCACCTTTTATCATTGTGTAGTTTATCACGTGTGCCGTAGAAACCACATGAAAAAGTTTAAAAAATGGCCGCTTTCAAAACTTTGTTATCAGTGAGCAAGGAGCAGGACGCTCCGAAACGCGTACGATCGAGGCCGAATAAAATAATTTTGCAGCACCACACAAGGCGTCGTCATCCTTGTTTTGAAAGGATTTGTGCACTATATATATATATATATATATATATATATATATATATATATAAATACACACATTTCACACTGTAGAAGTGCATAATATAAATTAATATAAGGATATTATTATGGAACACAGAGAAAAGACGTCTTTGATGTGCACAAGCCCTTTTATAACTTAGGCACAAAACAAACACATATCTCATCCAAGGCAGCATGTGGGTTCTCACATAGAAAACAAAGACGGAATATAATCTCATAACTTGTTTAGAAATATAAAAGAAAGAGTCCTTGTTCTCATTAGGTGTCAAAATGTTACCAGGAGTTGAGAAACACAAAGTACAGCATATAAACAAATAGGAAATAAGTAAGTCTTGTGTATACAGTTGAGCAATAAATTCCATCAAATATTCTTTTTGCCCCCCCCCCTCGTCCCAGAATACGTGCTTCATTACAAGACAAACAGACTATATACACATTATGCACATGTTGACAATAAGGTCCCTATGTTTAATCGAATTATTACCTGTCAGAATCTGTTTCGGTATCTGGTGTAGATATGATTTGTAAAGCTCTCCGAATCCTCGGGCATGTGATTGCAGTGCATTATCTCTGAACATTTCGTCAAGAAAGGGAATCCGTTTCTAGTGAATTGTTTATCTTCTCCTTGAATGGTGAATCAGATTGTTACCTAGTATCATCCATAAACTCTGGTACCAGCCGCGTGGAGTCGTGTAAGTGCCCTATTTTGAAAGAATAGTTTCTATCACCACAAAAAGCATATTATTTAGCAGTGTTTGTTCTCACCATTTTATGGTTTTGGGAAACCAACCCAATAAAGTTTTTTCTGGATGTTGTGGTAGTATAATATATGGCTTTACGAACACCATCCAAGTCATCTTCAAGAGCGTTCTACCTGCTAGGGTATGGTCTACAAAGCTACTGTGACATCAGTTTCCTATTTCAACGCCTCTAGAAAATATCTAAGGTGAGTTGCCTGGTAGTGCCATTTGAAATGAGAAATCCCCTGGCTCTTTTGGGGATGTATGTTGTAGGAGGCTGGCTTAGTATATTGTGTTTACCTTATGTAAGTGTAGCTTACCTTATGTAAGTGTAGCACACTGCACTAATTCAGACACCCTTATGGTGATTTTAGTGGTCTTAGACAACCTTAGAAAGCTCTCTAAGTGGTAGCTGTAGAGAGCAGCCTTCAGGCTTAGTCCAGAAGGAGTGTAAAGCAGCTTGTTTTACCAGTACTAATCATATAGTGTAGGTTAAGTGAAAAAGAACCACACATTGTAGTCATAAAAAATATGTATTTATTATAAACACACACTAACACATTGCAATATCTCCTACCCGGAGATATAATCGCAATGCACATAATACTTTGATAATAGAACACGTAAGTAGCACAAATACACAGTGATCGCCAGGGGGAGACCAAACCATATACTAATAAAGTGGAATGCGAACCATGACCTAAGTCGAGACTGGACCCAGAAGACGTAGAAGAGCTGTGGACCCAAGGAACCACCCAAAGTAAGTACCCAGGAACTCCACGGAGGCCGTGTGCAGAGTGGGAACACGACCACGTGCTCAATACAAGTGAATGGGTAAGTCTGGGTTGCAGTTTTTAAGAAGGACCCTTCCCAGAGGACCCTGAAGAAACCCCATGGAAGGTTGGAGAGTCACCCCACCCGTGGATCCCCCAGGAACCATGATCCGTACACCAGGGTAGCCGGGTGCATAGGTGCGAATTGATGTTGGAAACCGTTGTAGATCACAACAGAGGACTTCAGTGAAGATGCCTCTGGCGAAGAAGGTGAAAGAGTCTGGTGGAACCCAAATGTGGATTCAAGATGAGAGGTACCTGCAAGCAGAGGGGACAGAGTCTATGCCAGTCAAGAGTAACCAGGAGGCACGGAAGACGAATGCCCACTGATGTCGGAGATGCAGGAGAGTTGACGGTGACCATGAAGCTGCAGCTGTGCAGACCAGGCGATGCTGTGGAAGACCAGGAGCCATTTACAAGCTGTCCCACGTCGGATGTCAAGAGCCAGGGGCTCACTGTCCGGCAGGGGCACCAACATGCCTTGGCTACGGCAACAAACGTAGTAGACAAAAAATATGCAGTGTCGGTACCAGCAAGGTCCAAGTGACTCACCACAAGCAGGTAAGTCAGAACCGGCCCTGAGCAAGCAGGGGAGCCCACTGAAGCCAAAGAAGACCCTCAAGAGGAACCACGGGCCGAAGGCACAAGAGTCGCAAGACGACCTCGAGCAGCTCACCAATGATGAAGGCACACAGTGCAGAGGATGCGGTGAGGACAAAGATCTTGATAGCAAGGGATGCTTGAGGCTGGAGCGTCTTGGAGCCCGAAGATCTCTGGTGAAGAGAGTCAACAAGCCTTGGCAACAGCAAGTTGACGCAGTGCACAGAGGTACTGCTCCAGAAGTTCCGACAAGGGATAATGGCTTCAAACTTGCTGTGAAGACAGTGCAGGCCTCAAGGAAGTTGCAAAACCACCACCCATGTTGCTGAACCTTTCGGAGTCCGTAGGAACTCAGGGACAGCAAATCAGTCAGCTTTGTTACGGTGCCTGCAGATGCAGGGGAGTGACTCCTTCACTCCAAGGGAGATTCCTTCAGGTATCTTTGATGTCTACAGGCCTGTAGAAGAACCTGTATGGAGCACAGGCACAGATGGCTCAGAAGACTGGCAGGACTACGAGACCAGGGCAGCAGGAGTCTTCCCAGTTGCAGTCTCGATTCCCAAAGCAAAGTCCAGCGAAGTCCAAAGTGCCCAGAAGGTTGAAGATGAAGTGGTTTCGGATCTGAATCTCTTCCCTCGACGAATTTAAGAAACAAACCACAGGTAAGCCCTTAAGTACCCTAAGGAAAGGGTTGGGACCATTCAGGGGTCCCTCCCACAGAAGAGGCTGGGCAGTGGGGAGGACACTCCCATGACCTTTGTTCAGTTTCGCTCCAGAGCAGGAGCCAATGGCTCCCTGAACTGGTTCCAACTGTAGTCTGCAAGGAGGGCACCAAATGGGCCCTTCAAAGCAGTCTAGTGGCACTGGCAAGCACCCCCACCCTAGCCCAATACACTAAGTCCTGTCTGGGAGGTGGTCACAACTCCCTGTGACAAGAAACCTATTGTCCTGCCTTCCCCTGCTCGAGCTTTGCTCAGCAGCAGGAGGGCAGAATATTATCCCTGGTCGGCAGCAGCCATAGTTTGCTGTCCGGTTCTAGAAGACTGGTACCGGGTGCACTGAGGGCCTCCCGGAGGAGCTTTACAGTGCATGGAATCATACCTCCAATACCGTTTATGGTGTTGGGGTAAGATTCCAACATGTTTGATACCAAACACAACAGGGTTGGTTACAGCCAGTTTAGAGTTAGCCACTGCGTAATGATGCAAGGCCACTCTAAATATCGTAATGGCTGATGCACTTACAACCCGGAAGAATGGACTCCGTGGATTGTAGGGGTGTCCTGCTCATGCAGAGGCACTCTCTCACTTACAATGGAGCACCCTGCCTTCAGGATTGAAAGGCCTGCCTTAGGGGTGACATAGGTTTTAAGTGCAGGAACCTCAGATATAAGGAAACTTATATCTGTCGCTAGTGGTGCTAGCACCAGCTTACACAGGCTGCAATGGCAGGCCTGTAGTCACAATTTGAGTGGTCTCCAATGGGTGGCATAATACATGCTTCAGCCCATGGGGGACCCCTGGTGTACCTATGCCCGGGGTACCTTACTACCGTATACTAGGGACTTACAAGGGTACACCAGTAGCCAATCTGTACCATTGAGTTGGGTAACAATAAACATCTGTTATTAAGCGCCTTGAGACCCATGGGTGATAAGTGCGCTTAACAAATACAAGTGTGATGTTATGTTATGTTCTGGGGTGTACCTAAGTATTCACCATGTCCAATTTAGGGAAGAAGCACTGAGAATGGGGTCCTGATTAGCATGATCCCAGTCAGACTAGTTAGAAAAAAATAATGACACCAGCAAAAAGTGGTGGTGACCATGAAAGCAGATTCTACTTTCCTACACAACCCCCCCCAAACATAAGGAGAGGAGACTAACCTTGCCCAGTTGAGTCTCTGTTTTCTAAGTGGAAATATCTGGAGAGTCCATCTGCGTTGGCATGGTTACTCCCAGGCCTATGTTCCACTGAAAAGTCAATCCCTGTAGGGAAATGGACCACCTCAAAAGTTTTGGATTTTCACCCTTCATTTGTTTAAGCCATATGAGGGGCTTATGGTCTGTCTGAACAAGGAAGTGAGTACCAATCAGTTATGGCTTGAACTTCTTCAAGTCCCAGACCACAACAAAGGCCTCCCTCTCTATCGCTGACCAACGTTTCGCCCTGGGGGTCAACTTTCTTCTTATAAAAGCTAATGGTTGTTCCTGGCCCTCTGCATTAAGTTGTGACAAAACAGCTCCTACCCCTATCTCAGATGCATCTGTCTGGACAATGAAGGTTTTTGAGTAATCAGGACTTTGCAGAATGGGAGTAGTGCACATGGCCTTCTTCAGGTCATTAAATGCCTTTTGACAGCTAACTGTCCACTGAACTTTCTTAGGCATTCTCTTGGAGGTGAGATCATTCAGTGGAGTCACAATAGACCAATATCCCTTAACAAACCCCCTGTAGTACCCAGTCAGGCCCAAGAAAACTCTGAGCTGAGTCTGGGTAGTGGGAGCAACTCAGTCCATGATGGTCTGGATTTTGCTCTCCAATGGCTGAACTTGGCCTCCACCTACCAGGTGATCCAAGTATACAACCTTGCTCTACCCTATTTGGCACTTGGTGGCCTTGATAGTGAAGCCTGCCTTTTGCAAGGCTTCCAGAACATTTCTGAGGTCGACCAGGTGATCCTCCCAGGAAGAGCTAAACAAAGCAATATCATTTAGATATGCTTCACTATAGGCTTCCAGACCTGTTAAGACTTTGTTCACCAGCCTCTGAAATGTGGCAGGTGCATTTTTCAGACCAAAGGTCATCACAATAAATTGATAATGCCCACTTGGGGTTGAAAATGCTGTTTTAGGCTTGGCATCCTCAGCTAGTTGGATTTGCCCGTAGCCTGCATGCAGGTCAAATGTACTCCGATATTTGGCTGAGGCCAAAGTATCTATGAGCTCATCTGCCCTTGGAATAGGATGAGCATCGGTCCTAGTGACTGCATTGAGGCCTCTGTAGTCCACACAAAACCTCACCTCTCTGTTGCCACCCTTGGTGTGAGGTTTTGGTACAAGGACTACTGGACTAGCCCAAGGGCTATCTGAAGACTCAATGACCCCCAATTCCAGCATCTTTTGGACCTCTATCCTGATGCACTCTCTGACATGGTCGGGCTGTCTGTAAATTTTGTTCTTTACAGGCAGACTGTAACCTGTGCCCACTTCATGGGTACACCAGGTGGTTTGACTGGGTGTCAGAGAGAACATGTGATTGTACTGATTGAGGACCTTCCTGCAATCAGCTTACTGCTGGTCAGTGAGGCTGCCTGCCAAGGCTACTCCTTCAACTGACCCATCAACAGGGTTCTGAGAGAGGAGATCAGGGAGAGGGTCACTCTCTTCCTCCTGTCCCTCACCAGTGGCCATGAGCAAGCTCATGTCAGCCATGTCTACAAAAGGTTTCAGGAGATTCACATGAAGTACCCTGTGGGGACCTCTGGGAGTACCTAGGTCCACCAAGTAGGTGACCTCACCTTTCATTTCAAGGATTGAGTGGGGGCCACTCCATTCATCTTGGAGAGCTGCTGCGGCCACAGGCTCCAACACCCACACTTTCTGTCCTGGCTGGTAAACTGTCAGTACAGCCTTTTGGTCATGCCAAGCGTTCTGAAGCTCCTGGCTGGCCTCAAGGTTTTTACTTGCCTTCTTCTTATACTCAGCCATACGTGAACGTAGGCCAAGGACATAGTCCACAGTATCCTGTTTAAGAGGTTTGAGAGGTTGCTCCCATCCTTTCCTTAGTAGACACAATGGAACCCTAACTGGATGTCCAGAGGTTCAAATGGGCTGTAGCCAACCCTCTTCTGTGGAACCTCTCTGTAGGCAAAGAGAAGGCAGGATAGTAAGACATTCAATTTTCGCCTGAGCTTTTCTGGGAGTCCCATGATCATACCCTTTAGGGTCTTGTTCAACCTTTCAACAAGCCCATTGCACTGGGGATGGTAGGGTGTGGTAAAAATATAGTTTACTACACACTCTTTCCAAATTGCAGTTATGTAACTAGACATGAAGTTGGTACCTCGTTCTGTTAAGACCTCCTTAGGGAAGCCGGCCACCCTGGAAAAGATTCACAGGGGGGCCCTGGCCACTACAGGAGCAGTAGTGGTTCTAAGGGGAATTGCCTCTGGATACCTAGTGGCCTGGTCCACCACCACTAGGATGTAACTGTGTCCAGATGCAGTTGGAGGGTTCAAGGGACCAACAATGTCAATCCCTACCCTCTCAAAGGGAACCCCATCCACTGGGAGTGGAATTAACGGGGCCTTTGTAGTGCTACCTGGCTTACCACTGGCTTAGCAAGTAACGCAGGAGTGACAAAATTCCTTGGTGTCGTCAGACATATGGGGACAGGTCTTGCTTTGCCCAAGATGTCCTGCAAGGGGAAAATCATGTGCCAGGGAGAGAAGAAAACCTCTGAACTTCTGGGGTATTACCAACCTCCTGGAAACACCAGGCTTGGGGTCTCTACCTTCAGAAAACAGGAGCCAATGTTCTCAATAAATCCTATGGGGCCCACTGACATTCCCTGCCTGCTCAGCAGCAGCTTGCTGTCTGAGATGTTCAAGAGAGGGCCAGGATTGCTGCTCCAAACTCAAGTCTGCCCTGAAAGGGCCCCCACACCAAGAACTCAGCCTGGTCAGGCCCAAGTTCCTCTGGGACAGTTCCTTCATAGGGACTGAGATCATCTCCCTCAGGAGACTGATCCTCACTGGGAGTTGGGAGGAGGATAATTCCTTACCCTTCCTGCACCTTCTCTTAGGAGCAATCTGGTCCATATTCTTTCAGGATCCCTTGCTCCCTCAGTGCTGAGCTATTTGGCCTGAGCCCTGGTGACAGCAAATGCACTGACAGAGATGCCCATCATCTCTGCATGGGTCCTGAACTCTACTTCAGACCAGGCTGAAGTTTCTAGATCATTGCCCAATAGACAATCAACAGGTATTTCTTGAGATACCACAACTGTTTTAGGGCTAGTTACCCCTCCCCAGCTGAGATTCACAACAGCCAAGGAATGGTCAGTCCTGACATTACTACCGTTGGTTACTTGGTACATCTGACCAAGTATGATCTGTTCAGGGGACACAAGTTTCTCTGTCACCATTGTGACACCGGCCCCTGTATCCTTGTAAGCTATAGCTTCCTTTCCATTGATGAAAGGCTGTTGTCTGTACTTGCCCAAGTTAGTGGGACTTACTAGTAAGGTGGCAAGATCTATGCCACCATCACAGACAAGGACAGCCTGAGTTGGAGTTCTGATTCTGACTAGCCCAGAACCCACCTCAGAACCCAAGGTTATCCCTTGCTGTACTACCACTTGTACTGGTGCTAGGGGGAGCAGTTGCCTTGGGGGCAATGGTAGTAGTAGATTCCTTGGCCTCTGGACTATCAGCATCTCTTGTCCAATGGGTCTTTACCTTACATAATTAACACCAAGGTTTCTTTTTACCCATCTTGGAGTTTTGGGACTCACCCCCAGATGCAGGTTTTTGGGGACCTTGAGAAGACTCATTTTTGTCTTTGCTCTTCTCCCCACTCTTCTCTTGGGGTTTAGAAGAATCTTGCTTCTTCTGGTCCCCTCCACCACCATGATTTTTCTGCTTCACCCTGGTGCAGACCCATTTGTCTGCCTTCTTTCCCAATTCTTGAGGAGAGGTCAGATCAGAGTCCACCAGGTCCTGGTGCAGTAGTTGGTTCTGGCAGTTAAGGATGTGCTCCCTCATCATCAAATTGTACAATCCCTCATAGTCCTGTACCTTGCTTCCATGAAGCCAGCCTTCTAGAGTCTTAAGAGCACTGTCAATCAAATCTACCCAGTCTTGGGCATGTGCCTTCTGGGTGTCTCTGAACTTAATCCTGTATTGTTCAGTGGTTAAGCCAAAACCCATCTATGAGTGCACTCTTCAAGGATGAATAATTAATTGTCAGTATCCTCTTCTCTAATAGTGAGGAGCTTGTCTCTACCTTTGTTCACAAAGGAGAGCCGCAGGATAGCTGCTCACTGCCCTTGAGTGACCTTCTGAACTTTACAGGCCCTCTCTAAGGCAGTGATCCATTTATGGAGATCATCCCCCTCCTGGTAAGTAGGGACTATCCTGCTCAGGTTCCTGGTGTCCAAGGATGTTACCCTGATTCTAGGTACACTATTGCTGCCACCATGGGACTTTAGTCCCAAATTCTTCCTAGCCCTCTGGACTTCCAGGGTCTCTTTATCAAGGGCCAACGGTTCTTGCCTGAGCTTGAGTCTAACTCTCAAGTTTGATCAGGTGGTATTCCTTCTCTAAAGAGTCCTCCCTCTTGCTAGAGATGAAGGCCCCTATGGAATGATCTGAAGCATTGGACTTGGCAGACCTTTTCTGCCTACTCTGAACCCTCCCAGAAGGAATAAAGGGAGACCTACTTCTAGGGACACCCTCTGTGCCATCTGCACTATTCCCTGGGGGATCAGGGTTCACCAAAGTGGAGTCATCAGACTCCTTTTGGCCATGCTCATAATTTGGGCCACTAAGGGTAACACCTCCTGACCCATCTTCTGGAGCATCCCCACCCACTTTGTCCTGCTCCTCTGACGAGTCAGGATTCTGGAGATCATCTATGATAAGTAGCTCTAAGAGATGCTTAGTGTTTGGGTTGCTATCGGTCTTTAACTTCCTAGAAGTACACAGAGTCCTTAGTTCCTGGAACTTAAGACCACTGTATCTAGAAGACTGGGCCCCATTGAGGTCCATTACTAAAGACATAGGGGCCGATTCCGATTCGGGCCAGAAAACGTACCGACCGACTCGGTACGGGAATAAAGTCCGACCGACACGTACCTGCGCTACCCGACCTGGGTAGTACGATGAAATGCATGTGAAACACGACCGACTCGTACGGAACACAAGCCGAATGACCGAACAGGACGGAAACAAGCTATCCGGCCAGAAAACCACGCGAATCGAACCGACCGACACGCACCAGGAAGGAACCCGAACGAAACGTACACGCGAACTCCGAGCCGCGTAGTACGATGCAATGCGTGGAAAACCAGACCGAGTCGCACGGAGACCAAGCCGCACGACCGACACGCATACAAAACCCAGCCGAAGCAACCCAATACACCGCGACAGACGCATACGCCGCACAATAAACCTAGCTGAAACACAGCGTGAACGACTCGGAGAAGCTGGCACGAGACAACTGCAGCGTCCTACTCGGTCAGAAGAACGTCTCCTACAAGCACAAAAAATACAAATGGAAAAATACAAAAAAAAAGGCCAAACAAGCAATGACAAAGTCAATAAATACAGGGGGAAAAAAACAGGGAACAAGGACACACCCCAAACTCCACCTATATAAAGGCCACAAATCCCTACCATGATCCTTTGCAAATTCAACTGACCTGCCAGCACAGACCACCAACACACAGCAACCACAGACACACTCACAGCTCATCCATCACACAAGCCACACTCCATTAGCACCTCAACAAATAGCACCCTCACATACACCCAGCAAAACCTACACACACACACACACTCACTTGCACACACATACACACATCAATCACCACCACCACCCATCACCATGCCCCCAAAGAAGAATCATAAGTTCCTAGACAGTGAATTGGAAGTCCTGGTAGATGAGATCCTCAGGGTAGAGCCACACTTGTTTGGCACATTGGTCCAACAGACCCCCATGTCGCAGAAAACCAAGATGTGGGAGAGGATCGTCGACAGGGTCAACGCACAATCACCATGTTTGCGCACAAAGGAAGACATCCAGAACAGGTGGTATGATGTGCGCAGGAGGGTCAGGGACCTACTAAAGAAGGATTATATCGTGAGCCAGCGCACCGGCAGTGGCCCTCCTGCCAAACCACTATACCTCAGGCCCTGGGAGGAGAAGGTGCGGGCCATCCTACCACCAGTGAGCGTATATGGACTAACAAACATCCCAGAGCCTGGTGAGTACACAACTAATATACACAATATTGTGTGGCAATACACACACATCACTGTCAAGGGGATAGTCAAACCATGCACCCTTAGCAAATCCACAGCAACCAAAAGATAATCATACCAAGATGACTATGTTAGTCAGAGAAACACAATACCTGCCATCTCATAGTGATATGTAACAGTGTCATGACAGGTACAAACCTAACAATAAATAGAGCAAGCCAGTGGCACAAATATAACAAACAAACAGTCACATATGTTGCCACCACCAGAACACCACCTCACAGGGAAGCTCACTGAAAGGAAGGAATTCTGGGTATGCTGGTGAAGTCAGTGTAGGCAATAGCATGATGGGAGTTATAGTCACAGATATTGGTCAGCCTCACAATTGGCCCATCAACACCACTCTCAACCAAGCACACATCACAGGGAGTAGAAAAGGACTGACAAGATGGCTGACACTGGGTACTGCTGTAGGGAGCACAAGGCCCTGCTGGGAACTGGCCACCAACAAACAACAGGAACACACTGTCAGCCATCTTGCCATTGCTGTCACACTCACACACAGTGAAGTCCACTCAAAAGGAAGGAAGTATGGGCATGCTGGGAAGGGGGGTGTAGGCAATAGCATGATGGGAGTTGTAGTCACAGATATTGGTCAGCCTCACAATAGGCCCATCCACACCACTCTGAACCATGCTCACATCACAGGGAGTGGGAAAGGACTGACAAGATGGCGGACACTGGGGACTGCCGTGGGGAGCACAAGGCCCTGCTGGGAACTGTGCACCAACCAACAGCAGGACACCACTGACTGACATCTTGAAAGCCAAATTGCACCCCCTGCAATGGAAGCACGTTCCATGGTGGGATATCTGGCTGGGTGGGAAGGATGACTGACAGCTCTGACCATAGTTACAAGCAGCTCATCCCACATACCCCCTTAACACAAACTCCACACAACTCACCTGGGAGAATGCAATGCCTCACACTTTAATTTAACATCCCACAAAGAACCACCACACTGGGTTATGCTGTTTGAAGCACAGGGACACTTTTGGGACTTGTAGCCAAACAAACGCCAGGACAACACTGTCAGCCATCCTGGCAGCACAGGCACACTACCCCACAGGGAAGCAGAGTCAAAAGGAAGGAAGTATGGGCATGCTGTGAAGCGGGGTGTAGGCAATAGCATGATGGGAGTGGTAGTCACAGCTCAACATCCCCCACCCACATGGCCCAGCAAGCTAGCACTGAAGCATGCACACCTCACAGGGAGTGAAAAGCCACTTCAAAGATGTCTGACACTGGCCTCAGCTGTGGGGAGCCCAAGGCCATGCTGGGAACTGTGCACCAACAAACAACAGGACCACACTGTCAGCCATCTTGCCATTGCTGTCACACACACACACAGTGAAGTCCACTCAAAAGGAAGGAAGAATGGGCATGCTGGGAAGGGGGGTGTAGGCAATAGTATGATGGGAGTTGTAGTCACAGACATTGGTCACCCTCACAATTGGCCCATCAACACCACTATGAACCATGCTCACATCACAGGGAGTGGAAAACAACTGACAAGATGGCGGACACTGGGGACTGCTGTGGGGAGCACAAGGCCCTGCTGGGAACTGTGCACCAACCAACAGCAGGACACCACTGACTGACATCCTGAAAGCCAAATTGCACTCCCTGCAATGGAAGCACGTTCCATGGTGGGATATCTGGCTGGGTGGGAAGGATGACTGACAGCTCTGACCATAGTTACAAGCAGCTTCTCCCATATACCCCCTTAACACAAACTCCACACAACTCACCTGGTAGAATGCAATGCCTCACACTTTAATTTAATATCCCACAAAGAACCACCACACTGGGTTATGCTGTGTGAAGCACAGGGACACATTTGGTACTTGTAGCCAAACAAACGCCAGGACAACACCGTCAGCCATCCTGGCAGCACAGGCACACTACCCCACAGGGAAGCAGAGTCAAAAGGAAGGAAGTATGGGCATGCTGGGAAGGGGGGTGTAGGCAATAGCATGATGGGAGTTGTAGTCACAGATATTGCTCACCCTCACAATTGGCCCATCAACACCACTCTGAACAATGCTCACATCACAGGGAGTGGAAAACAACTGACAAGATGGCTGACAATGGTGCTCTGTTGTGGGGAGTACCAGGCCCTGCTGGGACCTGGGCACCAACCAACAGCAGGACACCACTGACTGACATCCTGAGAGTCAACCTGAACCCACTGCAATGGTGGCATGCTTCATGGTGGGATAACTTGGCAGGGTGGAGAAGGAGGGCCGGATGTCCACCAAATACAACCAATGCTGGCCATGCACACACCTCAACATTCACATTTAAATGCCTCAGGTTTGCAGGACAATGTGCTACACCAATATCAACCTCTTACTGTGACAACTTAGGTCAATGCAATGTACAGGGCCGCATCCAGAGGTACAGTCACAACTGTCAGGTGTGTGAACCATTGATGCCTGTAGAAACATAACATACATTGTGTGTCTCTTCCAAAAACAGGTGATGATGGGGACACAGCAGCAGACGATGAGGAGTCCCAGTCCCAGGCTCCGGGGGACACTGAGCTCACTGGTGTGGAACAGCCTCTGCCCTCCTCGGATGGCGAAGACCTACCTGGCACCTCCGGTGTGAGTCGTCATGCAGCACCAGCAGGACCAACATCTGCACCCCCTGCACCCACTCCTCCAACAACTGCCAACACACAGACCACCCCCGCCGACACGGACAGACCAAGGACCACCAATGACAGCAGCACAGGTACCCTGGCCCAACGTTGAGCTACGGACAACGACCCCAGTAACAACCCCCAAGGTGGCCCAGGGACATCTGTGCGTGCCACCGCAGGTCCCGCACGTGTCGCCAGGGGTGGTGGGAGGGGTGGTAGACATAGGTCGCTGTTTGCAGAGGGGTCTGGACTGCATGATGACCCACAACTGGTACGCATTGCTGATGCGTACCAGAATAGCACCGGAGAGGTCACCCAGGTAGTGGGGATCCTCAAGGATATTCAACAGCAGCAGGCTGCCCATCATGCCCGCTTGGACTCACACATGTCCCGTGTGGAGACACACATGGCCCGTGTGGAGACACACATGTCTGGCATGGAGTCCAAGTGGGACACATTGCAAGAACTGACAGCGGTGCATAGGGACATATTGACATGCCTCCGCCAGATTAGCACCAACATGGCCACACCTCCCTGTGTGCCCACAACATCTGGTGCTGCAACACCTGCAACTGCCACAGGGAGGGAGGAGGACTCTGGCGGAGAGTCCCCTGCACTGCAGCAGCCTGCACGTGAGGGTCCCCCCCCCAAAGAAGAGGGGTCGTCCGAGGAAGGAAAACTGAGAGGTCGATGGCCATGTACATCCCCCAGGAAGCCAACACCTGTTCTGGAAATTCTCCTTTGTGTGCAAACTGTTCACCCTGTCGAATGCAACACAACTCACCCACATGACATGGGGAGTTCAAGTTGGACCAATGTATCAGATCACTGTTGACTTTACCCTGGACATTTCTGCTACCAAGACTTCCGACTCACCTGGGAACTTTGGATCCCAATCCCAATGTACAGCACCCACCATCCTGTGCACTAACCTCACACATGTATGTAATAAACTCACCAATACACCATACTTGCCTCTGTTGTGATTCCAACGTTGTTATCGTCACGGAGATGATGATCTGCTAAATGACACCGTGCATGCCAACTGCCACAGCAAGTTCAACACCGTCATGTGACTCATGGCGACGTGACACATATGAGGGAGACACACCACTAGGGCTACACAACACATAGACACCAGGGCCATCGGACTCATCGCCTACACTGATGTTGCCAGGAAATATTGTGGAATGCACAGACACCACACCTATTCAGAGTCTGTGTTAACTAGCCCACAGGTGCAGTAAACAAATGTTAGTCAGAAGTGTGACCACAGACAACGCACATCCCAAAGTGAAGCACAGGTTTATTACACATTTGCAACATGTTGTTTCCACTACAGATGCAAGGTAATCCCACGTGGCAGTGGCCACACAGTCAACAAGTGTAGAAGAAAGAAAGTCCAGGGGTGTGGGGCACATCACCTGTAGGGAAACAACTGCTTCCACCCTGGAAGTTGAATCATGGTGTCGGGGGATCCGAGTTGACCAAACAACTCTGAGAGCGCCCTGTGAAGGACAGACATGACACACAGTCAAAAGCACTGAAGAACAGGACAGAACTGCAATACTCATGCACAATACATGTCACAAGATACGTACACAAAACCAAGTTAGCATGTCAACACTGTTGGGGAGTACAGACTACCTGTAAGGACACATCGCTGCACGCATCCAGTCAAGTAGCACATGGCCACACTCAAACAGCAACAGAGCACCACCAACACATATCATGCAAACTCAAATCATTGACATGACATCTCTGGATACTCACATTCAGCTGAAGAAGCTGGTGATGAGCTGTGTGCGGACATCACCATCATCATCATCATTGGCATCGTGGCCCAGGCCAGGATCCTCCACAGGTGGCGGATGTTGGTCATCGTCATCCAGGATGAGAGGCACTTCCTTCCGCACTGCCAGGTTGTGTAGCATGCAGCAGACGATGACAATCTTGCACACCTTTGCTGGGGCATATGGGAGGGCCCCTCCTGTCTTGTCCAGGCAGCGGAAGCGGCTCTTCAGGAGACCAAATGTCCGCTCGATCACTCTCCTGGTCCGACCATGTGCCTCATTGTAGCGCATCTGGGCTGGTGTCACAGGGTTCCTGAGGGGTGTCAGCAACCACGGCATGTTGGGGTATCCGGAGTCACCTACAGACAGACAATTGCACATTAGCTGAGTTGGAAAAGAGTGCGGAACACAACATAGCAGAACACACACAATGGTACAAAGTCAGTACACACCGACAAGCCAGGCACGCTGGTTCCGCATCTGTGACATCATCCTCGGGATGCGACTACTCCTCATCACGAAGGCATCGTGTGCCGAACCAGGGAAACGTGCACACACATGTGAGATGCTCATATCTGCAAGACATACCACCAGAGCATTGATCGAGTGATAATGTTTACGGTTCCTGTATGTCTGCTCATGTGCCTGTGGTGGTACCAAAGCCACATGTGTCCCATCAATGGAGCCAATGACATATGGCATCCTCCCCAGGGCATAGAAGTCACTCTTGACGTCAGTGAGTTGGTGACATTTAGGGAAATAGATGTACTGGTTCAGACATCTCAACATTGCCTCCAAAATATCGCATAGCACACGGCTGAACATAGTCTGTGACATCCCACCAGCAGTCGCCACAGTGTGTTGAAAGGTACCGGTGGCAAAGAAGTGTAGGGCTGCCATCACCTTCATTTTGGGGGTCAGCGCTGTAGGGTACGGACGGCCAGGTTGCAAATGTGGTGCCAAGCGCACTGCCAAATCCTCAATCAGCTGCCTGGTGAAGCGGTACCGTCGGATGCAGTCACGTTCCACCATCGTTGCAAGGTCAGGGAATAGTCTATGGACAGCTGGTGCCCTGCAGTGCATAGGTGAGGAAAGAAAGATTGTCAGTCACCTCACATATGTGGCATAGACCAGACTCAATATCACATGATACAACATTACGAGACACAAGTACATGATGTGTGTGCCGTTCCGTAAGGACATGTATGGCACCGAAATGTACAACATCTAACATCACAGTTCAACATGTGTCCTCAACAAGTCCCAGGTTGTGCTAAGGGATATCATTAGGCTGTGTCACAATACCCATGTACTGCTGTCACGTTCCAAACACACACCACAGTTACATGTGAGGACAGATGTGCCCCAGGCATCACAGCTCATTGACAGGTAGATTCCCAGGGACCCTGTATTGCCACATGGACACTGGCATGACATGGTGCATCATGAATACACCACAGCAAAACAACCATGACCCCCACAGGTAGTGCTCCCTGTTGCCTTGGCAGGACAGACATGGACATCTGTGACACACACACGCACAACATCAAAGGCCATGCACAAACAACGTGGATGTGGAGACTGTCTCCCATTGTGCACATGGAATCAGAGACATTGTATACACAACATGCACACAGACTGTGGAGGGCCATCACTATTGTGGCAATGGGTCACCCTGTGACGTACATACCGTCCCACATGGGACTCAGGGGGTATGTGATATGACATACACAACCGTGAAATGTGACCATGCCACATGCTCTGAAATGAACAGTTGCACATCACAGTGGTCATGTGCACAACACACAAAGGAACCTGTCCCCATGAACATGTGCACATCCTGGGAGTGGCTGCCCCCAAGTGCCACCCCAAAAACCACATGTTGACCCCCATACACAGAAAAGGTAATGCAGCCTTACATGCCTTAGGATACAGTGTGGACAGGCTGTGGTGTTGTAGGTGTGCCCCTGAGTCCCTGGCAAGTATATGTTACTGGCATACGTTCACCAGTGACAAGCATGGTGACATATGCGAGAGACCTGTACAGGGAAGCGTCGTACAGCAATGGACCGATCGGTGTGCACGCACTGGCCATTGAATCTGTTATGTGCGGGTACGCGTTGTACCCGGAATACGCTTTGTACAGCAATGGACTGATCGGTGTGCACGCACTGGCCATTGAATCTGTTATGTGCGGGTACGCGTTGTACCCGGAATACGCGTTGTACAGCAATGGACCGATCGGTGTGCACGCACTGGCCATTGAATCTGTCATGTGCGGGTACGCGTTGTACAGCAATGGACCGATCGGTGTGCACGCACTGGCCATTGAATCTGTTATGTGCGGGTACGCGTTGTACCCGGAATACGCGTTGTACAGCAATGGACCGATCGGTGTGCACGCACTGGCCATTGAATCTGTCATGTGCGGGTACGCGTTGTACAGCAATGGACCGATCGGTGTGCACGCACTGGCCATTGCATACGATGTGACCAGGTACGCGTTGTTTTTCGAAAAACGCGTTGTACAGCAATGGACCGATCGGTGCGCACGCATTGGCTATGGCCTGGCATGGCAACGGACGCGTTTTCAAAAGTTTAACGAGTCTGATGCTGTGAATTCAGTTGGCAACCCACAACAATGTTGCAAATTCATGGGTGTCATGAAGTTGAACTTTTGAAGGATGCTGTGGGCGTGTGTAAGTGGTGCAATTCCATGGATCAGAAGATGCAAACAACTTGGACCTATCACTTTGGACACATGGGACAGTATCTGCCTCAGCAGCACACATATAATGCTGGCTGTTCCCCTGAGAGCTCACTTGCCTGCACTACATGCTCCAGGACGACATCTGCCACCACCACTGCTGCTGTCTCTGCACCCTCTGGAACCTGCAATGGCACGTACTGTGGAGAGAGCCCCAGCCTTCAGCACTGAGGAGAACCAGGCCCTGCTGGACAGCCTCCTTCCACAGTACAGCAAGCTGTATGGGAAAGCAGGGGAGCAGGTGAGTGTGCTGTCCACTGCCTTACACATGTGCATGTTGTCTGACTAGCCAGACTTAGAGTCTGCACGCCACTGGCTAGCAGGCTCACTGAGTAGTTGTCACCCCCCAAAGTGTGTAGTTACATGCACCGAACAGGTATAGTGCAGTAACAGTGCATTTAAACAAGGTTTGACTTCCCAGGCAATGATACCATGTAGTAACTGCTGGCAAACTGTTCATAGCCATCCTTGCACTGCCCGTGTACATCATGTGCCCCTGTGATTGAGACATGTATATCCAAATGTGTGATGCACGGATTTGTTGCATGTGTAGTAATGGCCTTTACACTTTGTCATCCTCACAGGTTGATGCCCACCAGAAGCAGGAAATATGGCTGGACATCGCCCGGGCAGTAAGGTCTGTGGGGGTCTACAAGCGCCGGATCCGCAACTGCCAGAAGAGGTGGCAGGACCTTCGGGGCTGGACCCGGAGGATCGCAAGGGTCCAGCTGAAGCTGTCGCCTCCTCGCAGGAGGGGCGGACACCGGACCCTGACCCCCACATGCTCAGGATCCTGGCGGTGGTCTTCCCTGATCTGGATGGGCAGCTGAAGGGCAGACAGCAGCAAGGAGGGGGTGAGTCCATGACTGCACTGTGAGCTTTGTCTGACATGCTATGTGCCCTCCTCTGGCCTGTTTAAACTCCAACAGTACATCAGTTATGTGGTCCAGGACCCATGTCCCTCAATTGTGCACTGCCCACTCCTCATCTGATACCCAGGTGTGGCCCTTACAGTCAGGAAATTGTGTCACTTGGGTACTATGTCCTTGCATTTTGCTTAGCTCAAGGTGGGGGACAGCATTTGTTCACGTAACTCTGTGGTGGGCTTCATGGGTGGGTCCATTACTTACACAATGCCTGAGTTCTGACATGTAATCTGCGTGTTACTTTGATATGTGGTCCAATTGCTGATCTGATTCACCACATGTGCCTGGGGTATTTGGCACACACCCATGCTGCGGGTGGGAACAATGTTTGGGCCTCAGGAGTATGAATATCAAGTGTGTCACACATGCTTAGCCACCTGCCTACTGTCCTGGGCTCATCCCTCTTTCACGTGGAGCAGGACAGTCATGCCTACTCCAGGCCATGCAATACACTCTGTACTCCCACTCCCGTGTATCAGCTGACACGTTGTGCTCAGTGAAATGTTCCCTCAGGTGTCTGCCTCTGTGTAATTGTGCTGTGGCTTCGTTGTCTGGACTACTGGGGTGTTTATCGGTTAGGGCTCAGCATGCCACCCGAGATGTGACCATAGGAGACGATACTTGTGTGACATATAGGTGTTTGATCACTTGACCGTGCATACTGGGGTGTGCAACTGTGTAGTTCAGGCAGCTGTTTCCCATTCACAGCAGATTGTGAGGTGCTCAGGTTCTGAGGGTTGTGTTTCATGTCTCCCATATGTCCAATTGGTATGACGTGGACACATGAGAGTTCAGATGATGTGGTTTGTGGGGGATGGACATGTGCACTTGTCAGCTACAGGACTTGCATTCCCCAAGACCTAGAATTGTGACACAGTGCAGACTGTTGTTGTCTGGCAGCCCTGCCCATGTGACTGGAGACAGTGATGTATGACTTTGCAGGCATGCCTGTGCCATGGCATTAAACTTCCTAAGAGTGATCCTGCAGGGCAGTGACATGTGCTACATGCACCCCATTGTGGCATTGACTATCAGGACATGGGTGCATCATGGTGTCTGGTGCTGGTATGCATCACATGCATTTCAAATATAGACTCTGGCCATCCCTTTATCCGGACACCTGTACTGACTCAGTGGCAAGAGTTGTGATGTGTGCATGTTCACATACTTCACCCTGTTCTCTGCACTGTCCAACTACTGTGTAGGTGGTGCATGTGTCCACACTGGGGTATTGCCATCCGACAGACAGCAGACCGATGGGTGCAAGGCCATGAGGGATGTGAGTGCCATGGTTGACCATCAGACTGACAATTGGCTTCTCCTACTCTGTTTGGGCACTTTTGGCAATGTTCAACTAAGGATGCCAGGGCTTGCTCTGTAATGTGCTGTATTTACTGGGGTTTTGTGCGGTTAGTGCAGGTGACTGATGTCTGTCTGTTTCCCTAATTGTTTGCAGATACATCCACGGCCACAGGAGGGGATAGCTCCACGGACCAGGAGGAGCCGCAGAGCCAGACTGGGTCAGCAGCCGAGGAGTGGTCGGAGGGACCCAGTGGCACGGAGGGCGAGGGGAGCCACACCGAGGAGTCCTCAGCACCATCCACCTCAGCTGAGGAGCACAGCAGCTCGGAGGATGACTCCGTTGTGGAGGCGGGTGTCAGCAGCCACCACACCCCAGCTACTATTGCTGTCCCCGCCACCACCACCACCACCACCACCGCCCTCCCTTCGGCTCCCATTCCAGAGGTCCGTGGAGGCTCCCGTGTTCGGGAGCATGTCTCCTTCGTGCCAGGCACCGCAGCCCCTGCCCCTGTGTCCCCTCCTGCCCTGAGTGAGGAGTCTGTGTACCTACTTCGCCAGCTCCATGTAGGGCAGACAGCAATGCTGAGTGTCCTCCATGCCCACACCACTCTGTTGACTCAGCTGGTGTCGTTCATGGAGGGCATCTCATCGGGCATGTCTGCCCTACAGAGGAGCAATAGGTCCATGGACTCCTCCATGACGGCAGCAGTGTCCCTCCTCCAACAGTCCCTCACCCCTCCTACCTCTGCCCCATCCACACTTCCTGGCACCCTACCTGTCCCAAGCACATGCACACCTGCACATTCACCCAAACACACAGACACGAGCAGCACAGACACACCCACTACAAAAACAAGACGTGCACGCAGGCATCCTCAGGGGACTGATACCACACCCACAGGGGAAGGGGTACATACACACACACAGGCATCCACAGTCACTCTGCAGTCCTCCTATACCTCTCCCTCCAAGGCCCCTTCCCTTGCCTCACCTGCAACCCCACCTACACAGCAGCTCTTCCTCTGTGACCTCGGCCTCTTCCCCTCCAATCCAGCTGATCCAGCATACAGGGGGAAGAGGAAGTACACCCACACAGAGGGGAGTGCCCCTCACCCCCGGACACCCTCCCCCAGGCGCAGTCAGACTGAGGCCCCCATCCGCAAGTCCCCCCGGACCCGGAAGAGCAAGACCCCGCCACCACCCTGCAGCTCAACCACCAAGTCTCCTTCCTCCATCCCTCAGGCCCCCACTCCACAGGTTCCCCCACCACACCCAGCCCCAGGTTCCCCCACCCACAGATACACCATCCCCAGAAAGATCCAGCCTTCTCCCCCTACCACTTGCTCTTCCAGCACCACACCCCCGCTGCGCTTGTTTGTGCCACTGGTGTGGAGAGCGTGTCCTCCCCCTCTGTCCTGCCCACCTTACCTGAACCCCATTCTACTCCCCTGGGGATAGGCACTGCAGTGGAGTCCACTACCACCCTGTCTGACTTGGGCACTGCAGTGGGGAACCTGTCCACTCCATCTGCACAGCCCACTGCAGTCGTGCCGGCACCCACACCATCTGACTCATGCCCCCCAGTTGTGCCGGCACACACCATGTCAGACGCCTCCACTGCAGTTGTCAGTGACTCTCCAGCACCCACCACCCCTTCCCTGCCTCCTTCTGGTGAGCCCTGATCCTGTCCCTGCGGTGCCTGGCCTGCCCCCCCGTATGCCCCTCCGAGGGGAATGTCCCTGCTCCATGTCAGTGCAGGCATGCAAAGGGTGACATCTGGCACTGTCACCCTGTTTCGACTATTGTTATGGACTGGCCATTGGCCTTTGTTATATTTCTGGACTTTCACTTCTATACACAAAAATGCTGAATAAAGCTACTTTCTGTTCTCTAGTGGTTTTGCTTCTGATGTACATGATGTTGATGATGCTAACCGTGCCCTTGCTGCACTGATGGTGATTTTTGATATCAGGGAAATGAAGTGTTACTGTGCAGGACCCCATGTGGTCCAGGGGGAATGTGTCCTATCCTGGTGTGTATCCATGTCATCCTTTGCAGCAATAAGAGGGTGTCATGTTTTCAATATTTGGCAATGGGATTTCCTACATTTATTTGCAATATCACATCTGTGGCTTACACCCCTGCACATCTGTTGTGCTTGCCATTGTTCAATTTGTCTATTTCCCTGACCGTGTGACCATCTCCACTGGACATGCAAGTTTGGGCATCAATGGGGAAGGACTCATCTGTGTGATCAGGGCAACTTGCTATACATGTGTGTTGGATCTGTGCAGATGGTGTCGGTGACACTGCCATGACCAGGCTGATGTGACGAGGGCCTTCATTTTGTGCTAATTGATGACTGAGTGACCAAGTGTACTGCTGATATGATAGAGCCCTGCAGAGACAACGTATGGCACAGCTTTCCTTACACAGGAGTGGAGTGCCCTCATGGCAGTGTGTAATTCTGTGACATTGCCTGAGCCCAAGGTGTGTGTTGTGTGAGCATGTCTGTGTGTGTTCACTTCCGTTTTGCAACACAGGCTGGGATCCCTAGTGATGTTCCTGTTTGTGATGCTTGCTGAGTTGACCTATGTTCCACCATAATCTTCGCCCTGGGTTCTCTGGGATGTGGGTGCATGGCACATTACTGGTCATCAGGGTGTCATCCATAGGTGTGTTTGCTGTCAGGGCTGAGTTTTTGGGCAAACGCAGATGAGACACAGTCAGGATTCCCCTTGGCACTTGTTGGTTACACAAGTCATGTAATTTCCAGTTTGTGTTAGCTTTCAGTGATTGTGACAAGTTGTGTGTGTGACTGCTGCCACTCCTCTGGGTCAGAGCTGCAATGTTGGAAGTTGTCTATGTGTGTTCTTTGTGGGTGACCTTGACTTCTTCATTGGTGTGTGACTGTGTCCGGGATCACATTGATTGTGGTGGATTTCACATCATGCCCATGTACCGCGTACTGTGCAGTGTGTCAGACATTCACGAGTCTTGTAGACTGGCCATGTGTGATGGGTTTCTGCACCTTAGTTCCCACCACCACCCCTGGGATTGTCATGGGTGCATGTGCAATGTCACCAGTCCATGTGAGCTTCACTGCTGCACATTGTTGGAGATCAAGGTGTGTGGTGTTGAGTGTGTGCACATGAGAGTTGTTGCACGGCTAGACCCCTGCCTCCATGTTGGCCTTGGCTGACAGGCCGTGCTGATTGATTTGTGCTTGTGTAGGTGTGATTGTAGTTTGTTGCTCAGGACACATGACTGTGGTTCACAGTGTGAACGACATCTAGCTTTGTCATCACAGTGGGATCATCATGCAGGCCACGGTCACCACGATGTGGGGTCCCTGGCGGTAGTGCTGTGGTGGGTCTGTCTCTTGCTGTGTTATTTGCTGTTCCTACAAGCTTGTGTGACATGTGTAATTTGGGCTCCCTCTCATCTAACAATGCCTGTTTGCCCACATAGGGGGATCCGATCCATGAGTGACTTTTGTGTGGCACTGTATACACATCTGTGTAATTGTGATTCAGGCCTCCTCATGTGTTGTGTGATTGCCTGGGGACACTGGCACACCCCCCCATCACCTGTTGTGTTTGATCTGCAGTGTGAGGCTGCCTGTTTGTGTTTGTGCATCTGCACCACTGCATTGGCATGTCTTTAGTGTGCCATTGGCTGTATGTTGTTTGTTGGCTTTCCCCTGCTGTCCCTGGGACTCCTAGGTCATCAGTCAGCACAATGATCATGGTTTGTATGTCCCATTGCTGCCATGGTATGGCATTTGTTCACCGGACATCTACAGTCTCCAAAGGATATCTACATTTGTGTGTCCATTGGTGCAGATATGTGGGGCTGCATTATGATGGTCACTTCTGTCATTGTGTTATTGAGGGATGTTGACAATGTCAGCCCCCATGGGTGATGTTTGTCTGCACATGGCCAAAGGTATATCTTATTTGCACTGCACTGTTTGCCTCACCCAATGTATGTTGCTATGGGACACAAGCACTACTATGCCACAGATGTGTTTGTTGTTCTGTGACCAGGAATCATCCATGCAGTTTGGCATTTGCAGCTTTTACCATTACTACACTTACCTTTTGGGCACTGTGGTGATGGGTGTTTAGACCCCATTGCCACAATGTTCAGAATGTGCTTCAGCTATGGACCCCACACTTCCCATTTGGTCACTGTGGTGATGGGTGTTTAGACACCATTGCCACACTGTTCAATTGGGCTTCAGCTATGGACCCCAGACTTCCCATTTGGTCACTGTGGTGATGGGTGTTTAGACCCCATTGCCACACTGTTCAATTGGGCTTCAGCTATGGACCCCAGACTTACCTTTTGGTCACTGTGATGATGGGGTGTTATACCCCATTGCCACAGTGGTCATGGTCTGCTTGCATTGTGGAGGCCACACAAATTTATGTGTGACACATGTGATTGGGGGTCACATTGTATGCTCAATGACATGTTCAGTGTTGTGGGCATTTGACACAGACTACACACGCTTGTCATGGTGTTGATGGGATGTATTTTCAGACATTCCTTATGTTGGAGTATGCTGGTTGTGTCATGCATTTCCCGTCCTATGTTTAGGGGTGGTGGTAGTGGTAGGCATCCATCCCCCTATTAGTGGGGATGGTAGAAGTGACAGGCATCCAGCCCCCCATGAGTAGGGGTGGTGATAGTGGTAGGCATCCAGCCCCCTATGAGTGGGGATGGTAGTAGTGACAGGCATCCAGCACCCCTGAGTAGGGGTGGTGGTAGTGGTAGGCATCCAGGCCCCTGAGTAGGGGTGGTGGTAGTGGTAGGCATCCAGCCCCTATGAGTGGGGATGGTAGTAGTGACAGGCATCCAGCCCCCCTGAGTAGGGGTGGTGGTAGTGGTAGGCATCCAGGCCCCCTGAGTAGGGGTGGTGGTAGTGGTAGGCATCCAGCCCCCATGAGTAGGGGTGGTGTTAGTGGTAGGCATCCAGGCCCCCTGGGTAGGGGTGGTGGTAGTGGTAGGCATCCAGGCCCCCTGAGTAGGGGTGGTGGTAGTGGTAGGCATCCAGGCCCCCTGAGTAGGGGTGGTGGTAATGGTAGGCATCCAGCCCCCTATGAGTGGGGATGGTAGTAGTGACAGGCATCCAGCCCCCCCTGAGTAGGGGTGGTGGTAGTGGTAGGCATCCAGGCCCCCCTGAGTAGGGGTGGTGGTAGTGGTAGGCATCCAGCCCCCTATCAGTGGGGATGGTAGTAGTGACAGGCATCCAGGCCCCCCAGAGTAGGGGTGGTGGTAGTGGTAGGCATCCAGCCCCCTATCAGTAGGGATGGTAGTAGTGACAGGCATCCAGCCCCCTGAGTAGGGGTGGTGGTAGTGGTAGGCATCCAGGCCCCCTGAGTAGGGGTGGTGGTAGTGGTAGGCATCCAGCCCCCATGAGTAGGGGTGGTGGTAGTGGTAGGCATCCAGCCTCCCATGAGTAGGGGTGGTGTTAGTGGTAGGCATCCAGGCCCCCTGAGTAGGGGTGGTGGTAGTGGTAGGCATCCAGCCCCTATGAGTGGGGATGGTAGTAGTGACAGGCATCCAGCCCCCTGAGTAGGGGTGGTGGTAGTGGTAGGCATCCAGCCCCCTATGAGTGGGGATGGTTGTAGTGACAGGCATCCAGCCCCCATGAGTAGGGGTGGTGGTAGTGGTAGGCATCCAGGCCCCCTGAGTAGGGGTGGTGGTAGTGGTAGGCATCCAGCCCCCCATGAGTAGGGGTGGTGTTAGTGATAGGCATCCAGGCCCCCTGAGTAGGGGTGGTGGTAGTGGTAGGCATCCAGGCCCCCTGAGTAGGGGTGGTGGTAGTGGTAGGCATCCAGGCCCCCCTGAGTAGGGGTGGTGGTAGTGGTAGGCATCCAGCCCCCTGAGTAGAGGTGGTGGTAGTGGTAGGCATCCAGGCCCCCTGAGTAGGGGTGGTGGTAGTGGTAGGCATCCAGCCCCCCTGAGTAGGGGTGGTGTTAGTGGTAGGCATCCAGGCCCCCTGAGTAGGGGTGGTGGTAGTGGTAGGCATCCATCCCCTATGGGTGTGTATGGCATTGGTGGTAGCCATCCCGCCCCTATGGTTCTGCTGTTGCTGGTGTACGTCATTTCTGCATCCCTATGTGTGTGTGACATATGTTGGGTACGTCTGGTTTGTTTGTGTAGTGGGTGTTTGACTTACCGTCTTCGCCGTACGCGTCCGTACCGGTCCCGGTAATAGATGTAGAGTATTGGTAGGACCTGCGCGATGGGATTCATGGTTTGTTCGTCTCGTTCGGGTTTCTCGTGGCTTCGACTCGTACTCGTCGCTGGCTTGTTCGTCTCGTAGCCGTGGATCGTCTTGTGGCGCGAATCGGAGCTTATGTGCAGCTCTCCCGGATGCTCTGACGTGCCGGACGTAACGACGGGTTGGGCGCGTACGGAATGCGCATCGTACTAGTCCGGCCGGAAGGTGCTGTGTATTTGCTTCCGTGCGACACGATTGGACGTTTACGGATCCGGCTCGGGCGGGGAACAGGAGCTGAAATGGGTGAGTACGGCTTGCTCGGAATCTGGGCTGTTATGCGCATCGTACTTGTTCGTTCGGACGGCTGTTCGAATTAGTCGGGAAACATGCGTTCGGCTTGGTTTTTTTCCGGACGAATACTGTTAGGTGCGCTTCGGCCGAGATCGGAATCGACCCCATGGTGTCTAGATGTAGTGTCATGTTGCACGTACCTACCCTAGTGGAAACTAAACTTCCTAAGATTGGAGAAAGGGTTGTTCTAGACCCTTAACAACCAATCTAAAAGTTCTGTAGAACTTACTTTGTCTATAAAATATTATATGTGCCTAATGCTAGTGATGTTTTTCAATTATTCCACACCTAGATTAGCTGGTGAAACAATGCAGGCTTAAATCCCAACCACTGCACACCAATGTAGGAGCCTGGCTTAGTATATGGTGCTCACTTACGTAAGTGTAGCACCCTGCACTAATCCAGACAACCCTTATGGTGATTTTAGTGGTCTTAGACAATCTTAGAAGGCTCTCTAAGTGGTAGCTGTGGAAAGCAGCCTTCTGGCTTAGGCCAGAAGGAGTGTAAAGCAGCTTGTTTTACCAGTACTAATCATATAATGTAGGTTAAGTGAAAAAGAACCACACAGTGTAGTTATAAAAAATATGTATTTATTATAAACACTCACTAACATATTGCAATATTTCTTGAGATATAATCATAATACACACAATACTTTGATAATACAACATGTAAGTAGCACAAATACACAGTGGTCGCCAGGGGGAGACCAAACCATATACTAATAAAGTGAAATGCGAACCACGACCTAAGTCGAGACTGGACCCAGAGGACGTAGAAGAGCTGGGGACCCAAGGAACCACCCAAGGTAAGTACCCAGGAACCCCACGGAGGCCGTGTGCAGAGTGGGAACATGACTGTGTGCTCAATGCAAGTGAATGGATATTTTGCGGTTGGAGTTTTTAAGAGGATGGGCCCTTCCCATAGGACCCTGAAGAAACCCCGTTGAAGATGGAAGGTTGGAGAGTCACCCCACCAGTGGATACCCCAGGATCTAGGATACCTACACCAGGGGAGCCGGGTTCTTAGGTGCGAAGTGACGTCGGAAACAACTGTAGACCACAATGGAGGACTTCAGTCAAGATGCTGCTGGCGAAGAAGGTGTAAGAGTCCGGTGGAACCCGAAGGTGGATTCAAGTAGAGGGGTAGCTGCAAGCAGAGGGGACAGAGTCTATGCCACTTCGGAGTGACCAGGAAGCACGGAAGACGAAAGCCCACCGATGTCAGTGATGCAGGAGAGTTGACAGTGACCTTGAAGCTTCAGCTGTGCAGACCAGGCGATGCTGTGGAAGACCAGGAGCCATTCACGAGCTGTCCCATGACAGATTTCAAGAGCCAGGGGGTCAGTGTCCGGCAGGGTCACCAACAAGCCTTGGCAACGGCAACAAATGTAGTAGAAGAAAAAGTTGCAGTTTCAGGACCAGCAAGTTCTAAGTGACTCACCACAAGCAGGTAAGTAAGAGCAGGCCCGAGCAATCAGGGGAGCCACTGGAGCCAAAGAAGACCCTCAAAAGGACCCACGGGCCGAAGGCACAGGAGTCGCAAGAGGACCTCAAGCAGCTCACCAATGATGAAGGCCCACCGTGCAGAGGATGCGGTGAGGACAAAGATCTTGGTAGCAAGAGATGCTTGAGGCTCGAGCTTCTTGGAGCCTGAAGATCTCCGGTGAAGAGAGTCAACGAGCCTTGGCAAAGACAAGTCAATGTGGTGCAAAGGGGTACTGCTCCAGCGGTTCCGACGGGGGATGCTGGCTTCAAACTTGCTGTGAAGACAGTGCAGGCCTCGAGGGAATTGCAGAACCACCATCTGTGCTGTTGAACCTTTCGGAGTCTGTAGGAGCTCAGGAACAGCAGACCGGTCAGCTTCGTTGCGGTGCCTGCAGATGCAGGGGAGTGACTCCTTCACTCCAAGGGATATTCCTTCGGGTGTCTTGGATGTCCACAGGCCTGGAGATGAACCTGTATGGAGCACAGGCACAGACAACACAGAAGACTGGCAGGACGACGAGATCAGGAGCAACAGGAGTCTTCCCAGTTGCAGTTTTGGTTCCCAAAGCGAAGTCCAGCGAAGTAGAAGTGCCCAGACGGTTGAAGATAAAGTGGTTTTAGATCTTAATCTTGTCCCACGATGAATCTAAGGAACCACCCACAGGTAAGCCCTTTAGTACCCTAAGGAAAGGGTTGGAACAATTCAAGGGTCCCTCCCACAGGAGGGGCTGGACAGTGGGGAGGATACTCCCATGTCCTTTGTCCAGTTTTGTGCCAGAGTGGGAGCCAACGGCTCCCTGAACTATTTCCAACTGGAGTATGCCAGGAGGGCACCAAATGGGCCCTTCAAAGAAGGCTAGTGTCGCTGGCAAGCGCTCCCACCCTGGCCCAATACACCAAGTCCTGTCTGGGAGGTGGTCACACCTCCTTGTGACAGGAAACCTATTGTCCTGCCTTACCCTGCTCGAGCTTTGCTCAGCAGCAGGAGGGCAGAATCGTGTATCTGGTCAGCAGCAGCCATAGTTTGCTGTCCTGTTCTAGAAGACTGGTACCGGGATCACTGAGGGCCTCCCAGAGGAGCTTTACAGTGCATGGAATCATACCTCCAACACCGTTTATGCGTGGCCACTCTATGTATCGTAATTGCTGATGCACTTGCAGCCCGGGTTAATGGACTCCGTGGATTGTAGGGGTGTCCTGCTCATGCAGGGGCACCCTTATACTTATAACCGAGCACCCTATCTTCAGGATTGAAAGGCCTGCATTAGGGGTGACTTATAGGTTTTAAGTGCAGTGACCTCAGATATAAGGAAACCTATATCTTTTGTAAGCGTTGCTAGCACCAGCTAACACATGCTGCAATGACAGGCCTGTAGTCACAATGTGAGAGTTCCCCCATGGGTGGCATAATACATGCTTCAGCCAATGGGGGACCCCTGGTGTACCTATGCCCCGGGTACCTTAGTACCATATCCTTGGGACTTACAAGGGTACACCAGTAGCCAATCTGGGGTGTACCTAAGCACTCACCATGTCCAATTTAGGGAAGAAGCACAGAGACTGGGGTCCTGATTAGCAGGATCCCAGTCAGACAAGTCAGAAAAACATAATGACACCAGCAAAAATTGGGGGTGCCATGAAAGCAGACCCTACTGTCCTACATATGTGATACCCAATTTTCTGAGGGATCCTCAGTCTCTTACCCCTGCCCCTTTATAAATTTCATACAAAAGCATTGAAGCTTTATGCGAAACTGTCGGAGAACTGTCAATGGGATTGTTTGAAACATAAAGAGCATTTTTGATGAGATGGTCATTTTAACTGCCATATCCATCCTAACCAGGGAAGGGCCATGTTATGCCATCCAGAACATCTGTGTTTATCGATCTCAATAATGGATGGAAATGGAGTTCATAAGTGTCTGGGAGGGTTGGCGCAATGATTTTCCCCAGATATTTCAATAATGTAGTACTCTTCTTGAGGGGGAAATTTAATTCTAAACAAGTGTCTATTTCTGGTAATATATTAACAGATAGTCTTTTCGATTTAGTTAAGTACGCTTTAAATCCTGCAATTAATCGAAAGTTTTGGATAATTGAGAGGAGAGCTGGGAGTGAGCCCCTGGGGTTGGTCATGTAGGCAAGAATATAAGTTTCAAAACAGCAAATTTTGAATTTATCACTCCCCAGTCACATTTCCTTTTGATTTTGTCTTAATCTGTGATAATAAGTAAAGCACAAAAAGACGAGGTGATAGTGGGCAACCCAGTCTTGTTCCTGTTTTGATTTATATTTTAGTAGAATTCAGACTATTGTTTTTGGTATGAGCAGTTGGAATGGAGTATCCTGCTCATGCCATTTTTAGGTCTCGCCTGAGCCAGCGCACATGCGCTGCTCTGCGAGACATTTAGTAAGCAGGTTTTTAAAGTGCTGCTTTTGCCGGCCACCAGCTTGCGGTTACGCACACAAGCGCGCGCGCCTCACAGCTGCCATCTGTCTTTCTCGCGCACGACGTGCATTCATCTTCATTTTCCACTAGCGTGCTTGCCGTCGCGCACGGGCACCCCTGCTTTCACTTTTGCCTTCGCACCACTCGCGTCCTTTTTTTTTCTTCTTCTCGCGTGCTTGTTCCAGCTTGCTGCCTGCATATAACATGGCTGCCGATGTCAGCCCTGTGCAGGCTCCAGCTCCCTCGGCACTCGGTACCGTAACCCAGCTCCTCTGTCTCGCTCTACAGTCTGTGACTAAAAGACTTTAACCTTCGCTCTGCAGCACACGCCATCACGTGATTCGAGAGCCCCGCAAGCAATTGGTTGGCACAGCTCCCATTGACTTGCCTTGACCATCGAGCTTGCATGCAGTCTCAGAACCGAGTCGTCTTCGCTTCTTAATTCTGAGACGCTTGAAGCTCTCTCGTGCATGTCACCATGGCTACCCGAGGCGGCGATGCGGACGACTCTTGCAGACCCTACCAGGTGGCAGTGCTTGGCGCCTCTGGTTTCACTGGTCATACATTCTCAGCGGCACTTGTGCAGCAGCTCATTGCTTTGTACCACCAGTGTCTGCTGGGAGATGTAGTTTCCTCCATGGTCTCTTACCTATTTGACTTGTGTTGCTTCCTTTACAAAATGGGTTTTGTAGTCCAGAATCGTTTTTTACGCTTATGTTGATTATCTTTGTGGTATGTCTATGGATGTCGCTTGCCAATTTTATATTCTTGTGGATTCATGTCCTTCCTCCAAATCAACGATCGGGGTAGATTTTACACAGTGAATTTACCGGCAAACAGAGGATTTGTACCAGGAGATCCCTGCATCATGCTTTTCTCTCTCTCTCTCTCTCTCTCTCTCTCATCATCTCTCTCATCTCTCTCATCTCTCTCAACTCTTTTACTCTCCCTTTCATCTCTTTTACTCTTCCTCTCTCATCTTTTACTCTCTCTCTCTCATCTCTTTTACTCTCTCTCTCATATCTCTTCTACTCTCTCTCATCTCTTTTACTCTCTCTCTCATCTCTTTTACTCTCTTTAATCTATCTTTCTTCCCTCACAACCCCCGCCCGCCTCCCTCGCTCTCTGAGACAAAGAGACACTGAAACCTATTGTTTTCACATGTTGAAGCTGCAGTAATACGTAGTTACGTGTTGCATTTGCACGCCACCCCTTTGTGTTTTTGCCGTGGGTAGAATTCCCCAGCCCCTCTTCTTGGCGTGTCATCCCAGCCACACCCCCTCGCCTCACTCCCCACCAGGGCCTTCACACATCACTATTTGTTGAATCACTCGGATGCTGTAATGTTCTACAGCACAATTCTGTTAGCGTTATCTTTCCTCCAGACGGCTTGACCGTAAACATCCCACACATATCCTGTCTGTAGCCAGCAGGTGTATGACATCTGCATTTGGTGGACTATCATTGGACTAAGCATTGGCATTGCCAATAGGTCTCGCTTTTGGGACCTTATAGGTATTTAGTTATGCAGCACAATTTCGTTGGTGCAACAACATCAACTGTTGCATGGCTAAACACTTATAAGGTACAAGGTTTAGCCATGCAACAGCTGATGTTGTTGCACCAAGGATATTGTGCTGCAAAACTAAATACTTATAAGGTCCCAAAAGCGAGACCTATTGGCTATGCCAATGCTTGTTAAAAAATGCTACACCGAATCTCCTGTATTGCATTGTTTTTTTGGAGGAATAGCCTATTAACCCTAACATACACTTTTTCTGCAACAAGGGAGATCAGCATCTCCTCTTTTTGTGTGTTATATTGACTGTGTATTGCTTTTTGGTGTTATTCCCTTGTTTGTCCAAACCAGCCTGATCAGGGTGGATGAGCTGAGGCATTAAGGATTCTAATCTAAGTGTAAATATTTGCATACACATTGAGGACCCAGGTCGGATGGAATGATCCAAAGTCCGCTTCTTCCTATATTTAACAATGCATTACATCATTTGATCTAATGGAGCTTTATATTTATAATAAGTGTAATAAGTGAACATCATATTGCTGTATAGCAAAACAGAAACGTAAACAGAAGCTTTTGGTTGCCGTGGGATAAAATTAAGCAGACACTCAGAAGGACAGCGAGATGAGTACTAGAGAATCCAGTGATTTAATGTTTGTGCATTCATTTTTGGATCCAGAAATAGGAGCCATTCATCAAAGTTCTTTCAAACCCACAGTTGATGCCCCCGCAGACTTGTGTGCCTAGCTTTGTGAGACTCTGTGGTACTGCCTCATGGATATTTATAGGCTGGCCTGGTAGGTGGTTTAATTGTTGGATTGGTAGACGTGAAAACTATGAAAATGTCCTTAATCCGTTATAAAAATGCATGTAAAGGCAGCTGAGAATTAGGGGCAGACTTCCTTCCACCTATTACGATACATGTTCCTTATCCCTTTTGTGAAAATGCTTGCTATTCATTTTCTCCTTGACATACATGCCTATCAAAGACGGAAATAAACAATTTGTTACATAGTGTATTTTTTCTCAAATACTATGCACCAGCTGGACATGGGCCTTGCCTCCACTCAACTTACTTTCCACTTAATTCTTCATCTCCCAAGGAGCCAGAGGATGGAGCTAGTTAGGGATAGCACTTACCATTCTTGTGCAGTCTGAGAAAGGCTGGTAGGAAGCCTGTGAAAAGGGGGAACAGAATACACATGCCGTGAGATGCCACATTGAGAGAAAAAAGGCACAGGATTTGTCTGCTTCCATATTTTGATCCAAGCCTTGGTTTGAATTTTACATTATAAATTCCACATACATGTGGCATACTTTAAAGTAAATTATTGAATTTATAATTACTCTAAATCTATATGCCTGAAATGAGAGAAAGTAGTGGAGAGGTTGCTATGTGATCTAGCCCCTTGTTGCACTAAGTATTGTAAAACAAATGTTCACCCAACCAATTCTCTAGTTACTGAGGGCTCACAGGACTCTAGTGTTATTGCAGCTGCCTCATTTTATCCTCCTGTTTGTTGTATTCTCCAATTTGCTATTCTCTGTTGATGCTGTAGAATTTTCAAACAGTTTTTAAAGTCTCACATTGTATGCACGTTAATAGCTGCTAATAATTCAGTCCTCTGATTGAACCCTTTTGCAACCTTCTTCCATACCTTTATATGGTGAAAAAATGTTGCATTACATTTAACTAGGATTAAGTGTTCCTTTTTACTTATTAGGCGAAATGTTTTCTTTTGCTCATACTCTCCTCTTTTAAACTGTCTTTGTTTTCTACTAGAATGGTGACCATTTTGGGAGTAGGGCCAACAACCATGATAACTGTGAGAAAAAGAACAAAAAAGCACACAGCAGCTGTCCCAGGTCAAGCACTTAAATTCCACTAGTTCCACATTATCCATAAGAGTGCAACTACTCCCGACGTCCGCTACTGAGGGATGTCCAATAATCAGGAAAGTCTATACACAAGGAAGGTGCACTCTAATTGAAGTCACTCATGAAGTGAGGTACCATTTTTCTTGGAAGACTTTGGGGAATGCGGGGTGGGTTGAATTTTGTGGATCCACGCAGATCCCAAAACTTTCCATCACAGAAATGTGAGGAAAATGTGTTTTTTTAACTAAGTTTGAGGTTTGCAAGGGATTCTGGGTAACAGAACCTGGTGAGAGGCACACAAGTCACCCCATCCTGGATTCCCCATCGTGTCTAGTTTTCAAAAATGTACAGGTTTGCTAGGTTTCCCATGTGCCGGCTGCGCTAGGGCCCAAAATCCACAGGTAGGCACATTGCAAAAAATAAGTCTGTGCCTAGTGGGCTTTCTGCCGCCCTGGGGCGGAATCGTGGGGGGGGGAGGGTTGGCCCCGATATGGCCCCACGGGGGGCAGAAAGACTGTGGCTATTTTTTTTGGGGGTGGGGGCTGCCCAGCCCCCACCCCCATGCATAAAAAAAGCCAGCGTAATCGCTGGCGCCTAGTGGGCTTTCTGCCCCCCGGGGGGCAGATCAGGGACCACTGCCCCCATCTGCCCCCCTGGGGGGGCAGAAAGAGTGGAATTTCTCTGGGGGGGTGGGGGTATTGTCATGCCCATTTTGGGCAGCCCCCACCCCTACATGAATAAAAAAATCCCTGGTTTCTTGTGGGCTTTCTGCCCCGGGGGGGGGGCAGAAAGACTGTAATTTTTTTTGGGCGGGGTGGGGGCATTGACATGCCCGTTTTGTGCAGCCTCCCCCTAATTTCAATTGCCCAAAATAAATCCCTGGCGTCTAGTGGGCTTTTTGCCCCCCAGGGGGGGCAGAAAGGCTATCATTTTGGCGGGGAGTGGGGGCATTGGCATGCCCGTTTTGGGCAGCCCCCACCCTAAGTAAAATTGCCCAAAAAAATCCCTGGCGTCTAGTGGGCTTTCTGCCCCCGGAGGGGGCAGAAAGACTGTAATTTTTTTGGGACGGGAGTGGGGGCATTGACATGCCCGTTTTGGGCAGCCCCCACCCTAATTTCAATTGCCCAAAATAAATCCCTGGTGCCTAGTGGGCTTTTTGCCCCCCCGGCGGGGCAGATTGGGGGCTACTGCCCCCATCTGCCCCCCAGGGGGGCAGAAAGACTGTAATTTTGGTGGGGGTGGTGGGGGCATTGACATGATTGACAGATTGGGGGCTACTGCCCCGGGCAGAAAGACTGTATTTTTTTTTGGGGGGGTGGGGGCATTGGCATGCCCGTTTTGGGCAGCCCCCACCCTAATTTCATTTACCCAAAATAAATCCCTGGCGTCTAGTGGGCTTTTTGCCCCCGGGGGGCAGATTGGGGGCTACTGCCCTCATCTGCCCCCCAGGGGGTGGCAGAAAGGCTGTAATTTTGGTGAGGGGGGTGGGGGCATGGGCATGCCCGTTTTGGGCAGCCCCCTCCCTAAGTAAATTTGTGGAAAACAAATCCCTGGCGCTAGTGGACTTTCTGCCCCCCCGGGGGGGCAGATTGTGGGCTACTGCCCCCATCTGCCCCCAAGGGGGGGCAGAAAGACTAAACATTGCCAAATAATATGGGGGAGCAAAAGCCCTTGCCCAAGGGGCCACTCCCCCCCTCCCTGGTATCTAGTGGGTGGATCCCCAAGCAGGGATCCACTGGGGAGATTCTCCCCTTTCCAACGATACCTCTCCCGTCTTTCTACATGCTCCTTGAAATGAGCCTCAAGGCTCATTTCAGTTTCAGTTTCACTGAAATGACGTCAGCGCGACGTGCGCACTGATCGTCATTTCAGGGAAACCAGGGGGGGGCCCTTGGGAGCTGGGGAAGCTCTTCCCCAGCTCCCGAGGCTGTTGGGGGTTAAAGGGAATCCCTCTGGTGCCCGCACCAGAGGATTCCCTGGGTCATGGCGTCGGACGCACAGGAGCCATCCGACGCACACGATCACTTATGCGTCGGACAGCTCCCGCGCGTCCGACTCATAGAAGGGGTTAACTTTCCTATAAAGCCATAGTATATGGTCCCTAAGTATATACCCATGGCATGAAAAGTTAAATGTCACCTATGGACTCCAGGCCTACTGTGCCATCTATTAGTGTGGCAAGCCAAACACAACCCCAGGTCTTCCACGATAGCTTGGTTACTGCAGTTTTAAACCTGCAGCCCATCCAGTCAAAATTGTCTTTTTTTGACAGGTAAGCCCCCCCTTTAATTATTAATAGGTTGCTCCGTTGTAGGTCTTGTAGCCCATAAGGCAGGGTTCATGGTATTTAAGAATAGGGAATGTAGAAATTCAAAGTTAACATGTCCTTACAGTGACTAGTCCCCAAAAGCTATTTTCACTGTCACTGTGTTTTCGCTGGCTGGCCCATAGAGAAACACTTGGAAGCGATATTACATGCTAATTCTGCTATCTAAAGCTAGGGACCAGCTCGAAAATAATTTAAGGACTTTTAAAAAATATTTTTTAAAAGTCCAACTCAATGATGAAGTTGGATATTTAATAAATATTCAGGAAAAGGGACTTTTAGAAAGTTATCTTTTCCCTGCCTGAAGTTTCTGGAGGCTAATTTGCATTAGCTTCCATATGTTAACCAGCTGCTGAATGGCCCTGATGAGGTGTGAAAACTGCTCCCAGAGCAGAGACAATAGCGTGGGTGTAGGGAGGTGTTTGTTCCTCCGGCAGGAAGACCAATTGAACAGTGCAAAGGGACTTGATCTACTTCTAACTGGCCTCCCCTGTTGCACACAGATGCCAACTGACACCTGCAGAGGTCCCTTCATTTGTCCTACCGCCCAGGCAGGCACCAAACCCAGTGAGGGAAAAGCTTTAGAGTGACCAAGGAGCAGCGAACTGCTTGTTACCCTTTCTACCCCTCTTGTGTGGGTACACAAGCTGTGCACAAGGGGAGAAGGGTATCTCCATCTTGAATTTAGTGAGTGAGAGGCACTGTGGGTTTGTTGGCAGTAGGGCACACAAGAACTGATGCAAAAGTGGGTAGGATTACCTCAGGGAACATTTACCCAATTACTTAGGGAGGGGCCCGTAGTCACCCCCACCCACAATATAGTGCCAAGCATAAATGTGCCACCCCAAGACACCTTCTTCAGAACACTACTGGACTTATGCAAGAACAGAAGAAGGAGTACACCTGCTGTTTTATACCTATGAGTAGAACTGAGGGTTGGGACAAAGAAGTGGACTTCAGGGGTCAGTTGGCTGACGTCCTGTGTTAGCTACAGGGCCCCACAAGCTGCAAGAGGCCTGGACCCTGCTGGTGGCCTCTACTGGAATGAGTCTCGAAACCCCAAGTGCTGTTCCTGAAGTCCAGGGACTCTTGACTGTCTAACTGGACTTCTCCTACCACTTCTGAAAACATGGGATCTAAAAATGTTTGAACTTGAAGTCCTCTGGAGGACTGGGACAAACCTTCCAAGCAAATCCAGCCAATGTACTTTGCCTCTGGGTTGCAGAAACAGAGTTCCTGAGTCGCAAATATTATTCAGTGGGACCTCGCCGAGAAGGTATCTGGCCTTGAGGAACCCTCTTTGGATAGTGCTGGGAGGCTTGTTCCACTTGAGGATTCTGAGATCCCAAAAAGTGACTAAGTTGAAAGCTAAAAATCTTGATCGGGCAAAGACATCAAAAGTATTCAACCGGCAAGAGGACTTTTCCGGGGAACGAAATTGAAATTTTCATGCTTGGAGCTTTTCCCACCAAAACCAATGGCTTTACCAGGACCTTGTCCAATGGCTATCCAATGTCGTGGAGCCCTCCTCAGGTACAGCCTGCTGTGTTGCCCTGCTGAACGATTTGACTTTCAGAAAAAGACTAAGTCCTAAGGTAAAACCTCTGATCAGGTTGAACCTTATTAGTATGTCCAACCTACACTCCATCAAGATTAACCTGAAATCTCACCTAGGTCCCAGTCTTCTACAATCATTGAGTACCATTGATGCAGTGTGCTTTTTTGCGCTATTTATGCTTCAAAATTTAGAAATTCATATCTCCACTTCCTCCTATTTGACTTTTCTCATTTTGATGTCATTTTGTTCATTAAATTATTCACTTTTTACTGTGTTGTGTTTTTGAATTTCTGTTTTAGTACTTCGAAATGCTTTACACTTTTTCCTAAGCTAAGCCTGTCTGCTCTGTGCCATAGCTACAAGGGGTTGAGCTCAGGATTAAATTACTGAAACCTTTAACTGGACGTAACAAGATAGTGACTTCATTAATTGTGGTGAACTACAATCTGCCCCAATTAATAATTCACTTTCTCACAATAGCACTGAGTTTTGGTGCTCAAGTGTAAGAAATGAAAGAATAACATTTTTATTATTTGATTAAATAAAATTGTTAAAATAATACATTGACATACAATACATTTAATACATAAATCAAGTGCAGCAGGAGTTTGAATTTGAACTGAGGTTGAAATGTAAGAATCCAGTTCTACAGTTAGACACAAATAAGCTATTCATATGCAAAATGGGTAAGGGTCATGTCACTACAGACTATTTAACGAACACTGTTTTTTCATAATTGATAATTGCAAACAATTAATTCAATTGTAGTTTTTCAAGTTCCAAAATAACAAGCTTCACACACTTACAAATTGGATAAGAAAGAAATTGTTTGCAGTATTAAAATAGTGCAATATTGCTGCATTGCATGATCGTATGCCCGGATTTCTAAATTGAGTAACACCTGTCTACGCTGGACAGCCACATATAACGTGAGCTATGTTTTCTTTGTGATAGTTGCAAATCCTACAAGCTAGCGCTGGTCTCTTATTTTCCCATGATTGTGTAATTTTTTCCTACATCAAAAAGGCCAAATTGAAGGCGCAGATATTTTAACCTTAATTGCTAAGAAATAAAAGTAGCATGGTGAGAGGAAATGATTGGTTACATACTTTTCTTTAACCAGAAAAGAGTGATCCCATGAGACACATTTTCGGAGGACTCTGGGATGTGATGTAATTGAAGTTCCTGTAACAGATTTTTAAAACTGTAATTAAAAAATGTCGTAGTGCCAGGGATTGACCATTTCCAACTCTTTTAAATAGTTTGTTGTTGGCTTGTGCCAAAGTGTTCTTCCTGGCGCAGCTGGATTCTCAAATTCTTTGCTTTGAAACCTCCACAACTACTTGGATCTGCCCTTTTCATACTAAACCAGTATTTTACCAGAGTAACATTGATTCTTAAGTATTGATCCTTTAAGCCAAACTCAAGATGGATTTTTGTGGGGTTTGAGAACTGGGGAGGGTTACAAATTAATCTAAAAGTTTGTTTGGTTCTAAATTTAACCAGAAGTTGAGTTTCTCTAGAAAACCATTTGTGCCATAGGTTAGGAATGGCAAATATTTCACCTGTATCACATTTAACAAAGAAAAAAAAATTAGATTGACTAAAGCATACTTAAATGTTGCTGCTTTCTTTATTAGTGCCTCTAAATGTGTTGTGGTCGCCTGATTTCTGTCGACTGACACCCAAGTAAGTATATGATTTATACTTAGATTCCAAAGACTGACCTTCTACCTTCCAGGAAGTGGCCATACCCTTTTGTGTCCGAAGGATAGCATTTTGTTTTTCTTCTAATTCATCTCCAGGTGGAGTTTTATGCCTATACTGGTATGTTTGATAAGGATAGTGCCGTCCGCAAATCAAATAACAATTATTCACTGACCGTTCAGTTTGTGTTGATAGGCTCTACCATTGTTCAAAGACACCTCAATGTCTGATGTATACAATTTAAAAAGTGTTCCTGCAAGAACTTATCCCTGTTTTAGTCCTTTGTTTATTGATATTTTGTGCGTCAAACTGGTGTCGTCGTCCAATTTAACTTGAATCCAATTAGATGAATAGAAGCTTATAATAGCATTCAGACATTTCTCTGGAAGGCCCCACTTTGCTAGTTTCACCCAGAGTAAATTTCTACTGATAGAATTGAAAGCTTCTTTTTAGCCTATGAAGCAAGCATAAAATTTGCTTCGTGCTTGTTTGGCTTTATGAATTAAGAAGCTTAATGCTATAATATTGTCTTGTGTTTTGCAATTCGCTTGGAATTCAGTCTCGAACCACAGTATTACATTTTTTTCCTGAGCCCACGTTTTTAGATCTTCTAAAAGTAGAGGTGCATAGTATTAGGAATCGATGTCCAGGAAGGCAATTATTCCATAACTCAAGGGGTCCTGTTTATTGCCTTTTTCGTAAAGTTGGTAAAGCTGGGCTCCCTGCCATGATAAACCTACAAGACCTGTATTATAGCAAGTGCTGCATTATTTTTGCCCAATATTCATAGTTTGATTTAAAGATAGTAGATGGAATCCCATTCAGTCCTGGGGCAGAATCCTTTCTGGTATTGGTTATTATTTTTTTATATTTGGTCAGTGGTCACCAATTTGGTTCCCACTAGCTCGGCCTTTGGACTGCAGCATGACTGCAGGGTATTTGAGCCGTAGTAATTCTCGGAATTTGTTGACTTCCTAAATCGTGGGATGTTTTTTACTAGTTCATCTTACAGAACTCCTTGGACACACAGCCAACATACAAATTTGGTGCATATGTCAGCTGTGACATTGTAGTTAATTATGAGAGTTGCTAGTAAAGATTTTGCTTACATAAAACCAAAAGAGTATGGTGTTCCTAAAGGAACAGACCTTGTACAGTTCTGCCCTTTGCCATTCTGCATGGGATCTCTTTGCTTCCCAAACGTTTTTTTTAATATTTTGTTTTAAGAGCTGTTAGTTTTATCTGTACAGCAGGCGTGTTAATCATTTTTGTTTTACCTTTTAAGCTTTAGTTATAAGTTAATGCCTCTTATTGCATAGCTCCAAGGATACCAAGCGTTTATGTCTTTGATGCTGGGAGTACAGTATGAGTACATGTCTTTAAAAACTCTTTCTATAACTGAATCGTTAGGTTATCCCATAATACCGATTCAAATGTTTCTTGGTTCCCATCCTTTATTAATAATTGAATTCTGAGCTCTAGTGCTGCTTTTAGAAACCAATTATTCATTTTCTTTCCTGTACGTGAGGATCACTTAATTAATAACTTTCATTGCTCTTTGTGATTTTGAACTGGGAATTGGATGGTTGATTTTGGCCAGGGACATCGTTTGGGGAAAATGGTCATTCGCTAGCTGGTGTTGAATTTTGAAGCTGGAAAGTTGGCTAACTAAATTGATGAAGGAGACTTTATAATCCAGGGTAGCACACTTTGAATTTACTATACGGGTGAATGGTATTGGTATGTTTTAAACAGTTCGACCATTAATTGCCCTCAGATTCAATTTATGCCGCATATTTCTCAGTTTAATACAGTGGCAATCTTTTCTCTGTTCTGAATGTTTCTGATCTCAAATTTTTCAGATTGCATTTTGTTCCCATTATTGATCATTCTCTAGACTGTATGACATAAGGCTTAAATGAAAGTCTCCAGTGAGTATAATGGTACTGGATTCATACTATCCTTGATCGAAATTTACATATATGAGCTATTCTTGTATCCACCTCGTTAGCTCTTGGTTGAAGACATATATTTAAGATTATTAAAGATGTATAACCTCACAATTTCTGCTGGAAATGTATTCTAATTGACAGCAGCTAGGTGACACTTGTGTCTATTTTGTCACTTGCTATTTGCAGCCTGATTGCAACTAGGGTTGCCCCCCAATGGTCTTCCTTTCAATTTTAGTTTTTAGCAAAAACGTCAAATGTTTTGAATTCTAGGAGGTTTAAAGTGTCCATGTTTCTTTGAGACAAATAATATCATAGAATGCAGTTGCTTCATTTTGATTCATTAGGTGGTCCCATCCTGCTATAATCCATGAGAATATCTGAATCTGCCTAATACTTTTATGCTCAAACTCTCTTCTACCTATGTTAGGAGTTCGAGGTATGGTGGGTTGCTGATTAGCCCACCCATCGTCATGGTTTTTCTCCTTCAAGGTGATAAGTACCCTAGACCAGTCTTCTTTTTGTGCAAATGGTGTCTTTGTGTAACAGTGTTGATTACCTGTCCTCAGTCGACTTTTAACTTTTCATCTGGACCTTTTACTCTCTTAAGGATAGTTGAATGCTTCATTGTATTGCACAATGAATAATTAATACAATTATTAAATGTTTCCGACCTCCAGCAGATGATGTAGGTTTGTTGAAAATACTTGGATATAGTTCTGGTTTTGGAAAGGTCACTGCTATGCCCCAACTCAGCTAAATTTTTATTAGCAATAACATTTTGACATTCATTGTATGTCCCTAAAGTAAATTTTGTTTTTTCATTTTATTTTCCATAGTGGCAGAAAGGAAACAATTGCAATTTAATCTTTAGTGAAATTATTCACCTCTGGGAAAGTTTTTAATATTTTAAAATATTACCCTGGTTTAATATATCCTGAGGATCTGTACATGTATAATGAGGAGTCAGGAATACTGTAAAACTTTCCAAACCACATCTGGTCTCCAAAACCTCTTTTCATGGACAGTTTGACTTAGGGTAATCTAAGCTGGGCATTAAAAGGGTGTCATCTGATGTCTTTACCAGGTTACTTGATTGTTGTACAGACGTACTATCTTGAAGAGTGGACTCTTGTTATGTGTCCTTAGCGTGCATTTTGGTGAGAATTTTTGGTTTTTGTTGTTGTGGTATGCGGACTACTTCCATTGAGTGCTGGTTGTCTCTAGCCAAATTTATTCCAGACGTTTGTGTGGTGGTGGTTTAGCGATAAGTACCATGCAGCCCTTTTTATGGTACTTTACAATGCAGTACTTTACCAAACACGTAAGTATATATATTTTTTTAAATGACACCTTTATGCACTATGGCTAGCACGTTGCCAACACTGTGTACAGAGGTATGTGAGTTATCGTAATTTGAAGGTAGTGCATAAATTATAAATTTAAGGTCTAACTCTAACTTTAGAATGTCTAATGTTTGTGTTGTTAAAGTTTAATTTGTATAGAAAGAATAAATAAAGTTTTCCTAACAATAACTGAGCCTTAACCTTAAGTTTTTTAATTGAACTTTAGTGGTCTTTATTTTTGTAATAAAAAAGTGTTTCAAATCATAGAGTGGGGTATTGTCGAGTGGACTGTCAGAGTACAGTGGAGGACATGGTCGTAGGGTGTAGTGTCGTACAGTGGAGTCTCGTGGAGTGATGTAGAGCTGAATGGCGTAGAGCAGAGTAGCGTAGAGCGGAGTGGCTGAGAGTGGAGTGGTGTAGGGTGGAATATGGTAAAGTGGAGTCGCATACAGTGGAATACAGTGGATTGGCGTACAGTGGAATAGCGCAGTGTGGTCGCATAGAGTCGTATTGAGTTGAGTGGCATAAAGTGGAACAGAGGGCAGTGGCGTACAGTAGAGTGGCATGAAGTGAAGTGGCATAGAGTTGAATAGCGTAGACTATAGTGGCATAGTCTGGAGTGGCGTACTGTGGAATCGCATTGACTGGAGTGCTATACAGTGGCATAGAGTTGTGTGACCTAGAGGGGAATAGCTTAGAGTGGAGTGGCATAGAGTGGCAGGAGCACATTGGTTTGCTGTACAGTGGATTGCCATACAGTGGATTGACGTATAGTGAAATGGTGTACAGTGGAGTGGCATAGAGTGGAATATGGTGGAGTGAAGTGGCGTACAGTGGCATAGAGTGGAACAGCGTAGAATGGAGTGGCATACAGTAGAGTGGCGTAAAGTGGAGTGGTATAGAGTCGAACAGCATAGATTGAAGTTGTGTGGAGAGGCGTAGAGTGGAGAGACGTAGAGTGGAGAGGCGTAGAGTGGAGAGGCATAGAGGGGCATGGCGTAGAGTGGAATGGCATAGAGTGGAGTGATGTAGATTTGAATAAAGTAGAGTGTAGTGGCATGAGTGGTGTACAATGGAAAAATGTAGAGTAGAGTGGAGTGTTATGGTGTGTATCTACAGTAGAGAGGTGTGGTGCAGAGTCAGATATCATAGACACAATGGCATACAGTGGAGTAAAATAGAGTGGAATACCGTAGAGTGGAGTGGCATAAAGTGGAATAGCGTACATTAGAGTGGCATAGATTGGAGTGGCGTGGAGTGGCATAATGTGGAATAGCGTAGAGTGAAGTGGAGTGGAGTGGCGTGGAGTGGAGTGGCGTGGAGTGGAGTGGAGTGGTGTAGAGTGGAGTGGCATAGAGGGCAATGGCATAGAGTGGAATAGCTTGGAGTGGCATAGAGTGGAGTGGGATAGAATGGAATACCATAAAGTAGAGTGTTATAGAGTGGAATACTGTGGAATCGCATAGGTTGGAATACCGTGGAGTGGCATAGAGTGGGGTGGTGTACAATAGAGTGGAGTAGCTTGGAGTGACATGGCATGGAGTGGTGTACACATAGCATGGAATGGAATAGTGTACAGGGGAGTGGCGCAGACTGCAATGGGTAGAGTGGAGTGGCATAGAGTGAAATTATATACAGGAGAGTGGCATGGAGGGGAATAGCATAGGGTGGAGTGGCATACAGTGGAATAGCATAGAGGGGAGTGATTTAGAGTGGAATAACATTGAGTGGAATAGCGTAGGATGGGGTGGCATAGAGTGGAATCGCATAAAGTGGAGTGGAGTGGCATAGAGTGGAGTTGTGTAGAGTGGAGTGGCATACAGTACAGTGGCAATAAAGTAGAGTAGTGTAGAGTCAAATAGTGTAGAGTGGAAGAGCATAGAGTGGAGGGGCGTAGAGTGGAATAGCGTAGAGTAGAGTGGCATACAGTAGATTTGTGGAGTGTTGTAGAGTCAAATAGTGTAGAGGAATAGCGTAGAGTGGAGTGGCGTAGAGTGGAATAACGTAGTCTGAAGTGGAGTGGAAGAGAGGGATGTGGCGTAGACTGGAGTGGCGTACAATTGAGTGGTGTAAAGTTGAATATCGTACACTGCAGTGGCGTAGAGTGGAGTAGCATAGACTGGAATACCGTAGAGGGGAATGGCGTAGAATGGAATAGCGTAGAGTGGAGTGGCATTGAGTCAAGGAGTGTAAAGTGGAATAGTGTACAGTACACTTGCATAGATTAGAGCGGAATGGGGTGGAGTGGCATAGAGTACAATGGCATACAGTGGAATAGCGTAGAGTGGAGTGGAGTGGCATAGAGTAGAGTGGAATAGCATAGAGTGGAGTGTCATAGAGTGGAATACCCTAGAGTGGAATACAGTCGAGTGGAGTTGCATATAGTGACAGAGAGTGAAGTGACATAGAGTGGAATAGCGTAGACATAGCGTAGAATGGAATGGAGTGGCATGGTGTGGAGGGAAATAGCGTGCAGTGAAGTGGTGTAGAGTGCAGTGGCATACAGTGAAATAGCATACAGTGGAGTGGCATAGAGTGGAATAGTGTGGGAGCGCGGGCCGGATAAACAGACGAGGAGGCCGTATATAGTGAGAGGCTTGAGGTGTTTTATTTAAGGTCTCAGTATTTAGGGTGGCTAAGCTTTTGGGAGTGCTGTCGGTGTTCTCCTTGGTTTCGTGCCCGTGTCGTTCTTCCTCTCCGTCTGTGATACTCCCTTCCGATTCTTCTCTCTCACTGGTGAGGGGTTTCCCACGGAGGCTCATAAAGAAAGAAAATAAGGAGTCGTCAGTCGCCGTTTCAATCAAGAGCCCTATTGCTCATGTAACCGCCACCACACCAGGGGGTTGCTGTGTGAAGACCTACTTCTAGTCAAGTGGTGACAGGGGGGTGTATAGGGTAATGGGGCGAGTGCTAGGAAAAGGAGTGAGGTACAGGGAAATGGTGCCAATGTTAAACGATAGGGTAGCGTGGGCCGACAAAAGAAAACCCTGTGTCTAGTGTCCCTCCCCTCTCCACACTCTTAATCATTCACCTCCCGCCTCCCTATTCCCTCTTTCCCCTGCTTGTGGTTACTCACCGGCTCCGCCGCAACTCTACGGAGTTGTGGCCGCTCTCCAGCCTCCTCCGGTGGGGACCACCACTCCTCGTACCACGTCTCGTCTTCTTCTTGGATGCCTTCGCCTTCCTTCTTCGTTCCACCTTCCGCTCTTCCGACGTCCTCTTCTCCGCTTCCCGACTCCTTCCTCTCTCCGGCTAGTTCTCGCTCTCCTTGGGCTGTTCCGCCCCTTTTCACTTCCTGGGCTGAAAACTTCCGGGGTCAATCCCGCCTCCTTCCGGGATCCCGGCGCCGACGTCACTTTCCTGTAAGGGCAGAGTACAGGGAGGGGGAGTTACCCTAGCAGAGGACGCCGTTTTAACAATCCAGGGTCGCGAGGGAGTCTCCGCAGGTTCCTTCCTCCCGTATGCCTGGCGGGTCATTCCGGGTAAGTTTTCAGTCCGGACCGGCACCCTCTCACATCCCCTTTCCCTTGCTGTCCTTCTAGTAGGAGGGCTACCGCAGGGGTAACGGGACAGGAAGTCTACGTTCGCCTGTTCCGTACCTTTCCGATGTTTGGTGTGGAATCTGTAGGGTTGTAGAGATAAAAACCACCGTAATACCCTTTCATTATTCCCTTTGTTGCGTGCCAGCCATTCTAAGGGAGCATGGTCCGTATATAGGGTGAATTCCCTTCCCTCTAGGTAATATTTCAATGAGTCAATGGCCCATTTGATGGCCAGGGCTTCTTTTTCGATGACCGCGTAATTACGTTCCCTGGGGTACAACTTCCTACTTATATACAGGATGGGTTTTTCTACCCCTTGGAGGGTTCTCTGAGATAGGACCGCCCCCAACCCCTGATCCGAGGTGTCCGTTTGTAGGATGAAGGGTAAGGAGTAATCGGGACTAGACAACACCGTATCTGAGGTCAGGGAGGTTTTCAGGGTCTCAAAGGCTCGCGTTACTGTGGGACTGGGATCTTTCAAGCTAGCTTCTGTCCTTACTGATTTATGTAAAAGGTCAGTGAGCGGAGCCGCGATCTGGGAAAAACGGGGTATGAATCTCCTATAATATCTGAGCAAACCTAAAAAGGCCCGGAGGTCCCTTGCGGTGCGTGGAAAGGGTATGTGTGCAATGGCAGCCAGTTTATTGTTTTGGGGCCGAATGACTCCCTCCCCCAACAAGTAACCCAGATATCGGACGGTTTGAGCAGCCAGATGGCTTTTGGCAGGGTTGATTTTAAGGCCCTGACCGCCTAAAGCCTGTATCACTCTAGAGAGATGGGTCAGATGTTGTTCCCAGGTTTCACTGTATATGACGATATCGTCTATATAAGCCCCGGCGTACCTTTCATGGGGTCGTAGGATGCGATTCATGGCTCTCTGAAAGGTACCCGGAGCTCCATGCAACCCGAAAGGCAGCACCACGAATTGGAACAACCCGTCGGGAGTGGAAAACGCCGTCTTCTCTCTATCCTGGGCTCTAAGAGGGATTTGCCAGTACCCTTTACACAAGTCAAGGGTACTGATGTATTTAGCCTTTCCAATCCGCTCTATCATTTCATCTACTCTTGGTAAGGGATAGGTGTCAAACTCTGAAATTTTGTTAACCTCCCTGAAGTCAATGCAGAACCGTACCGAGCCATCTGGCTTCGGCACGAGAACAATAGGGGAGTTCCACTCACTCACAGAGGGTTCTATTATACCCATCTGTAGCATCTGTTGTATCTCATCCCTGATGGTATTCCTACGAGCCTCAGGTATCCGATAAGGACGTAATCGTACTTTTTTTCCCGGAACTGTTTTTATGGAGTGTTCCACCATGGTAGTTCTCCCGGGTGTCAAGGAAAATACATCATGCAGAGGTAGCAAGGTGTTTGCTAGTCCGGTTTTTAGACCAGGGTTTAGCTCGGTGTCAATACATTGCTCATATAAAGGGGGGACCTCCCTATGTTCCCTACCAAGGGAGGGGCCCTTCCCACCGCTTCAGGAGATTCACATGGTATATTTGGGTCGTTCCCCGGTTCTTATCGAGCTCTATTTTATACGTAACGGGTGTCACTTTTTCTAGAACAATATAGGGTCCTTGCCATTGTCCTAACAATTTATGATCCGAGGAGGCCATCATGAGTAATACAGCATCTCCTACTGAAAAGGACCGGCTCCTCGTGTTTTTATCGTATTGAACTTTTTGGGCCCCCTGCGCTTTTTCCATATTATTCCTGACTATGGTTCGTATTTGTTCTAGATGGGTTCTAAGCTGCTCAACATATTCTACTAGCGGTTTGGATTTATCTGGTTCTGTCTCCCATGTTTCACGTACCATATCCAATAAGGATCGAGGTTGGTGCCCATAAAGCAACTCAAACGGGGAATAGCCTGTACTTTTCTGAGTCTTACACCTGATTGCATATAGAGCCAAGGGCAGCATCTCCTCCCATCGTTTTGATTCTAGAGCCAGGAGTTTTTTAATGTGGTCTTGAGGGTGGCGTTGTAACGTTCAACAAGACCATCCATCTGGGGATGATATGCCGCCGTTCGTATCTGTTTTATCCTTAACTGGGCGCACACTTGTCTCATTAACTTAGATACGAACGGGGTTCCCTGATCTGTCAGGATTTCCTTCGGGAATCCCACCCGAGAAAATACCGATATCATGGCCCTGGCTATGCTGGTGGCGTCAGGATGTTTTAGGGCAATGGCTTCCGGATATCTTGTAGCATAGTCTACTAGGACCAGCACATAACGACATCCGCTACGTGAGGGTAATAATGGTCCTATGATGTCCATCCCAATCCTACAAAAAGGTTCCTCTATTATGGGGAGAGGCCGCAGTGGGGCTTTCGGTGGCCTATATCTACTATTCTTTTGACATATAGGACATTCACGGCAGTAGGTTTTTACATGTTTATATATTCCCGGCCAATAGAACTTTTCCAATATTAGTTGTTCTGTTTTTTCCTCCCCAAAGTGACCTCCCAACAAATGACTATGGGCCATGTATAAGGCTTTCTCCCTGAACGGAGTGGGGACCAACAATTGAGGGTTGTCTGTGGTTTTGGCTTTTCTGTATAAAAGGCCATTCTTGATAAAGAAATAGGGACATACATGGAGAGGGTCTTCCTGGTTTATGGCTCTGTCCCAGGCTTCTTGTAGAACAGGGTCCTCTCTCTGTGCGGCATGAAAGTTTCGGTCCTTTTCCCACAGATTATCTTCTATCTGTGCTGGAAAGGCAGTAACGGGTTGTCCTTTTTCTCTCCGTTTTTGATTTTTCGTTTTCTTCGCCTTGGGGGTTGGCCATTCGTGATCCCCGTCCTGGGAAAAAGGAGCAACCGACCACCATTCCTGCTCGTCCGGGGACGATTTCGTGAGCAATTCAGGTAGCTGCGAGTATGATTTGCTCGGGTAGACGGGGAATGAGACCAACTTTTAGCTTGGTTCCAGGATCAGTAGCATGTTGTATATGAACATGAGTAGTGGGATAGGCTTTTGTATCCCCGTGTACACATTGTATATGTACGGTTCCGTCAACCACCCCAAGATTGTGGCCTAAATCTTGGGGGCGGATAACGCTTTGTCGGCATCCGGTATCGGCTAACGCGGTCATGGGCTGTCCATTCACGGTAACACCACATCTGTACGGGGCTGGCGATTTGTTCTGGGAGAGACAGCAATAATTCCGAGCCATGCCAATCTCCATGGGTTCCTCCCTTTGTGGACAAAAACGAGCTATGTGACCCATCCCTCCGCAGTTAAAGCATTGTGGTCCAGATATAGGGGCTCTAAGCACAGGAGGTCCCGGGGTCCTGAAAGGTGGGGGACCTGGGATGATGGTAACAGGATCCAGCTTTCGTGCAAGCGGGGGCCGAGGATGGCGAGGGGTCCCGCTTATCCCTGTTCTCCAAGGGTGTTCCTCTCTTCCCTTCTGTGCATCTTGTGCTCGGCTGTAAGCGCTGGCTATCTCCACGGCTGTCTCTAGGGTCAGGTGGGCATGTTGTCTGACCCATCTTTGTATGGGTGGATGAAGGGAGGATAAGTACTGTTCCATATACACTTTGGCCATGATGTCTTCCTTGGTGGCCGTGGCGGGTTTTAACCACCGGTCGGCCATGTCTTTCACTCTGTAAAAAAAGGCCCTGGGGGTTTCCTGCGGTCCCTCTTTGAGCTGTCTGAGTCTCAGCCGGTAGGTCTCATCATCGATGCCTAGGCGTTCCATGATGCACTGTTTTATCTCGGCATAGGGTGTCACTCCCAGGATATTAGCGGCTTGATAGGATGCTTGCAGCTCCCCAGACAGTAATGGGCCTAGATATTGTCCCCACTTGTCGGCCGGCCAAGCTGCAGCCAATGCCATTCGCTCGAAGTTATTAAAGAAATATTCTGGGTCTTCTCCGCTGACATATTTCTGAAGAATCACTGAGGGGAGTGTACTCGGACCCCTCTGTTGGCCAAGGGCGTCAGCGATTTTCCCCATCGTAGTATCGTGTGACTGTCCCTGATTGTTGATCACTTGTTGCAGTTTCCCCCGGTCTTCTTCCACCACCGTAAGGAATTTCTCCATCGCCTTTCCCAGGCTCTCCTGGTTTTCCACCATTTTGTTGAGCATGGCCTCCATGTCACCGGCGAATCCCACTTCTGACACCACCTGTGGGAGCGCGGGCCGGATAAACAGACGAGGAGGCCGTATATAGTGAGAGGCTTGAGGTGTTTTATTTAAGGTCTCAGTATTTAGGGTGGCTAAGCTTCTGGGAGTGCTGTCGGTGTTCTCCTTGGTTTCGTGCCCATGTCGTTCTTCCTCTCCGTCTGTGATACCCCCTTCTGATTCTTCTCTCTCACTGGTGAGGGGTTTCCCACGGAGGCTCATATAGAAAGAAAATAAGGAGTCGTCAGTCGCCGTTTCAATCAAGAGCCCTATTGCTCATGTAACCGCCACCACACCAGGGGGTTGCTGTGTGAAGACCTACTTCTAGTCAAGTGGTGACAGGGGGGTGTATAGGGTAATGGGGCGAGTGCTAGGAAAAGGAGTGAGGTACAGGGAAATGGTGCCAATGTTAAACGATAGGGTAGCGTGGGCCGACAAAAGAAAACCCCGTGTCTAGTGTCCCTCCCCTCTCCACACTCTTAATCATTCACCTCCCGCCTCCCTATTCCCTCTTTCCCCTGCTTGTGGTTACTCACCGGCTCCGCCGCAACTCTCTGGAGTTGCGGCCGCTCTCCAGCCTCCTCCGGTGGGGACCACCACTCCTCGTACCACGTCTCGTCTTCTTCTTGGATGCCTTCGCCTTCCTTCTTCGTTCCACCTTCCGCTCTTCCGACGTCCTCTTCTCCGCTTCCCGACTCCTTCCTCTCTCCGGCTAGTTTGCGCTCTCCTTGGGCTATTCCGCCCCTTTTCACTTCCTGGGCTGCAGTACTTCCGGGGTCCATCCCGCCTCCTTCCGGGAACCCAGCGCCGACTTCACTTTCCTGTAAGGGCAGAGTACAGGGAGGGGGAGTTACCCTAGCAGAGGACGCCGTTTTAACAATCCTGGGTCGCGAGGGAGTCTCCGCAGGTTCCTTCCTCCCGTATGCCTGGCGGGTCATTCCGGGTAAGTTTTCAGTCCGGACCGGCACCCTCTCACAAATAGCATAGTGGTTTACAGTGGAATAGTGTAGAGGGGTGTAGCATCGAGGGGAGTACCCTAGAGTGTAATAGCATAGAGTGGGGTGGTGTGGAGTGACGTAGAGTGGAGTGGCATACAGTGGAATCGCTTAGACTGGAGTAGCGTAGAGTGAAGTGGCATAGAGTGGAGTTGTGTGGAATGCAGTGATGTGGTGTAATGTGAAGTGGCGTAGAGTCTTATTGTCTAGAGTGGAATGGCGTGGAGTGCAGTGGTAGAGTGAATTGGTGTCTAGTGGAATAGCGTAAACTGGAGTGGTGTGGAATAGCATAGAGTGACACAGCATAGAGTGGAGTGGCATAGAGTTGAGTGGCCTAGAGTAGAATGGCATAGAGTAAAGTGGTTTTGAGTGGAATAGTGTAGAGTACAGTGGCATTGAGTGCCGTACATTAGAGTGGTGTGAAGTGGCATAGAGTTGAACAGCAGAGACTGTAGTAGCGTGGAGTGGCGTACAGTGGAATTGCATAGACTTAAGTGTCGTACAGTGGCATAGAGTTGTGTGGCGTAGTGTTGAGTGGCATAGAGTGGAGAGGCATGAAGTGGCAAACATTTGAGCAACGGACATTGGAGAGGCAGACATTGGAGCGACGTACATTGCAGTGGCATACATTGGAGTGGCATAATGTGGAGCATAGTGTAGTGGCATAGAGTGGAGTGGCGCAGATTGAAGTGGCAGAATGTGGAGTGGCATAGAGTCAAATAGCATAGCGTGGAATAGCGTAGAGTGGAATGGCATAGAGTGGAGTGTTGTAGAGTGGAATAAGGTAGTGGCCTTGAGTGGCGTAGAGTCGAAGGACATACAGTGAAATAACATTGAGTGGAGTGTTGGGGTGTGTCTCTACAGTAGAGTGGCATAAAGTGGTGAGGTTTAGAGTCTATTAGCATAGAGTGTAGTGGTATGGAGTCAAATATAGATTGCAATGGCGCAGAGTGGAGTAGCATAGAGTGGAGTGGTGTCAAGTGGAATATCGTGCATTGGAGTGGAGTGGGTTGGAGTGGCATAATGTGGAACAGCATGAGTGAAGTGGCATAGACTGGAGCTGCGTAGAGTGCAATTGCATAGAGTGGAATAGCATAGAGTGGAGTGGGATAGACTGGACTAGCATAGAGTGAAGTGTCATAGAGTGGAATGCAATGGAGTGGCGTAGAGTGGTGTACAGTAGAGTGGAGTAGCGTGGAGTGGCATAGATGTAGCATGGAGTGGAATTGCATACAGTGGAGTGGCGTAGACTGCAAGAGCGTAGAGTGGAGTGGCATAGAGTGAAATAGCATACAGTGGAGTGGAGTACAGTGGAATAGCGTAGAGGAGAGTGGCCTAGAGGGGAGTGACTTAGAGTGGAATAGTGTACAGTGGGATGGAATGGAGTGGAGTGGCGTACAGTGGAGTAGCGTGCAGTTTGGTAGTGTACAGTGGAATCACGTATACTAGGGTGGCATAGACTGGAGTGGCATAGAGTGGAGTTGTGTAGAGTGGAGTGGCATACAGTAGAGTGATGCAAAGTGGAGCGGTGTAGAGTTGAATAGTGTAGAGTGGAGTGCTCTAGAATGGAAAAGCATACAGTGGGGTGGCATACAGTGGGGTGGCATACAGTGGGGTGGCGTACAGTAGAGTGGCGTACAGTAGAGTGGCTGAAAGTGGAGTGGCGTAGATTGGAATAGTGAATAGTGGAGTGGCATAGAGTGTAGTGGAATGGCGTGGTGTAGAGTGGAATAGCATAGACTGAATTGGAGTGACATATAATAGAGTAGAGTGGTGTGGCATAGAGTGCAATTGCATAGAGTGGCATAGATGAGTGGAGTGGGATAGAGTGGATTGACATAGAGTGGAATAGCATAGAGTGGAGTGGTGTACAGTGGTGTGGCATAGATAGAGTGGTGCAGACATAGCGTAGAGTGCAATGACGTGGAGTGGAATAGTGTACAGTAGAGTGGCGTACAGTGGAGTGGCAAAGAGTATTGTGGAATGGCATAGAGTGAAATAGTATAGAGTGGAGTGGCGTGCAGTAGAATAGTGTAAAGAGGAGTGTTCTAGAGGGGAGCAGCCTAGAGAGTAATAGCATAGAGTGTAATAGAGTGGAGTGGCATTGAGTGGGGTGATGTAGAGAGAAGTGGCATTGAGTAGCATCGCTTAGATTGGTGTGGCATAGAGTGGAGTTGTGTGAAGTGGTGTACAGAAGAGTGGCTTATAGTGGAGTGGCTTTAAGTGGAGTGGTGTAGAGTTGAATAGTGTATAGTGGAGTGGTATAGAGTGGAATTGTTACAGTGGAGTGTCATAGAATGGAGTGAAGTGGCGTAGAGTGAAATAGCGTAGACTGAAGTGGAGTGGCTTGGAGTGGTGTAGCGTAGAGTCTAGTATCGTAGAGTGAAGTAGCATAGAGTGGTGTAGAGTCAAATGTCATAGACTGCAATGGCATAGAGTGGAGTAGCATAGAGTGGAATACCATAGAGTGGACTAGAGTGGATTCATGGAGAAGTGCAGAGTCGAGTAGTGTACAGTAGAGCGTCATAGATTTTAGTGCCATAGAGTGGGGTGGGGGCTTAATGTGGAATAGCGTACAGTGAGGTGGTGTGGAGTGGCATAGAGTAGAGTGGCGTACAGTAGAGTGGCGTACAGTAGAGTGGCGTACAGTAGAGTGGCGTACAGTAGAGTGGCATAAAGTGGAGTGGTGTAGAGTCAAATAGTGTAGAGTGGAGTGGCCTAGAGTGGAATTACATAGAGTGGGGTGGTGTACAGTGGAGTGGAGTGGTGAACAGTGGAGTGGCGTACATTAGAGTGGTGTACAGTGGAGTGGCATAGAGTGGAATGGTATGGAGTGGAGTGGCGTAGAGTGGAGTGGAATGGAATGGCATAGAGTGGACTAGCATAGACTGAAGTGGAGTGGCGTAGAGTAGAGTGGGGTGGATAGAGTCTAGTAGCGTAAAGTGGATTGACGTACAGTGGAGGGGTGTAGAGTTGAATATTGTAGACTTTAATGGTATAGAGTGGAGTAGCATAGAGTCGAATAGTGTAGAGTGGCTTAGAATGGAGGGGAATGGTGTACATTAGAGTGTCCTAGATTGGAGTGCCGTAAAGTGGAGTGGGGTGGAGTAGAGTGGCATAATGTGTTATAGTGTACAGTGAAGTGGCATGGAGTGGCGTAGAGTGGAGTGGCATAGAGTGCAATTGCATAGAGCGGAATAGTGTAGGCGAGTGGCGTAGAGTGGAGTGGGATAGAGTGGAGTGACTTAGAGTGGCTTAGAGTGGAGTGGTGTACAGTGGTGTGGTGTAGACATAGCGTTGAGTGCAATGCCATGAAGTGGAACGGCTTAGAGTGGAGTGGCAGAGAATGGAGTAGCATAGAGTTAAATAGGGTACAGTGGATTGGCATAGAGTAAAATAGCATAGAGTGGAGTGGTGTACAATGGAGTGGCATAGAGTGGAATAGTGTAGAGAGGACTGGCCTAGAGGAGAGTGGCCCAGAGTGTAATTGCATAAAGTGTGACAGCATACAGTGGAGTAGCATAGCGTGGGGTGACGTAGCGAGAAGTGGCCTTGAGTGGAGTGGCACAGAGTGGAATAGCTTAGACTGGAGTAGCATAGAGTGGCATGGCATAGAGTGGAGTGGCATACAGTAGAGTGGTGGAAAGTGGAGTGGCATAGAGTCGAATAGTGTAGAGTGGGGTGGCCTAGAGTGGGGTGGCGTAGAGTAGGGTGGCATAGAGTGGGGTAGCGCACATTAGAGTGGCTTAAAGTGGAGTGGTGTAGAGTTGAATAGTGTAGAGTGGAGTGGTATAGAATGGAATAGCGTACAGTGGAGTAGCATAGAATGATGTAAAGTGGAATGGCGTAGACTGAAGTGGAGTGGCCTAGAGTGGAGTGGCGTAGTCTAGTGTCATTGCGTCAGGTGCCATACAATGGAGTGGTGTAGAGTCGAATATTGTAGACTGAAATGACGTAGATTGGAGTAGCATAGACCCGAAAATAGCAGAGTGGAGTGGCGTAGAGAGGAGTGGTATAGAGTCGAGTAGTGTAGAGTGGAAATCTGTACAGTGTCATAGATTTGAATGGCAAAGAGTGGGTGGAGTGGATTAATGTGGAATAGTGTTGCATGGCGTGGAGTGGTCTAGAGTGGAATACCGGAGAGTGGCGTAAAGTGGCATAGAGTGGAGTGACATAGAGTGGTATAGCATAGAGTGGAGTGGCATACAGTGGAGTAGAGCAGTACAGTGGAGTAGCGTCCAGTGAAGTAGCGTACCATGGAATAGCATAGACTAGAGTGGCGTATAGTGGAGTGGCATAGAGTGGAGTTCTGTAGATTGGAGTGGCGTACAGTAGAGTGGCATACAGCAAAGTTGTGTAAAGTGGAGTGGTGTAGAGTCAAATAGTGTAGAGTGGAGTGGCCTAGAGTGGAATAGCATAGAGTGGAGTGATGTACAGTGGAGTGGAGTGGCATAGAGTAGAGTGGTGTACAGTGGAGTGGCATAGAGTGGAATGGTATAGAGTGGAGTGACATAGAGTGTAGTGGAATTGAATGGCATAGCCTGAAGTGGTATGGCGTGGAGTAGAGTGGCATGGCATAGAGTCTAGTAGCATAGAGTGGAGTGGCATACAGTGGAGGGGTGTATAGTTGAATATTGTAGACTTTAATGATGTAGAGTGGAGTAGCATAGAGTGGAAAACCATAGAGTGGAGTGGCGTAGAATGGAGTGGAATAGTGTAAAGTAGAGTGTCCTAGATTCAAGTGCCGTAGAGTGGAGTCGGGTGGAGTAAAGTGGTGTAATGTGTTATAGTGTACAGTGAAGTGTCACAGAGTGGAGTAGAGTGGAGTGGCATAGAGTGCAATTGCATAGAGCAGAATAGTGTAGGCGAGTGGCGTAGCATGGAGTGGGATAGAGTGGAGTGACGTAGAGTGGAATACGGTACAGTAGGGTGGTGTGCAGTGGTGTTGTGTAGAGTGGAGTGGCGGAGACATAGTATAGAGTGCAGTAGTGTGGAGTGGAATAGCATACAGTAGAGTGCCATAGAGTGCAATAGCGTAGAGTAGAGTTGCATAAAATGAAATAGAGCAAAGTGGCATAGATTGGAATAGCACACAGGGGAATAGAATAGAGTAAAGTGGCGTACAGTGGGATAGCTTAGAGAGGAGTGTTCTAGAGTGTAATGTCATAGAGTGAGGTGGCGTGGAGGGGAGTGGCGTACAGTAGAGTGGCGTACAGTAGGCTGGCCTAAAGTGGCGTAGCCTAGATTCGAATAATGTAGAGTGAAGTGCAATAGCGTATAGTGGAGTGGTGTGGAGTGGCATAGAGTGGAATAGTCCAGACTAAAGTGGAGTGGCATAGAGTGGAGTGGTGCAGAGTCTAGTAGCTTTGAGTGGAGTGGCATACAATGGAGTGGTGTACAGTCGAATATTGTAGACTGCAATGATGTAGAGTGGAGTAGCATAGACTGGAAAATAGCAGCGTGGAGTGGCGTAGAGAGGAGTGGTGTAGAGTCGCGTAGTGTAGAGTAGAAAGCTGTACAGTGTCATCGAGTTGAATGGCTTAAAGAGGGGTGGAGTGTATTAATGTTGAATAGTGTTGCATGGCATGGAGTGGTCTAGAGTGGAATACCAGAGAGTGATGTAAAGTGGCATATAGTGAAATGACGTAGAGTGAAATAGCGTAGAGTGGAGTGGCGTAAAGGGGAGTGGCATAGACTGGAATAGCATAGAGTGAAGTGGTGCAGAGTGGAATAGCATAGACTGGAGTAGTGTGGAATAGCATAGAGTGGAGTGGCGTAGAGGGTCATAGCTTAAAGTGGAGTGGTGTAGAGTGGAGTGGCATGGAGTTGCATAGTGTGGAGTAGCGTAGAGTGGAATAGCGCAGAGTGTAGTTGCGTACAGTGGCATAGAGTCAAGTGGTCTAGAGTGGAATAGCGTAGAGTGGCTTACAGTGAAGTGGCATAGAATGGAATAGCATAGAGTGCAGTGGCATCAAGTGGCGTACAGTAAAGTAGTGTGAAGTGGCCTAGAGTTCAATAGCGTAGACTGTAGTGGTATAGAGTGGAGTGGCATACAGTGGAATCGTGTAGACTGCAGTGTCATACAGTGGTATAGAGTGGAGTGGCGTAGAGTGGAGTGGCATAGAGTGGAATAGTGTAGAGAGGAGTGGCCTAGAGGGGAGTGGCCCAGAGTGTAATTGCTTAGAGTGTAACAGAATAGAGTGGATAGGCATAGCGTGGGGTGACGTGGAGTGGCATACAGTGGAATATCTTAGACTGGAGTGGGATAGAGTGGAGTGGCATAGAGTAGAGCTGTGTAGAGTGGAGTGGCATACTGTAGAGTGGTGTAAGGTGGAGTGGCATAGAGTTGAATAGTGTAGAGTCGAATGGCATGGAGTGGAATAGCTTTGAGTGGAGTAGCCTAGAGTGAAATAGCATGGAGTAGGGCGGCGTCGAGTGGGGTGGCGTAGAGTGGGGTGGCTTACAGTAGAGTGGCTTAATGAGGAGCGATGTATTGTTAAATAGTGTAGAGTGAAATGGTATAGAATGGAATAGTGTACAGTGGAGTTGCATAGAATGGAGTGACGTGGCATAGAGTGGAATAGCATAGACTGAAGTGAAGTGGCGTAGAGTAGAGTGGCATAGAGTGGTGTGGCGTAGAGTCTAGTATCGTAGAGGTGAGTGGCATACAGTGGAGTGGTGTAAAGACAAATATCATAGGCTGCAGTGGCGTAGAGTAGAGTCGCATGGAGTGGAATACCATAGAGTGGAGTGACGTAGAGTGGAATAGGGTAGAGTGGAGAGGCGCAGAGTCAAGTAGTGTAGATTAGATTAGTGTACAATAGAGCATCATAGATTGTAGTGTCGTAGAGTAGGGTGGAGTGGCATAATGTGGAATAGCGTACAGTGAAGCAGCGTAGAGTGGAGTGGTGTAGAGTGCAATGGCATAGAGTGGAATAGCATGTACAAATGGCGTAGAGTGGAGTGACGTAGAGTGGAATGCTGTACAGTGGAGTGGTGTACAGTGGTGCTGCGTAGAGTGGAGTGGCGTAGAGTGCAATGGCATAGAGTGGAATAGCATGTACAAATGGCGTAGAGTGGAGTGACGTAGAGTGGAATGCTGTACAGTGGAGTGGTGTACAGTGGTGCTGCGTAGAGTGGAGTGGCGTAGATATAGCGTGGAGTGCAGCGGCGTGGAGTAGAATAGCATACAGTAGAGTGGCGTAGAGTAGCCTAAAGTGAAATAGAGCACAGTGAAATGCCATAGATTGGAATATCATAGAGGGGAATAACACAGAGTGAAGTGGCGTACAGTGAGATAGCTTAGAGAGGAGTTTCCTAGAGTGTAACATCATAGAGTGAGGTGGCATAGAGTAGACTGGCTTAAAGTGGAGTGGCCTAGAATTGAATAATGTAGAGTGAAGTGCAATAGCATATAGTGGAGTGGCATAGAGTGGAATAGTGTAGACTGAAGTGGAGTGGCATAGAGTCTAGTAGCATTGAGTGAAGTGGCGTACAATGGAGTGCTGTAGAGTCGAATATTGTAGACTGCAATGATGTAAAGTGGAGTAGCATAGAGAGGGAAAGAGTGGAGTGGCGTAGAGAGGAGTGGGTTAGAGTCGAGCAGTGTAGAGCGGAAAACTGTACAGTACAGTGCCATAGATTTGAGAGGAATACCGGAGAGTGGCGTAAAGTAGCATAGAGTGGAGTGGTGCAGAGTGGAATAGCATAGACTGAAGTGGTGTAGAGTAGCTTAGAGTGGAGTGGAGTAGAGGGTCATAGCTTACAGTGGAGTGGTGTAGGGTGGGATCGCATGGAGTTGCATAGAGTGGAATTGCATAGAGTGGAAAAGCGCAGTGTAGTTGCGCACAGTGGCAAAGAGTCAAGTGGTCTAGAGTGGAATAGCATAGAGTGGAGTGGCGTAGAGTGGAATAGCATAGAGTGCAGTAGCATCAAGTGGCGTACAGTAGAGTAGTGTGAAGTGGCATAGAGTTGAATAACTTAGACTGTAGTGGCATAGAGTGGAGTGGCCTTCAGTGGAATCGTGTAGACTGGAGTGTCATACAGTGGTATAGAGTTGTGTGGAGTGGCATAGAGTGGAGCAGCGTGGCGTGGAGTGGAGTGGAGTGGAGCTGCTCGGCGTAAAGTGGAGAGGCATAGAGTTGAATAGAATAGAATAGAGTGGAGTGGTGTAGAGTGGAGTATGGTAGAGTGGAATAGAGAAGAGTTGTGTGGCATGGAGTGGAGTAAAGTGGCATGGCATAGAGTGGCATGTCGTATAGTGGCATAGCGTAGAGTGGAATGGCATAAAGTGTAGTGGCATAGATTGTAATAGGGTAGAGTTGAGTGCATAGAATTGAGTGGCATAGACTGGAATAGCAAAGAGTAGAGTGGCCTACAGTGGAGCAGAGTACAGTGGAGTGACATACAGTGGAGGAGGGTAGAATCAAATAGCGTTGAGTGGAGTTGTGTAGAGTAGAGTGGAGTGGAGTGACGTTGAGGGGAATAGGGTAAAGTTGAGTGGCGTAGAGTGGAATAGCGCAGAGTGTAGTTGGGTACAGTGGCATAGAGTTGAGTGGAATAGCATAGAGTGGAGTGGCATAGAGTGGAATAGCATAGAGTGCAGTGGCATTTAATGGCGTACAGTATAGTGGTGTGAATAGGCATAGAGTTCAATAGTGTAGACTGTAGTGGCATAGAGTGAAATTACATATACTGGAGTGTTGTACAGTGGCGTAGAGTGGAGTGGCATAGAGTGGAGTAGCGTACATTGGAACGGCGTAAAGTGGATTGGCGTAGAGTCGAATTGCATAGAGTGGAGTAGCGTAAAGTGGAATAGGGTAGAGTGGAATAGAGTAGAGTAGAGTTGAATGGCATGGAGTTGTGTAGAGTGGCATGGCGTAGAGTGGCATAGCATAGAGTGGAATGGCATAGAGTGGAGTGGTGTAAAGTGGAATAGGGTAGAGTTGAGTGGCAGAGGGTAGAATAGAATAGCGTAGAGTGGAATAGCATAGAGTGGAGTGGCATACAGTGGAACGGCATAAAGTGGAGTGTGCATAGAATCGAACACCGTAGAGTGGAGTTGTGTAGAGTGGAGTGGTGTAGAGTGGAATAGGGTAGAGTTGAGTAGTGTAGAGTGGAGTGGCATAGAGTGAAATAGTGTACAGTGCAGTGCCATAGAATAAGATAGTGTAGTGGCACACAGTGGATTAGCATAGAGAGGGGTGGTGTAGAGTGGAGTGGCCTAGAGTGGAATAGCATAGAGTGGAATAGCATAGAGTGGGGTTGTGTAGAATGGAGTGGCATAGAGTGGAGTTGTGCAGAGTGAAGTGGCGTACAGCAGAGTGGCGTAAAGTTGAGTGGCGTTGAGCCAAATAATGTAGAGTGTAATGGCATAGTGTGGAGCAGCTTGGAGAGGAGTGGCCTAGAGTGGAATAGCATTGACTGGGGTGGCGTAGAGTGGGGTGGTGTAGAGTGGGGTGGCGTAGAGTGGCGGAGAGTAGAGAGAGTAGAGTGGCGGACAGTAGAGTGGCAGACAGTAGAGTGGCGGAGAGTAGAGTGGCAGAGAGTAGAGTGGCGGAGAATAGAGCGATCTACATTAGAGTTGCATATAGTGGAGTAGCCTACAGTGTAGTGGCTTATAATAGAGTGGCAACAAGATAAATAATGTAGAGTGGAGTGGAATACCATACAGTGGAGTGGATTTGCATAGAGTAGAATAGCGTAAACTGAAGTGAAGTGGAGTGGTGTAGAGGGGAGAGGTGCACAATGGCATGGCGTAGAGTCCACTAGTGAGTAGAATGGCGTACAGTGGAGTAATGTAGAGTTGAATATCGTAAACTGCAATGCCGCAGAGTGGAGAAGCATAGAGTGGAATATCGTAGAGTTCAATGGCGTACAATGGAGTGGCATAGAGTGGAATAGCGTAGAGAGGAATTGCCTAGAGTGTAATAGCATAGAGTGCAATAGTATTGAGTGGGGTGGCATAGAGTGGGGTGATGTGGAGAGCAGTGGCGTAAAGTGGAGTGGCATACAGTGCAATCGCTTAGACTGGAGTGGCATAGAGTGGAGTTGTGTAGTGTGGAGTGTCGTAAAGTGGAGTGGCATACAGTTGAATCGCTTAGACTGGAGTGGCATAGAGTGGAGTGGCATAGAGTGGAGTGGCATAGAGTGGAGTGGCATAGATTGGAGTGGCATAGGGTGGAATAGCATAGAGTGGAGTTACGTTGAGTAGAATAGCATAGACTGGAGTGGGGTGGAGTAGAGGGTGGTGGCGTAGAGTGGAGTGGCGTAGACTGGAGTGGCATACAATAGAGTGGTGTAGAGTTGAACAGTGTGGAGTGGCATAAAGTGGAATAGTGTGGAGTGGCATGGAGTAGAGTGGCATAGCGCGGAGTGGCGTGGCGTAGAGTGGAATGGTGTAGAGTAGAGTGGAATGGAATGGAATTACATGGAGTGGCGTAGCGTGGAGTCTCATACAGTGGAGTGACATACAGTGGAATGGCATAGAGTGAAGTGGCGTATAGTGGACTAGCATAGAGTGCAGTGGCATCGAGTAGCATACAGTAAAGTGGCGTGAAGTGCCATAGAGTTGAATAGCAAAGACTAGTGGAGTGGCATTGAGCATGATACAGTGGAGTGGACTGTCATAGAGTAGAGTGACATGTCATAGAGTGGAGTGGAGTGGCTTGTTATGTTGTTGAGTGTATTTTAAAGAGACCTAGCAAGAAAATAGCTAAACAATTTAGATGAATTTTTTCAGGAATATAGATTATGGGGTGGGAAGGCTCTGTTTTGATAGTAGAGCTAAATTGGTTCAGTAGTGTTAAAGTTATAAGGCCCAAAAACGAAGCTATATTTTGGGCCACAGTATACCATGGTAACTTCATGGTATACCGTGGTACATCATGCTTAGAAAACAGTATATGATTGAGTAATCAAAGCCCTTATCAAATAAAAAGATAGCCATATTGTTTAGACCACACTTAGTCTGCGTTCTGGGTTTGAAGTGGAAATATAGTGAACTACTGTATTATAAGTGCATAGGAAGGAATGAAGCAGTTTAGGCAAATATGTAAAGGAAAGGAAAAATAGTTGTATTACTTAATATATTTAAAGAAATGTTCACGGAGTACCATGCTAGTACCTAACGGTAGTTACAGAAAAAATGTACATATGTAAAAAAAATGTAAATACATTTCTAGTACATTATATTTGGGAAATATAGTGCACTACAGCGTATTGTAAATGTAATTTTTTTAAATTTTTGTTAGTACCACAGTACTTTTTAGGTAGTACCGTGGTACTCCGTAAACAGTTTTTTAAATTTCATATGTAAAAATTTTAAAATACACTGTAGTACACCATAGTTGTGAAATATAGTATAGTATAGTGTATTTCTACTTTTTGTTTTACATATTTACTTTTTTTTTTTATAGTACCGCAGTGCTTTCTAGGTAGTACCGCAGTACTCTGTAAACTTTTTTTAAAAAGTAACGTAATAAAACTTTGTTTCCCAACCTTTACATATTTAACTAAAGTTCCTTAATCCTTTTTATGCAATTATAAACCACTGGTATACTATATTTAAATTTTTAACCCACAACGCAGACTAAGTGTGGGTAAAGAACATGGCTGCCTTTTACTTTTGTAAAGGCAGTCATTAGCCAATCATATACTGCCTTGTCATCATTATGTGCCACTGTATGCCGCGGTCTAATATATCACTAAGATTTTATGCCTTATAACTTTCAAACTACTTAACCAAATTACATCTACTTCCAAAAAGGATCCTTTTCACAAGATAATCTATATTCCTGCCAATTTCTATGCAAATCCAACTGGCCATTTTGGCACTACATCTATTTAAAACGTCTGTGGAAAATTCATTGGTGGAAAAATGCGTTTTGGGACCCCCCCTATTTTGTTATGCAACCCATTAATGAATCACTGCGATACTTTGCATCATCCGCCAATGTAGAAAAAGCAATAGGTCTGTGCATATCGTGGGAATTCATCAAACTGTGGCAAAGTCATTAGCAAGCAAAAATCCAAGCAATTCCTATCTCTGGGAATCCTAACTTTAACTACAAAGTGACTACTGCCACTCTGTAATGCATACTACGTAAATAATTCCATGCCGATGAGGTAATAAAGGAAATCTAGGCAATGCCACTGGGAACCTTATTGCTCCTTTTGTTATAAAGCTCTCTAAATTGCTGATGCTAGGAGGTGTTAACCTCTGGCTGGATATCTCCCACTCTGAGGTTTCCTTTTGTCTTGAATCTTTATACTCTGCCTTATGCAAAGAGTAAACCAGACTACGCATACAGCTGGTCACACTCTTGATGCTATTTGTACTTCAGACTCAATAATTCAATTCAACCAAACACTTCCTATGGTTTAGTCAGACCATTGTGAAGACCAATTTTCTATCTTTCCTGTTGCTAATCGATTACTTTCAAATATACCTGAGCAAGCACCTCATTCAACTTGATCCTGGTCAGGGGTTACCAGGGAAAATATAGCTCCTGTCCTTATCCCCACAATCTTTTCAAACTCTTGGAATACTATTGGCAACATTGAAGTAGGTATAGAGGAATATCATTTTTTATCTGCTCTGAATTCTGTAATGCCGCTTAGGAATTTTCAGTACGAACATTCCTCTTCTTCAGCTCTGTGGTAATCCAAGGAAGTTGCCAATATCAAACATAGTGGTAAGTGCCTCAAATGAGCTTGACACTGTAACTATTGTCTTAAATTAAATCAAAGCTGCACCAAATGTCCAAAATATGATCCGTTAGATCATTTCCAAAAACCACGGGCGGGAACTGGAACGTCGGATAATGATTCAAGCCTAATGGCCTTCAAATAAGGTTCGTTGATACTGTGTCCAATACATATCGTCACAGGAACCACGTCGAATGATTATCATGTCGTAACAATTTATTTATCTCCTTGAAGAAAACATATTTGACGTACACTTATTGTGGTGAAAATATGAGCGTAATACGCCATCTCTAATTAATATAGCAACTTTGAGATTCAAATCAGAGTTACGAGTACCATCTCTAAAGGAACATCTTATTTTAATAAATATCGCCTGACGTATTCATCAACCAATATTTTGACGCACAACATTTTTGCCCTGAAGAAGTTCTGTTTTCAGAACGAAACGCGTTGGCTGTGGCCTTTTAAAGAAATCAATAAAGAAACGTGATTATGCCTTACTGAACGGATCGGATATTTTTGGAAATGATCTAACGGATCATATTTTGGACATTTGGTGCAGCTTTGATTTCATTTAAGTTCTATTTACCTTGATGTCAAGGGTGGTGCTTTTGGACGAGGGCACTGTTAAAGTTAGCACATAGATTCTGGTTACGGTACATATAAGTCTGGTGACTTCCAGTAGGTGGTACCTTCTGTAGACAATTGGTCCACTGTCCAAGTGTTGTATTCATAACTGTAACTATTGTCCTGAGGCTAATTCTTATGTAAGAAGATGAAGTAGTAGTGTACACTAGTTCCAGAAGTGTTGCAGTTTTCAAGTCTCTCGTCTTAGTGAAGCATGCTAAAGTTGCTCACAGCACGACGACATGTGGTCTAGTGTCTATGGAACAGGGACGCTGCGCTGTAGTGTTTCCATGCTTGACTAACATTTTGTAATATTTGTCAAATATTTCATCAACCTGTCTAATCTAATTTCTTAAAATGTACTTACCATAATTAGAAGCAGTGAGATATGGACTGAATCTAATAATGCATTCTGTTAGAGCAGGGTTTTCTGTATCTCAATCTTTGGGTGTTATCATGAAAGAAAACCCGCCACTGGTCATATGGACTAATACATATAAAGAAGGTGGCTATGCCAATTGTCTGCACATCAATCAATAGTTTTCAATTGTTTTCTAAAGTAAGAGTCAGTGTATTGGTTTAACATGCGCAGCAGCCAACGATCAGGAGAGAAAATTTGGTAGTCCAATTGTTGTGCTCACTTGGTGACAGCACCCAGCCACCCAGGGTGCATCTTTTCGGTACAGTATCACAGTGCACTATTGCTTATAGCGATTCTGTACAATCTGGTATCCGCACCATTGTTGACTTTGTGTCTTCAAATATATTCATTTGGGTTATAGCTTGCATGCAACCATTAGGTATACTTGATAATAACGCAGATGCCTCGAATTTTTTATTGCACAACTCACTTTCAAATTTTTATTCACAGCGTTACGGGGCCCGTCCTGGGGCCTTGGGACTAAGAAGCCCCTTTTTGGTTCGTTTTGTTGGATTACATCTATCAGATACGGTTCTCCTGCACTTACTGTAGTATCTTTTTGAGACTACGTCTATCACTAACTACATCTGGCTCATGTTGAGAAACAGACTATAGGTAGATATATCAGAGTTACAACCCTTTTTTTTCCATGATGCTGTCTTAACGGGTTGTATCCCTTTCTATACACCCACTCCAACGCACCTTTCTTTTTTTTTAAACTTCATTTTTAAACTTCTTTCTTTGCCTAGCACCAATGCTCAAGTCACATTTTTTCTGCCACACCATTATTCTTTTGCTCTCCATGGTTAGCCTTTGACTTTCCAGACTGGGGTACAACATACCACGTGGTCCCATGACCCGCCCATCACTAGCGCACCGGTTAACTTCCAATGGGCATTTTCCTTCCGTTCCTCCGCATGACATAGCATGTCCCTACAATCACTGGGACTGCTATAATATGGACTTTGTTCAGCTCTCCTGAAATACTGTATATGATCTTGCAGCCTTGAAGACGTCCTGTGGACAAAACACGTGTCGGCTGCTTGTTTAATCCATTTGTCCACACCATGATGTACATACAACAATAAATGGAGACCCCCACACTGAACCAATAAATGACTAGTTACCTTTTCTTCTTATCAAGGATTCCACTGAATTACAAGTGTGTGCTTCGATGTTATTGGGAAAACTAGTCATATGGGCGTTTGATGGTCGACGAAGAGAAATGAGGAGAAATCATCTACAAAGACAATACATCATTAAAGACTTTAAATTCTATCAATAAAGAGAGTGAGTGTGAGTAAAAGGGCTTTATTTTCAAATCTTTTAGTTGTGCATCTATTTATTCATTAGGCAAATTTCAGCATCAAAAGTTAATATAATCCATTAATCAATATTTGATTATAAAATAGAAAAAATATTTATTGAAATCACAGTCAAAATAGTAATACTACAACAAGGGTGTTCCATGAAGGAAAACTTTCTATTCTAAATAATTTGGAAATAATGAGAGAAAACAGTGTCAGTTAAGGAACCCAATGAAGAGTTCTGATGAGAGAGAGAGATCAATGCATAAGTATAAAGCCTTTGCAAATCAGACTGTAAATTAGTTTGCAGTCATAATTCAGCAGACGTATAGAATTAAGCTAAATAACCTCTCATATAAAGAAGTCTAAGAGATCAGAGATGAGTCTCTAGTCAGAATGTCAGGGAAAGGAATTTCTAAGATCTGCCTTGCCTACTCTAGGAACACACACAAATATAAACACACAAATTTGATGTTGCAACATTATTTTCTTTCGTCCTCTTCATCCACCAATAGAATGTCAGCAGACTCCTGGAAGCAGATTTTCACCCCATTCTCTCACCAGAGCATAATAGACTTTCAGACATTAGTGCTTGAAATGTTACAACGTTGTTTCCTTGCGGTCCAAAATTTCTTCCTATGACTCATCCTTCCTGTACTTTTCATCTCCTTCTGGTGAGAACCTCACTATCAGTTGGCTAATACAAAACAATTATCTATTCACTATCTAATAATAGGCTTCTGAAGTTGCAACATCTTCAGCAAAAGAAGAAAAACATCTTGCACAAGCACATTTTCAATGTGAATAACAGTCCTTTCTGTGTTAATGCATTATTTTCGATTTAACATGGAATCAGAAGTTAGGCTAACTTAATTTGGCACCTTATTTACGTGCAGGCTTACAACATTTAAGTATGGTTAGCTACTACAAATGTTTCATTTTAGCATGGTTTATTTTAAACGTAAGCTTGTGCACATTATAAATATCCATTTTTAATTGCAGATAACATTTACTGCAGCAAAACTATGTAAACAATTCCATGCCTATAAGGTAAGAGATTAAATCTCGCAAGTGAAAAAGCTGGCCGTGCAGAAAGCAGATAATACCTTTTCCCAGGGCAAAGGAGCTGACCCAGTTGAATATTATGGATGGACAGGTTTACTCAGTGACAGTTTGCAGTGTGTGAAGCCAGTGGGTTCATGCTGCCCACCTGTGAGCACGGGCTCCCTTTGTGCTCGGGGGCCTCGGGTGTCTAGGTAGTTTCAGGACCCTGCTCTGCATGTCTCCATTTGTGGTACCTTGGATCTTACAGCTTGTCAAGAGAAATGGATGGCAATGTGCACACACTTCCCAAAGATCAGAAATAGTGAAGGATTTGCTAGGATATTTCCCATGCAATCAACAAAGTACTTTTTCTGTGCCTCTTGCTTTACTTTGGCACATCCATGCTAAACCAGCAACATCCAAAATGGATCCCACTGGTTTCAACAGTTAGTCATACACACACAGAATCCTACTACTGCACGTGTGACATGCATATTGCATACGCTCTCCACAAACACGCAGGATCTCAGTGCATAGTGCTGAGTTTTTACATAACAGCAGAACTTTACATGAAATGGGCATCATAAACACAAATAAAAAGGTTTGGTCAGCAACAGGACATCATAAAACATGATATGTTGCCACCACCCGTGTATGCCCTAAACCTATGAAAAGGAAAGTAGTCCTCTGTCCACTCTCAGGACAGGTTCTGGATTTTGCATTGTCAGGCCTAGACTTCCACTCACATGCTAGATTAGTGTGCCCATACACTGTGAAGAGGATATTCCCATCCCAACAGAAATAAATCCTTGTGATACAAAGACTGTGTCACCTGATTTTAGTGCCTATTAAAATATAAAATATTGCACTATATCACATCTTTCTACAGTTTCTCTCTACAGATTTAAATCCTTAGTTTGTATGCTGTCCCAAAAACCTTTCTCCTAGTTTATTAAAAAACCCTACATGAAAATCTGACTTTGACTTAAAACGTTCAAGTGTTTACTCTTCTTTCTTTCTTTTTAAATGACCCCTTCCTTATCTCCATCCTCTGCATGCCTCCTCTCTCCAGGTATAGACCAGTGGCGGCTGATGAAGTATGAAAGTGGTGGGGTGTTAAATTATTACTTTTATTCCTTGCTGAGCTAGCATGATTTTTTCAGAGTGAGGAAAGACCAAAGAGGTTTTTTGGGGGGGAATGCTACAGCCATGCTATGTAATGCCACCGCCTGCTACGTCGCCCATGAACTGCCATCGGTCGGCTGCCCTGAGTGCTGGAACCTCTTGCCCCTGCTTCTCCGATTGTTAATTGATGATTACAGCCTGAGAGTCTAGCAAGGATCTAGGCAGTTTCAGGCTGCTGGTTTCGCGGCAGTGGGAACCCTAGGGACCAGGAGATCTCACTCCCATGCACAGACATCAGGCAAGCGGTGAGTGTCGACATTTTTAGCTCCAGTTGTGGTCCTCCCTCTGTAGATTGCCAGCAGTGAACTTTAGACAGCTGTGGAGTGTGTCAGCCTTTTCTCGAGAAGTTAAGGTAGTCGGATCATTTTGGGGCACCAAAATGGCTTTGCTTGGTGTTTGACATAGATGTAGCTCTAGATGGGCTTGATCTCTAATTCGGGGCAGAGAGAAGGCAGCTCAAAGGGACATAAGCAAGACTATAGTAAGCAGATAGAGGGGTTGGGACAATTAAAGATATAAAAGCACTGATTAGATTGATTCTGGACCTTGTCTTTGCCATGCTATGCTTGCCCCCTTCTTTGTCATCTTTTACAACTCTACCATGCTTCTCAGCGGTATCCAGTGCATGAACTTTTATTAAGGTGCCCCTTGAACTTGGACATATACATTATAGCTGTTAAAGCATTAGAGCTTGAGATAATTGAGGAAAGCCCAAGGTCACCACGCGGCTGCTTATAGCGTGCACACGGTGCCCCATCCCGTGGGAAAACGTGGTTACTACGGCGAACAACAGGTGGTTGTCTGGTCTAGAGTGGGCAGTTTCCTCGCTAGCAGTTACTTTCTTAGGGGTACATGCATCAAGCATTTTACCGGTTGCAAACGGGCCAATTCGCGAATCGGCCCGTTTGCGACTGGAAAAATGCCTTTTCCGATGCATGTACCTTTTAGCATTCGCAATATAGGTAATCGCAATTTTTTGCAATTACCTAAATTGCAAATGCATTTAAGGAATCACAATTTGCGATTCCCTAATTTGAGATGCATGTAGCATTTCCTAAATGCGACTGTGCATTTGAGAAACGCTAATTACCATCAACTTCAAGTTGATGGTAATTTGTGCATGCATGGAAAAATGCACAAAAAATGCATTTTTCAATGCGCTATGTAGCGCACACATATCCTTAGGACATGTGTGCGCTACATATGTGCAAACTTACCTTTTTCGGGGGGTGCTTCAGGGGGGCCTTAGGCCCCAAGGCACCCTTGGATTTACATTAGCAATTGGCGATTACGAATTTGGTAATCGCAAATTGCGAATGCATTCCCATTCATTCCTATGGGCCTGTAGGCCCATAGGAATGAATGGGAATGCATTCCCTAATAGCGATTCACAATTTGCAAATCGCTATTAGGAAATGTTAAGGATTCGCAAAATTATTTGCGAATCCTTCGTGCATAGGCATTTTCGATTACCAAACAGCGAATCCTTAAAATTCGCTATTTCGTAATCGCAAATGGTTACCTTGATGCATGTGCCCCTTAGTCTTTTCCTTCCAGTCCTTAAGTAGACCTTAACTGGTCCTAAAGGCCTTTACAACTGTCTCAGTCTAGTCGATTGGCCGTCTTAAACTATACCAGGAAGGGCCAGAATATACAGGGTACTGGTGGCCACTTGCTTACCTCCGCGACTATCTGTTCTGGAGAGGAGAAGGCGGGAGAAGGTGGCAGCACAGCAAGAAGGGAGGAGCTGTATGATGTTATTAAAGAAACCGTGGCAGTGGCAAGTCAATAGCTGGGTTTTAACATATGCATTTTTAAAAACAAACTGTTTGTTAGTGTATAGAATCCAGATAGACCTTAAACATGTTTAAATAATTATAGCTCAACTAAAATTTCTACAGAGCAACACCGTTGCCCAACAGCCAAAGACATTTTTTTTCCTCAAGGAGGAATAGCTGCCAGAGATATTCCCTTGGTGTTAGAAATGGGGGTCTCTAGTTGGCAAGGGTTTGCACCTTTGTCCAAGTAGGGACCCTTCCTTCTAGTCAGGATAAGGGAGTTACACTCCTGAAATATCCCCTGCTCACCCCCTTGGTAGCTTAGCACGAGCAGTCAGGCTTATCTTAGAGGCAGTATGTAAAGCATTTGCACATAACCAACAATAACACAGTGAAAGCACTATAAAAGGACACCACACCAGTTTAGAAAAATATCCAATATTTTTATATACTCAAACAAGACCAAAAACGATAAAAATCCACAATACAGTACTTAGAAATCTTCAGTTATCAAAATAGTCTTGAAATAAAGTTCCTTGAAGTCGATAGCTCCGTCTGGGGCTATCACGGCATCGTGAACAACAAATCCTAAACAGTTCTGGCTGACCGCGGCCTCGCGGGCCAGCTACGGTGTCGGGAAGACCTGCAAAACAGTACCTTTATAAATGCAGGGCGTCGGCGACCTCTCGTTGAGCTCCAAAAGCACGGCGTCCGCAGGCGTCGGTTCCGGAGGTCGGTGCAGGAGTCGTCGGGCCCTTGAAGTCACATGCGTTGCAGATCAAACTCCTCGCAGTTGAAGTCAGGAGCGCCGGTGTCGGCAGGTGCCGGGTGCTGCGGTACAAAGTGCAGCGGTGCGGTGTGCAGTGCCCTTAGGTCGCGGTGCAGGCAGCGGCTCGGTGACAGTCGTCCAGCGGCATCGGTGAGACCAGAGCTGCGGTGCGAAGTGATGCGGTGCTCATCGCTGTGCTGGCAGGTCACGGTGCAAGCAGCGGCGGCAGCGTTGCTGAAGCGCTGTCGTCGGCTGATGAACTGGAGTCGATGGCGCCGGCGTTGGTAGGTCAAGGCTGTGGTGCGGATGAGGACGGTGCGTCGTGTAACTTACGAGCGGTGCCCTCGAACCACAGTGCAAGCAGCGACGTCGATGTCGGCGTGGAGCGGTGGCGTCGGGGATACCAGGGCGACGGTATGAAGCAAGGTGGTGCGGCGTCCGGTGCCCACAGGTCACGGTGCAAGCAGTGGCTCGGTGGTGGAGTCAGCTGGTGTCGTCGGTGAGACCAGGGTTGCGGTGCGGCATTGTAGCGGTGCCCTCTGCGGTGCCTTCAGGATACAGAGTAGGCAGTGGTGTCGTAGACGGCGTGGGGTTGCTTTTCTTCTGTTGCAGCACAAAACACACAGTCCCCAGTGCTGAGGACAGAAGAACTTGAAGTCTTTGCTGTTTCTGAGACTTTTTGAACAGGGGGCAAGCTCTACCTCAGAAAGTTCAGTCCAGTCCTTTCACTGCCCAAGACAGAAGCAGCCACTGCAGGCCAACACAGCAAAGCACACAGCAAAGTGGTAGTCTCTCCTCACAGCTTCTCCAGCTCTTCTTCTTGGCCGTATTATTGGTTCCAAAAGAGTTCTAAAGTTTAGGGGTTTGGGCCCCACTTTTTATAGCCCGAAATCCTTTGTTCTCTGAGGGCAGAGAGTGTCTGTGCCCAGCCAGAACCAGTTCTGTCCTCTCTGGTGCAGCTTCCTGGGAGGAGGTGGAGACAGCATTGTCAGAGGCAGACCAGGCACATTCAGGTGAAAGGAAATCTCCTCTCCCTACTCTAAATGCAGTCCAGGTATATTCAGCCCATCCCTGACCCATCTAGACTCTCTCGAGCCACTGCTCCTCCACAGCCCCTATCATCCCAAAGCCAGACAGTCAATCCACAAACCAAGCAGAGGCACACTGGATGGCTAAGCAAGAAAATACCTACTTTCTAAAATTGGTATTTTCAAACACAGAATGTAAAAATCACCTTCACTAAAAGATGAATCTTTAGATTCTGAGTTCAGGCGTACTGAACTTTATTTTTCTACCTTGTTCCCAGGGGTAGTTATGTTTATAAGATGTTATAAACAAACTCCCCATTCTGTCCTATGGGGACAGGTAGCCTTGCAATAGTGAAAAACGAAATTGGCAGTAATTCACTATCAGGACATGCCACTCACACCAGGGCATGTCCTACCTTTCACATACACTGCACCCTGCCCACAGGGGTACCTTGGGCCTACCTTAGGGGTGACTAACATGCAAGAAAAGGGAAGGTTAGGGCCTGGCAAGTGAGTACACTTGCCAAGTCGACATGGCAGTACCAGACTGCACACAGGCTCTGCGATGGCAGGCCAGAGCTACATTTACAGGTTACTTCTGTGGGTGGCACAATCCGTGCTGCAAGCCCACTAGCAGCATTTTATTTACAGGCCCTGGGCACACACAGTGCACTGTACTAGGGACTGACTAGTAAACCAAATCAGCCAATCATGGAAACACCAATCCATAATAACAATTTACAACAGGAGCACTTGCACTTTAACACTGAACAGCAGTGAGAAAGTGCGCAGAGACACTAAACCAGAAAAAGTCAAACCCGGGAGGTCAGAAAGCAAAAAGTCAGGGGAAACACGCCAAAAGATGCCAAGTCTAACACATGGCAACACAGTATTTTCATTATTGTTTTTTTTATTTTTAGTTTGATTTTATTGGGAGCAACAAGAAAAAGAACAGCAAGGCAGTAAATACAATAAGTCCTGTTTAACATATTAATTGTAAGGGAAGAAGAATATATAAAGGTTATAACCATTAAGCTGTATTTAAAGAAAAAATATATGTACTATATAAACAATAAAAGAAAGGGATATGGGGGGAGGTCAATATATAAATACTCCATGATATTAAAGTAAGAGCATGAATAATAAATGATTTACACTGTAAGCATAACAATCAGAAAAGACTAGGAAACTTAATAGAGATATAAGTGTACAATATCTACTAATCATCTGGAAAAAGAAAGAAGACAAAGGGTGAGGTTAAGGTGGTGTCTGTACATCATCTGATTCAGTAATAACTTTAATAGCTTTTGTCCTGCAAGTTTTATGTAAGAACTCCCTCCTCCCGCCAAAAGTCTTCGTGGAGGTTTAGTCCGTCCTGGTAGCACCATCTTACCAGGATGGGGAGAGGATGCCTATGATGAAGCATGCCACAATATTGTGTGAGGCATCCTCTTCCACTAAGGATGGCCTCCTAGACCTTCCTAAACAACACATGACTTACAGTGATTAGATTTCCATATTCAACCACGGTTTCCTTACTCTTTTCATTTAAATTGGCAACCTACTTCTTTTGTGGTTATTGTTTTGTGCGTGGGGGCAGTAGTGTTGCCTCATTTTGTCCCCCAAACTCTCTCTTTAGTGGTTTAAGAAAAAAGATCTTTGCACTCAGACATTTGTTTTGAAGGCTTTTGTCATGGTCTATCTGGAGATGCAAAAGGAAATTGACAAAGTATAAACTAAAATTGCTAAAAAGGCTTCAAAACAGGACCTAAGGGGGATATAGAACTGAGGAAAGTTGTTGGCAAGGGTCCTGCCCTCAATTCTCATGTGCAGGCTGGTGCCCTCCATGCTGTATCAGGACGGACACTTGGGGCCCTATTCTAAAAAATGTCAAGAAACATCAAAGCAAGTCCACTTCCCAAGCTTCCACTCTTTCTGCATTGGTTATGTTCCCAATCCCTTAAAAATGGACAAATATTTATTTGATGGCAGCTTTCTACAGAGTTTGGACACAAGCGGAAAAATTACAGGAAATCCAGCGTTTGCTGTATACATGGTGAATGTTCCAAAATTAAGTATGGAAATTAGTGCTCAGTAATGTAATTTACTAGCTAAGACACAAAAGGAAGATAAGGGCAGAAGTACTGGGGGTGTTCAGACTTGATTTAAGGAATTAGCAACAGCAGACTCTTTTGAACTTATTATTGTGAATCCAGATCTAGTAAAGGGCCTGCTGGTTCTATAGCCTCTAACCCTCCCTAATGTTCGATTGCATAGATCCCCCAATCTTATGTCTGCAGAATGCTGGCAGCCTATGAATGGCAATCACTTGGGTCGAAGTTCATTAATTGTTTTTATCCTTTTAAAAATTGCTGAAACACTAAATCAGCCAAAGGCCTGCTGGCGTTGTGAATTCTTCCATGACCATCCCATGTCCAGTTGTGATGTTTCCCTTCAGACTTCTCCACCGCAAAAAGTATCTTATGAAGTGTGGAAATGAGATATTGTCAATTTGCAATACGACAGTTTTTATGGAAAGCTTTAATGGTCAGGAACAAATAATATGTCTCCTTGGATGTCCTTTGAAAAAGCCTTGCTGACTGATAATGTTTTGCAAAAATTGCTGCTGTTGGCAAGACAGGAGTACTTGGCAAAAATCTAATGCTGGCTGAGCTTCTATCTCATGTCGACTGATGGTAATTATTTTGTTTTTCAGAAACAAACCCCTGAAAAGGAGATGTTTCTGAAAAAAATATCCCTGACGTTCTTATTGAGGATATTACTGCTTTTTCTAGTTTGTGATGACCACTAATCACATGACAGTCACGAACAAGAACAAGCATTTGTAATGCAATAGGTCTCGCATTCACGCAAGTTTGAGCTATTAGCATTCTAAATGCCAATGCTTTTTATTTATGTTTTGGGTTTTAGAACATAAATAAAAGGCATTGTCATTTACAATACTAATAGCTTAAACTCTTGCAAATGTGAGACCTATTGCATTGCAATAAAGGATCTTCTCGACCGCTTGTTAGATTGTAAATGTCAGAGAAAGAGACCGGCCTGTGACATCTTCAAAGTAGTGATAAATAGTGCAGTGAAGAGGATGTGTAAGTATTGTAAATTACACAGACACAAAGTGTGAAGTGAGAGTTACATATGATCCGAGCTATAAACACTAACAAAGTGCACCAACACCTTTTGCTCTGTGATTACAATGTCACGGCTCAGGAGGAAGAGCAGGAGGGGGGCTATTTCCTGCCCTCTCCATGATTTGAGTGTGCAGTGTGGCATTGCGTCATGTCATTGCTATCTTTTGCCTAATATAAAACACTCCAGCTGTAGTATGGCCCTGTCTTCACCTCCTGGTGTAGGGCGGGCTGTGCTTTACGGCAGGCATGGAGGGAGGGAGGGATGGTCTTGACTGCAGCTCTGGTCTCATACAGTGCCCCTGCTATTGCTAGTGAGCGAGAGGCACTGAGGTGGTGGTATTGGTGGTGGTGGTATTGGAGGTGGTGGTATTGGTGGTGGTGGTATTGGTGGTGGTGGTATTGGTGGTGCTGGTGGTGGTGGTATTGGTTGTGGTGGTATCGGTGGTGGTGGTATTGGTGGTGGAAGTATTGGTGGCGGTATTGGTATTGGTGGTGGTATTAGTATTGGTGGTGGTATTGGTGGTGGTGGTACTAGTATTGGTGGTATTGGTGGTGGTGGTATTGGTATTGGTGGTATTGGTATAGGTGGTGGTGGTGATATTGGTGGTGGTATTGGTGGTGGTGGTGATGGTATTGGTGGTGGTGGTATTGGTGGTGGTGGTGGTGTTGGTGGTGGGTGTGGTATGGGTGGTATTGGTGGTGGTGGTATTGGTGGTGGTATTGATATTGGTGGTGGTGGTATTGGTATTGCTGGTAGTGGTATTGGTGGTGGTGGTGGTGGTATTGGTGGTGGTGGTGGTATTGGTGGTGGTGGTATTGGTGGTGGTGGTGGTATTGGTGGTGGTGGTATGAATAGGACACGTTACAATGCAAGCATTTACAATGCATGCCTTTACAACGCGGTTTTTACATCGCAAAATCCATTACAATGCATGATTTTACAACGCATGCCATCACAACGCATTTTTAGAAACTACATTTACAACGCATTCCATTACAACGCATACCATTACAACCAGTACAAAGCATAATACTTTTAGGGCAACAGTAGTGTAAGTGTTGGATAGTGTAGGGGTAAAAATTACTATTCCCACTCCAGTGAGTGCAACAGTAGGGTAAGTGTTGGATAGTGTAGGGGTAAACATTACTATTCCCACTCCAGTGAGTGCAACAGTAAGGTAAGTGTTGAATAGTGTAGGGGTAAAAATTACTATTCCCACTCCAGTGAGTGCAACAGTAGGGTAAGTGCTGGATAGTGTAGGGGTAAAAATTTCTATTCCCTATTACTTACCTTATAATGTGTTGTAATAGCATGCGTTATAGTGACATGCGTTGTAATGGCATGCGTTGTAGTGACATGCGTTGTAATGGCTGCGTTGTAATGGCATGCAATGTAAAGGCAGTTGCGTGGTAATGACTGCGTTGTAAATGTAGTGAGTTGTAATGACTGCATTGTAATGGTTGTTTCCCGGTGGTATTGGTGATGGTATTGGTGGTGGTATTGGTGGTGGTGGTGGTGGCGGTATTGGTGGTGGTGGTATTGGTGATGGTATTTATGATGGTGGTGGTATTGGTGGTGGTGGTGGTATTGGTGGTATTGGTGGTGGTGGTATTGGTATTGGTGGTGGTATTGGTGGTGGTGGTGGTGGTATTGGTGGCGGTATTGGTGGTGGTGGTATTGGTGATTGTGGTGGTATTGGTGGTGTTGGTATTGGTGGGGGTATTGGTGGTGGTGGTATTAGTGGCAGTGGTAGTGGTGGTATTGGCGGTGGTGGTGATATTGGTGGTAGTGATATTGGTGGTAGTATTGGTGGTGGTGGTATTGGTGGTGGTATTGGTGGTGGTAGGTATTAGTGATGGTATTGGTGGTGATGGTGGTATTGGTGGTGGCATTGGTGATATTGATGGTATTGCTGGTGGTATTGGTATTGGTGGTGGTGGTATTGGTGGTTGTGGTGGTATTGGTGGTGGTATTGGTGATGGTATTGGTGGTGGTGGTATTGGTGGTGGTGGTATTGGTGGTGGTGGCATTGGTGGTGGTGGTATTGGTGGTGGTGGTATTGGTGGTATTGGTGGTATTGGTGGTGGGGGTATTGGTGGTATTGGTGGTGGTGGTATTGGTATAGGTAGTGATGGTGATGGTGGTATTGGTGGTGGTGATGGTATTGGTGGTGATATTGGTGGTGGTATTGGTGGTGGTATTGGTGGTGGTATTGGTGGTGGTGATGGTATTGGTGGTGGTATTGGTGGTGGTGATGGTATTGGTGGTGGTATTGGTGGTGGTACTGGTGGTGATGGTATTGGTGGTGGTGGTATTGGAGGTGTCGGTGGTGTTGGTGTTGGTATTGGTGGTGGTGGTATTGGTGGTGGTATTGGTGGTGGTGGTATTGGTGGTGGTATTGATATTGGTGGTGGTGGTATTGGTATTGCTTTTAGTGGTGGTGGTATTGGTGGCGGTGGTGGTATTGGTGTGGTGGTATGAATAGGACACATTACAACGCAAACATTTACAACGCATACCTTTACAACGCGGTTTTTACATCGCAACATCCATTACAATGCATGATTTTACAATGCATGCCATCACAACGCATTTTTAGAAACTACATTTACAATGCATTCCATTACAACGCATACCATTACAAAGCATAATACTTTTAGGGCAACAGTAGATGTTAGTGTTGGATAGTGTAGGGGTAAAATTACTATTCCCACTCCAGTGAGTGCAACAGTAGGGTAAGTGTTGGATAGTGTAGGGGTAAAAATTACTATTCCCACTCCAGTGAGTGCAACAGTAGGGTAAGTGTTGGATAGTGTAGGGGTAAAATTACTATTCCCACTCCAGTGAGTGCAACAGTAGGGTAAGTGTTGGATAGTGTAGGGGTAAAAATTACTATTCCTATTACTTACCTTATAATGCGTTGTAATGGCATGCGTTGTAGTGAAATGCGTTGTAATGGCATGCGTTGTAGTGACATGCATTTTAATGGCTGCGTTGTAATGGCTGGCGATGTAAAGGCAGTTGTGTTGTAATGACTGCGTTGTAAATGTAGTGCGTTGTAATGAATGTGTTGTAATAATTGTTTCCCGGTGGTATTGGTGGTGGTATTGGTGGTAGTGGTGGTGGCGGTAATGGTGGTGGTGGTATTGGTGATGGTATTGATGATGGTGGTGGTATTGGTGGTGGTGGTGGTATTGGTGGTATTGGTGGTGGTGGTATTGGTATTGGTGGTGGTATTGGTGGTGGTGGTATTGGTGATGGTGGTGGTATTGGTGGTGGTGGTATTGGTGGCGGTGGTAGTGGTGGTATTGGTGGTGGTGGTGATATTGGTGGTAGTGATATTGGTGGTAGTATTGGCGGTGGCATTGGTGGTGGTGGTATTGGTGGTGGTATTGGTGGTGGTATTAGTGATGGTATTGGTGGTGGTGGTATTGGTGGTGGTGGTATTGGTGGAGGCGGTATTGGTGGTGGTGGTAGTGGTGGTATTGGTGGTGCTGGTATTGGTGGTGGTGGTGATATTGGTGGTGGTGATATTGGTGGTAGTATTGCTGGTGGTGGTATTGGTATAGGTGGTGATGGTGGTATTGGTGGTGGTGATGGTATTGGTGGTGATAATTGTGGTGGTATTGGTGGTGGTATTGGTGGGGTGGTACTGGTGGCGGTGGTATTGGTGGTGGTGGTGGTATTGGAGGTGGTATTGGTGGTGGTGGTGGTGTTGGTGGTGGGTGTGGTATGGGTGGTATTGGTGGTGGTGGTATTGGTGGTGGTATTGGTATTGCTGGTAGTGGTGGTGGTATTGGTGGTGGTGGTGGTATTGGCGGTGGTGGTGGTATTGGTGGTGGTGGTATTGGTGGTGGTGGTATGAATAGGGCACGTTACAATGCAACCATTTACAATGCATGCCTTTACAACGCGGTTTTTACATCGCAACATCCATTACAACGCATGATTTTACAACACATGCCATCACAACACATTTTTAGAAACTACATTTACAACGCATTCCATTACAACGCATACCATTACAACGCATACCATTACAAAGCATAATACTTTTAGGGCAACAGTAGTGTCAGTGTTGGATAGTGTAGGGGTAAACATTACTATTCCCACTCCAGTGAGTGCAACAGTAGGGTAAGTGTTGGATAGTGTAGGGGTAAAAATTACTGTTCCCACTCCAGTGAGTGCAACAGTAGGGTAAGTGCTGGATAGTGTAGGGGTAAAAATTACTATTCCCACTCCAGTGAGTGCAACAGTAGGGTAAGTGTTGGATAGTGTAGGGGTAAAAATGACTATTCCCTATTACTCACCTTATAATGCGTTGTAATGGCATACGTTGTAGTGAAATGCATGCGTTGTAGTGACAAGCGTTGTAATGGCTGCGTTGTAATGGCATGCGATGTAAAGGCAGTTGCGTTGTAATGACTGCGTTGTAAATGTAGTGCGTTGTAATGACTGCATTGTAATGGTTGTTTCCCGGTGGTATTGGTGGTGGTAGTGGTGGTAGTGGTGGTGGCCGTATTGGTGGTGGTGGTATTGGTGATGGTATTGATAATGGTGGTGGTATTGGTGGTGGTTGTGGTATTGGTGGTGGTATTGGTGGTGGTGGTGGCGGTATTGGTGGTGGTATTGGTGGTGGTGGTATTGGTGATGGTGGTGGTATTGGTGGTGGTGGTATTGGTGGTGGTGGTATTGGTGGTGATATTAGTGATGGTATTGGTGGTGATGGTGGCATTGGTGATATTGATGGTATTGGTGGTGGTATTGGTGGTGGTGGTATTGGTGGTTGTGGTGTTATTGGTGGTGGTGGTATTGGTGGTGGTATTGGTGGTGGTGGTATTGGTGGTGGTGGCATTGGTGGTGGTATTGGTGGTGGTGGTATTGGTGGTATTGTTGGTACCAGCAGTATTTGGTCTACCTGCCCTGGGCACACACAGTGCACTGATACTAGGGACTGACAGGTAAACCAAACGAGCCAATTATGATTATCCCAATTCATACAGTTATCTTTACACAGGGAGCATTCGCGCTGTGTCGCTGATTGGCAGTGGCACAGCGCCCAGAGCATCGAAATCCAGCCAACATAAAAGGTCAGAAGCAAAAAGAGGAAGGGAGACCCGCGCCAATGATGCCAGGTCTAACAGTGATATTGATGGTATTGGTGGTGGTATTGGTATTGGTGGTGGTGGTATTGGTGGTTGTGTGTGATATTGGTGGTGGTGGTATTGGTGGTGGTGGTATTGGTGGTGGTGCTATTGGTATAGGTGTTGATGGTGGTATTGGTGGTGGTGATGGTATTGGTGGTGATATTGGTGGTGGTATTGGTGGTAGTATTGGTGGTGGTGGTGATGGTCTTGGTGGTGGTGGTATTGGTGGCGGTGCTGGTGGTATTGGTGGTATTAGTGGTGGTGGTGGTATTGGAGGTGTTGGTGGCATTTGTGGTATTGGTGGTGTTGGTGGTGGTGGTATTGGTGGTGGATGTGGTATTGGTGGTGGTGGTATTGGTGGTGGTGGTATTGGTGGTGGTATTGATATTGGTGGTGGTGGTATTGGTATTGCTGGTAGTGGTGGTGGTATTGGTGGTGGTTATGTTAGTGGTGGTATTGGTGGTGGTGGTATTGGTGGTATTGGTGGTGGTATTGGTGGTGGTGGTATTGGTGGTGGCAGTATTCGTGGTGGTGGTATTGGTGATGGTATTGGTGGTGGTATTGGTGGTATTGGTGGTGGGGGTATTGGTGGTTGTGGTGGTATTGGTGGTGGTGTTATTGGTGGTATTGGTGGTGGTTGTATTGGTATTGGTGGTGGCGGTATTGGTGGTGGTGGTATTGGTGATGGTGGTATTGGTGATGGTGGTGGTATTGGTCGTTGTGGTATTGGTGGTGGTGGTATTGGTGGTGGCGGTATTGGTGGTGGTGGTAGTGGTGGTATTGGTGGTGGTGGTATTGGCGGTGGTGGTGATATTGGTGGTGGTGATATTGGTGGTAGTATTGGTGGTGGCATTGGTGGTGGTGGTATTAGTGGTGGTATTGGTGGTGGTATTGTTTTAATTTTTTTATTGGCATTTTGCATTTCATACATCAATAATAATATCAAGAAAAATCATTTCATCGTAAAATACATTAACATACGTCTATAATCGATCGAGAGATCATTTTGCAAAGAACAGGATTCATCACTTATTACATGTTCCGACATTGCAGACATGATATAGTAAACATTCTAGGTGTTATCCCTTGCTCGACATCTGATTTGGTGTTAGTATATTTACTAGCCTTTGGCTGAGTGCGTCAACTGTAGTCGGGGATCACTGCGTGTTTCTATCGTGTTCCATTTTTGTGTGCTCTCACTTGACGTTTGGCATATGCGTTCCCGTTGAAATGCCATCGGATTCGGAACCACTGATGTAGGGGTAAAACTATTAACCTCGGGAATGAACTGGGGAAGCTGTTGCGGAGCTACCAGTGCATTATGGTTATGTGTTTGGTTGTGGTTGCAGTATATGTTACGATATCGGATGTATGGGGGGGACCATGAAGGGTTGGTTCAATGTGGTATGCAGGGGTGTCTGAGGTCGTCTTATAGCATTTCCCGTCCTAGATGTCTGGGTCTGGTCTTATGTTATCTTCCATCGGTCTCCGGGGGGATGAAGGTAGAGTCTGTGATTGGGAGGCTGCCTGTGACGCCGATTGTGTTGTTTCATGAGTAAATCGGTGCATTAGTTGTGCCCACTCTAGAGAGATTGGGTGTTTCCGTATTCCCCTCACTTCCTCATCCCGTAGTACCTCTTCCTCTGCCGCGCCCCATTTCTTCATGGCACCTATCCAGGCTGCCACGGGGGGCCCCCCGGGGCTCGCCTGTGCATGGCTATACCCCTTTTTGCTAATAGAATGGCTAAGGAGGCGAAGCGGTACTGTACCTTCTCGGTTTTCCACCTGCGGAAAATGCCGAGGGCACTGGCTTCCATGATGACATGGTCAGAATGTTGGTCGTCTCACGGATTGTGTGGTGTATTCTGTCCCAGTATTGCTGAACAATGGGACAGTCCCAGAACATATGTTTAAAGTCCGCCTCAAGAGTCTGGCATCGGGGGCAGGCAAAGTGTGTGTCAGGATAAAAACAGTGGAGGCGTTGTGGGGTGAGGTATGCCATATGTAGAATATTGAATCGAATGTTCCTAAAACGTGCGTTCCTGGAGACCTTTTTGGGGTACTCCAGGGCTTTTTCCCACTCTTTATCATTGAATACCCGACCCGCTTCATCTTCCCACGTCTGCCGTAGTGAGTCTAATGGGCGGAGGATCAGCTCCCGAACGGCTTTGTATAGCCAGGTTACTAAATGTCTACCTGCCCCCATGTGTAATATAGTGTGTATTACCGGGTGTGTCGGGGGCTCTCCCGCGTTTAGGTCCCAGTAGGGTCGGCCGCTGTCTAGTAGCTGCCAATGTATTAGGAACTGACCCGGGGGAAGGTCATAGTGAGCGGTCATTTGGGCATATGTCCTTAGCTGTCCGTCTTCAAACAGGGACTCTATCTCCGTAACTGAATGATCGGTCCATACCTGGAGGGCGTGGGCTGTATAATACTTGTCGTTGCAAGGGAATCCTACCAGCGGGAACAAGGGTTGAGTAAGGGGGCTTTCCCCTGGACATACGATGTATTTTCAGCATACACGTACGGGCTATGGTCACTTGCAAAGGGTAAGTGCGGAGGGGTTTGGTACCTAGCATCAGCAATCTCCGTATTGCTGGGAGGGGTATCCGTCCCTCTTCCGTGATTGTTTCTCCTATGTGACGTTCCGCTGTCCAGTGCGATAAGCACTGGAGTTGCGCCGCCAGAAAGTATGCTTCGAATGACGGGGCTCCCAGTCCTCCCTGAGTTGTGGGCAAGTAAAGTGTGGTTAAGGCCACCCTATGCCTACCTCCTCCCCAGATCAATTTGGTCAGGAGCATGTCTAACTCTCGAAAGAAGGGACGCGGCAGTATCACAGGAAGGTTGGTGAAATGGTAAAGGAGCCTGGGGACCATTATCATTTTTGCAAGGGCTACTCGTCCGATGGGGGCGAGAGGTAATGTCTTCCAGAAGCCCACAGCCGCGCGTATTCCCGCTAGTACCTTGCGGTGATTCCCTTCGTACAAGTCTGCAGGGGAATGAAACAGTCTCACCCCAGGTATCTAGGTGCGGCAGTGCTCCAGGTGAGTGTGTGGGCTCCTACCGATATGTCGAGTGGGGCCAGGTGCGGGCTCAGTGGGTATATCGTGGATTTGGCCCAATTGACTGTGAGGCCTGAGACCGCCGCAAAGTCGCTCAGCGCCGTCCAGATGAGAGTGAGGTTACTTGTGACATCCCTGACGTAGATCAGGAGATCATCTGCATATAATGATACACAGTGCATCGTATCTGCTATCGGTATACCCCAAGCGTCACCCTCCTGTCGCAACCTTATTGCTAGGGGTTCTACTGCTAGGGCGAATAAGAGGGGGGACAAGGGGCATCCCTGTCTAGTCCCTCTTTCGACCGGGAAGGGAGCGGAAATATATTTACCTATCCTCACTCGTGACGTTAGGCCCTTGTAGAGAAGCTTTGTGTACTTCGTCAGGGTAGGTCCCACGTTAAACCTACGAAGGACAGCAAATAAATACGGCCACAGCAGGGTATCGAAGGCTTTTTCGAGATCTAATATCAGACACGCCGCGTTAGGGAAATGCATTCTCGCCCTATCTTGGACATGAAACAATCTGTGTATGTTCTGCGAGGTGTTACGCCTCGGAACGAATCCGCTTTGGTCGGGGTGGACCAACGGCGCAAGAATCTGGGTGTATCGGTCTGCCAGGATTTTGCCTAATATTTTACAGTCTGCATTTAGCAGTGTTATTGGTCTGTACGAGGCAGGGAGGGTGGGGTCCCTGTGGGGTTTGGGAAATGTAACCAGAATGGATTCTCAGAGTGAGCCTGGGAGTTCACCTCTGTCTAGCGCATCCTCGTACATGGCTACCACCCTGGGAATCGAGCGGGAAGCCGTCCATTCCTGGAGCTTTGTTTCGTGCCAACGTTCTAATGGCGTGGGTGACGTCTGGGGCTTTGATCTTTGTCTCTAGTGCCTTTTTGTCTGCGGGTGGTATACGGGGGATAGGCAACGGGCGGAGGAACTGAGTGATCATATATTGATTTGTTTGTGCAGGGGCCCGGTAGATACTTGAGTAATAATCGTAGAAAATATGCAGAATCTTTACTTGCGAATGTCGAGGGGTCCCTGTTTTGTCGAGTAGTTCCGTAATCGGTTTAACGTCTGCGTCTTGCTTGGCTAGCCAAGCTAACAGTGTTCCCGCTCTGTTACCCTCTCTGTGTACTCTAGCGGTGTAAGCTCGGAAATTGTATTTGCGTAGGTCTTTCATTGCTTCCGCATGGGATGGTTTGGCTGCTGCTATTTGGTCGGGGGTGGCACCAGCAGTATCCATTTGTTTCGTGAGAGCCGCTAGTGCCATCTCCGTGTTTTGTAGTGTTCTTTCGAGTGTCTTACGTACTCCCACTATTTGTTGTATGCAGTGCCCCCTGGCCGCGACTTTAAATGCGTCCCATTCTATTAGTCTAGATGCCACCGTACCCGAGTTGAGGGTGAAGTGTTCTTGAATGTAATCCCCGTGTTCGTGGTGGAACACCTGGTCTGTGAGACAGTCACATGGCAGTTTCCAGGTGGGTATTGGGGGGTGTGGAGGCCTCCACCTGAGGGTCGTTATGTGTGCGTCATGGTCCGAGAGCACCCTACCCAGATAATCGGTATGTTGTACTCCCGGGAGCACTGTTGCGGAGCATAGGAATCTATCAAGGCGCACTCGTAGGTTGTGTGGGATGGAGTGGAAGGAGTAAATTCTAGTGTCTGGGTTCCGCTCCCGCCACGGGTCCGCCAATGCCCAGTGTTTCACCCATGTTTGAAATTGGTCCGTCTGCTTGTGTGCTGGTGAGTGTACCGGAGGGGGTGGGACCTATCGAGACGAATGTCCAGAACACAGTTGTAATCACCCCCTAAGAGCCACAGGACCGAGGTATATTGAGTAAGTGCTCCTCTGAGGCGCCTCCAAAACTGATCCTGGTCTACATTGGGAGCGTATATGCTTCCCAGTAGAATGGATTGGCCCTCCAACATCCCTTCTATTAAAGAATAATGGCCTTCTTTATCTACGGTACGTGACTGTTCCTTAAAGGGGATCCCGGGCCGAATCCAGACTAGGGCGCCCCTGGCGAATGCTGAGTATGTGGTGGCACAGACAATACCCTGCCACTTCCTACGCAGGCGATTCACCTCGATCGCAGATAGGTGTGTCTCCTGTAGGTGAGCTATCTGTGCTTGTTGCCTTTTTATATATGCATAGACGGCGTAGCGCTTGTTAGCTGTGTGCATGCCCCTAACGTTTATCGTAATGATTTTTATATCCGTATTGGGGACTTTAGTGGTCATGTCGTTCGGTGACTACGAGCAAATCGCGTTTTTGTGTTGCCCATTCGCCCCCTCCCGATCTCCCCCCACCAAATGTCAACTGCCCACTTGTATCTTGCAATCTCTTCAGTTTGCTCCGCGGAGGATATTTGGGGAACCTGAAACAAAGGAGAACTAAACTTAAACAACAGGGGGCATTCCCAACTGAGAGGACATGTCGCAGGGGACGATATGTCCAAACTGTACTTCATGTACTGTCTTTAAATCGTTCTTTGTGGGGGGTGGCTGTGCGGTATCTCCCGTCACTGGCATCTCGGCTGCCCGCCTTGTGATGCTGAGTCAGAGTTGCCAAAAGATTCTCCTGCTCTATTGTCCGTTCGCAGCATCCCAGTCTGGTACAACGTGTTTTGCCGCTCCGGGGTTCTTGGTGCAGTGCCCCGTGCTCTCACCGCATCGACCATGATTCGGGAGCTGATGTCATCCCGTGTAGTATGCCAGTGTGATTACTTCGCAGTCAATTGGGTGCTATATCAGCGTATCTGCCGTTTGAGGAGTGACTATTGGGGGTGTGACTGAGCCTTCGCGGGAGGTGTGTGCATCACTAACTTCTTCTGATGTGAACAGGTGGGGGGCTTTCTCTCCGTCCGAACTGTCCCCTGTCGATCGCACCACTGCTGCCGCTTGCAGTGCTCTCCTGCGCTTCGCTATAATTTGCTCCAGGTCAGGGGAGCGGTGCGTGAAGGAATCGGAGCGCGGGCTCAACTGCGTGAGAGTGATTCGCTTGTGTTGACGTCTTTGGCGGCCAGTGGGCCGATGGCTTTGTGTGTTCCTGTGGTCGTCCGGTCCTGATAATCGTTGCTCCACCCAGGCACTTGCCTCCGCTGGGTCGGTGAAGAAGTGTGCAGTTCCATCATACAAGATTTTTAAGCAGGCTGGGAAAAGGAGAGCATATTGTACGTTCTTTTGGCGTAGAGTTCGTTTGACTGCTAGAAAGGTGGCTCTTTGTTGCTGGACAGCATGGGAGTAGTCTGGGAACAGCATTACTTGTTTATCTTCCACTCGGAGTGGTCCCTTCTGTCTGGCGGCTCTAAGAATAGTGTCTCTGTCCTGGTAGTGGAGCAGTTTCAGGAGGAATGGTCGAGGCGGTGATCCCGGCGGTGGTCTACATGCCGGTACTCGATGTGCCCTCTCTATGGAGAAATATGGGGTCAGGTCCATTGTTTGAGTGAATGTCTTGATCCATGTTTCAATATATCGGAGAGGGTTGGATCCTTCTGACCCCTCCGGCAGATTTAGAATACGGATATTACTCCTTCGAGAGCGGCCTTCCAAATCGTCCGTCTTGCTTTCCAGGGACTTTACTCTTAGTTGGAGATCTTTTATGGCGTCTTGGTGTGTCTGTATTTTCAGCTCTATAGCTTGGAGTGTCTTCTCGCCTTGTTTAACTTTGTCCGCTAGTTTCCGATGATCGTCCCGAAGGAGGTTTAGGTCCGTGGCTAATTCCCCGAATTTGTTTTCCATGGTCACCCTGGAATGTTCAATTGCCGCGAGGACCTTGTCCAATTTATCGGACATGGACTCTGCTTGGGAGGACTCCCCCTCCGGGTGGTCGTTCGTGGGATCTGGGGAGGTCTGCCTCCGATTCACCGGCACTTGCGGTGTTCCCGTTATGCGTTGGCGTCCCATAGCGCTAGGAGATGTGTAGTTGCTGCGTGCGGGGAGTTCTATGCGTAGTATTTGATTAGCGTACTGCTATGTGGGTTCCAAGTGCTTTCCTCTGATTCTCGCTTGAGCGGCGGGGTAGTCAGTCCAGAGAGCGCTCACCTCGGTTCATCCGCCGAGTCCCCGTGGCCTGGCGCCGTGCAGCTAGGGTCAGTCCGGGGGGGCCTCGGGGCATCCGGGAGGGCCCGCCCCTCTCTCTATGTTGGCATGCCCTGTGGATATATGGCCACCTGGTCTTCTATAGTGTCCTGTATAGTGGTACAGGATCGAGACGACCTGTCCCGGCACCCCAGGGCCGTCCCCCTTACGCAATCTTCTCAATTGCCACAGGCCTTGGGAGCCGACTCCGTGTGGTCGGAGCCCAGGGGCCCCTGGAGGGAGGGTAAGGCGATGGTGTCCAGTTCAACCACATGGGGGGGGCCCGCAAACGCAAGGCCTGCAGTCAGCTTCTGACGTTGGAGTTGGACGAGACCTTGGGTTGTGGTGAGCAGGTAATGGGTCTTAGTGCATCTGCTGAAACAGGCCGGGGGGTCCCAGATCGAGGAGCGTTCTGTCGGGGTACTTTCTGCCACCCTCGAACCCCCCGGGCTCGCGCCTCGAGTCCCAGCGCCGTGAGGGGGGACGAGCTTTTGCCTTCCGGGCACCCCGATCGTGTTGTCCCTTTGGAATCCGGCCTGGCCACGACTGTCGTGCGCTTCGGGGCGTGGTGTCACACAGGTGGGGTCTCTGGGCCCCGAGGGAGAACCGGTGCCTGTCAACTCCTTCTAGGGTGGCAGACCACCGTCGGGAGGCGCCATCTTGCGAGCGCGAAGCTCCGATGCTGGCAGCCGCTCCACAGATGCCCCCAGCGCGATTGAGCCTCCCGCCGCGCGCCTCAAAACCTAGCGCCGAGCGGGGGGAGGTCACTGCGCCGGGATGCAGGCGGATGGCGAATTTAACACTTTGCGGAGGGGGGTTTGGTAATCGCTGCCAGCCGGGTCCCATGTTGCGGGCTGTCGCCGGTGTTGGGCGTTATGGCCTCACTGTCGCTGGGTGCCTTCTGATGAGCGTGAAGCTCCGGTGCATGTAGTCGCTCCACAGATGTCCCTGACACGCTTGAGCCTCCCGCCGCGCGCTTCGAGACCCAGCGCGAGTGGGGGAAGGTCGCTATGCGGGGATGCGGGTGGAAGGCAAATTCAGCACTTTGCAGTAGGGGGTTGGTAATCGCTGTCAGCCGGACTCCACGCTGCGGGCTGTTGCCGGTATTGGGCGTTATGGCCTCACTGTCGCTGGGCGCCTTCTTGTGAGCGCGAAGCTCTGATGCAGGCGGCCGCTCCACTGACGCCCCTGGTGTGTGTGAGCCTCCTGCTGCGCGCCTTAAGACCCAGCGCCGAGCGGGGGGAGGTCGCTGTGCTGGGATGCGGGCGGTTGGCGAATCCCGCACCGTGCGGTGGGGGGTTGGTAATCGCTGCCAGCCGGACTTCTCGTTTCGGGCTACCGCCGGTGTTGGGTTTATGGCCTCACTGTCGCTGGGCGCCTTCCTGTGAGCACGAAGCTCCGAGGCAGGCGGCCACTCCGCAGACTCCCCCTGATGTGTTTGAGCCTCCCGCCGCGCGCCTTGAATCCTAGCGCCGAGCGGGGGGAGGTCGCTGTGCTGGGGTGTGGGCGGATGACGAATTCAGCACCTTGCAATGGGGGGTTGGTGATCACTACCGGCCGGATTTTTTGCTTTGGGCTGCTGCCGGTGTTGGGCGTTATGGCCTCGCTATCGCTGGGTGCCGTCTTGTGAGCGCGAAGTTCCGATGCAGGCGGCCGCTCCACAGGCGCTCCTGGCTTGTTTGAACCTCCCGCCGCGCGCCTCGAGACCTAGCGCTGAGCAGGGGGAGGTCACTGTGCTGGGATGCTGGCGAATGGCGGATTCAGCACTTTACAGTGGGGGGTTGATAATCGCTGCCAGCCGGATTTCACATGGCCTGTCTCCGACTTTGGGCGTTATGGCCTCCCGGGGCTGCTCCACCACGGAGTTGCGCTCGACCTTTGGTCCCCGTAGCTGTAGAGGTACCTGGGTGGGCACCTGAGATCGCCCTCCCCGCTATCGGGCCAGGAAACACCAGGAAACACCACGGGGCCCCGCAGCGGGTCTCGTGTTTCCCCTCGTCCCCACCGCAGGCGCCCAGTGCTCGGCGGGTGCCGCCATCTTGGCCTCATTGCTGGATCGTTGGAGAGGCTGCATACACGGCGGGGAGCACCGCTCAGTCTCCAATTTCGAGGTCGGCCGGGGCCCCGGAAGGTATTGTCGACATGGGCATTGAATCCAGTGGGTTTGGAGAGGGTTATGGCATAGATGAGCGCGGATTGCGCGGGCAGCCGGACGGAGCGCTAGAGAGGCATGCCCGCCATCTTAGCCGGTCAGGCCACACCCCGTATTGGTGGTGGTATTAGTGATATTATTTGTGGTGGTGGTGGTATTGGTGATATTGATGGGATTGGTATTGGTGATATTGGTGGTGGTGGTATTGGTGGTGGTGGTATTGGTGGTGGTATTGGTGATGGTGGTGGTGGTGGTATTGGTGGTGGTGGTGGTATTGGTGGTGGTATTGGTGGTGGTGGTATTGGTATTGCTGGTAGTGGTGGTGGTATTGGTGGTGGTTATGTTGGTGGTGGTGGTATTGGTTGTGGTGGCATTGGTGGTGGTGGTATTGGTGGTGGCGATATTGTTGGTGGAAGTATTGGTGGTGATATTGGTATTGGTATCGGTGGTGGTGGTATTAGTATTGGTGGTGGTATTGGTATTGGTGGTGGTGGTGGTGGTGGTACTGGTCTTAGTGGTGGTATTGGTGATGGTGGTGGTGGTATTGGTGGTGGTGGTATTGGTGGTGCTGGTATTGGTGGTATTGGTGGTGGTGGCATTGGTGGTATCGGTGGTGGTGGTATTGGAGGTGGAAGTATTGGTGACGGTATTGGTATTGGTGGTGGTGGTACTGGTATTGGTGATGGTGGTGGTATTGGTTGTATTGGTGGTGGTGGTATTGGTGGTGGTATTGGTGATGGTGGTGGTATTGGTGATGGTGGTATTGGTACTGGTGGCGGTATTGGTGGTGGTGGTGGCGGTATTGGTGGCGGTATTGGTGGTGGTGGTATTGGTGATGGTGATGGTATTGGTGGTGGTGGTATTGGTGGTGGTGGTATTGGTGGTGGTGGTATTGGTGGTGGTGGTGGTATTGGTGGTGGTGGTATTGGTGGTGGTGATATTGGTGGTGGTGGTATTGGTGGTAGTATTGGTGGTGGTATTGGTGGTGGTATTAGTGATGGTATTGGTGGTGGTGGTGGTATTGGTGATATTGATGGTATTGGTGGTGGTATTGGTATTGGTGCTATTGGTATTGGTGGTGGTGGTATTGGTGGTGGTGGTATTGGTGGTGGTATTGGTGGTGGTGGTATTGGTGGTGGTGGTATTGGTGGTGGTGGCATTGGTGGTGGTGGTATTGGTGGTGGAAGTATTGGTGGTGGTATTGGTATCGGTGGTGGTGGTATTGGTGATGGTGGTATTGGTGGTGGTGGTATTGGTGGTGCTATTGGTGGTGGTGGTATTGGTGGTGGTATTGGTGGTATTGGTTGTGGTATTGGTGGTGGTGGTATTGGTAGCAGCACTAGTGGTGGTATTGATGGTGGTGATATTGGTGGTGGTGATATTGGTGGTGGCATTGGTGGTGGTGGTATTGGTGGTGGTATTTTTGATGGTATTGGTGGTGATGGTGGTATTGGTGGTGGTGGTATTGGTGATTGTTAGAAATGGGGGTCTCTAGTTGGCCATGGCTGGCGCCAATGTCCAAATAGGGACCCTTCTTCCTAAGTCAGGGCAAGTGGGCTACCCCCTTTGATAACCCCTGCTCAACCCTGTGGTAACGTAGCACGAGCAGTTAGGCTTAACTTAGAGGCAGTGTGTGAAGCATTTATGACCATGCACAATAAGGCAGTAACGACACCACAAAAGGACACAACTCAAGTAGGTATAGAAAAAATAGTATCTTTATCTAAGATTTAGTACGAGACTCTCAAAAGCGTTTTAACCAGTTACAATGCACGTAAATCAGTAGGGACTTAAAAGGGCAATAACGTGTTCACCAGAATGTGGCACTGACTGAGTTCAGGGCCTGGGTCTACGCGACCCGTTGCGCACCAGATATCTGCCGTTGGATGGGGACACAGCACGTAGCTTCTCGAAGAAGCGGAGACGGTGACAGGCGGACTCCCAGCGACCACAGTTCTCGATGGCAGTGTTCCGCAAAGTGCACTCACAATGATTCGGGCACTCGGGGACAGGCGGGCTCCCAGAGGCAGCAGCACGCGACTGTGGCGGCCCGGGCTGGTGGTGGTGATGACTGTCGTCCTGCAGCTCCGTGGTGGGCTCGCGGCGGCTGCAGCGCTCTCCTAGCTGTGGCGGCCCACGGGACGATTCACGATGGTGCAAGGTTGACAAAGACATGGGCACTCAGCGGCAGCAGCTCTCTCTTAGCTGCGGCGGCCCACAGGACAAATCCCAATGATGCAAAGTTAGCAAAGGTGCGAGCACTCCGCGGCAGCAGCTCTCTCTTAGCTGCGGCGGCTCACAGGACAAATCACGATGATGCAAAGTTAGCAAGGGTGCGAGCACTCAGCGGCGGCAGCTCTCTCTTAGCTGCAGCGGCTCACAGGACAAATCACGATGATGCAAAGTTAGCAAGGGTGCGAGCACTCAGCGGCGGCAGCTCTCTCTTAGCTGCGGCAGCTCACAGGACAAATCACGATCATACAAAATTAGCAAGGGTGCGAGCACTCCGCGGCAGCAGCTCTCTCTTAGCTGGGCGGCTCACAGGACAAATCACGATGATGCAAAGTTAGCAAGGGTGCGAGCACTCAGCAGCGGCAGCTCTCTCTGAGCTGCGGTGGCTCAAAGGACAATCCACGATGTGGCACAACTAACACAAGTGCAGGCATCCAGCGGCGGCAGCTCTCTTAGCTGCGGCGGCCCACAGGGTTTCAGCGAAGGTTCTGAGGATTCAAAATAAGGCGGGCACTCAGCGGAGGCAGCTCTCTCTTAGTTGCGGCGGCCCACACAGCTTCAGTGAAGGTTCTGAAGGTTCAAAATAAGGCGGGCACTCAGCGGAGGCAGCTCTCTCTTAGTTGCGGCGGCCCACACAGCTTCAGCGAAGGTTCTGAAGGTTCAAAATAAGGCAGGCACTCAGCGGCGGCAGCTCTCTCTTAGCTGCAGCGGCCCATACAGTTTCAGCGAAGGTTCTGAAGATTCAAATTTAGGCGGGCACTCAGCGGCGGCAGCTCTCTCTTAGCTGCGGCGGCCCACACAGTTTCGGCGAAGGTTCTGAAGATTCAAATGAAGGCGGGCACTCAGCGGCGGCAGCTCTCTCTTAGCTGCGGCGGCCCACACACAGAGTTCACAAGGATTACCAGTCTGCGTTCCTCACAGTAGGACTAGAGGTTCTGGATTACTCGACGGAGGCCTCACCTGCAAGTAGAATTCCTAGCAAAGGAATTCGGGCGGCTGACGGGGTGAAGTCTAATGTCCCTGAGACTTCAGCAGGAGGTGCTCTCAATTCAGGCCCTTGGGTAGTTTCTTCAGCAAGCTTGGTGAAAGTTTCAAAGTCCTTTCCTCTGTCCGCTCGGACAGAGTTTCGTCTTGACATCCAGAAGGAATACACCTGAAACAGGTTTCAGCGCAGCGTTTTATACCTAAAAAGTCTTTGTTCTCTGCAGTCACAAATCACTGCATCCAGCCAGAACCAGTTCGGTGGGGTCGGGGAGCACTTGGTTTACGAGGCGACATCCTGCCCTTTAAGAATCTGGAGGTCTGCTATCAGACGCCCAGTGGGATATGGAGCCATCATTCACCTTGCCAGGCACGGCCATGCTTGGATCAAAGAGTCACCCCTCCCCATACTCTAAATGCCGATCTCTCTCTCCAGCCAGGTCTGACCCAGCTGGCCCTGCTGCTCCAAAACCAGACGGCCAATACACACGCTAGCAAAGCCTACAGGAAAGCTTCAGGCCAGAAAATACCTTGTTTCTAGTAGAGGCATTTTCGAACACGGGCTACGCTAATAATCCTTACTAAAAGAGGCATCTCAATGTTCTGAGCTTAAACATATCAAATTCGACGTTCCTATCAGGTTCCTGGGGGCAGGTAGGATTAAGGCATGTAATACTCAGCCTGCACATTCTGGCCTATGAGAACGGGTGGCCTCGCAATAGTAAACAGTGAAATGGAGGGTAACTTGCTATTAGAACATGCTACACAGGCATACTTTAAAAGCTGCTTCGGTGGGTAGCGCAAATCAGCGCTGCCGGCCCACCAGCAGTATTTGGTCTCCCAGCCCTGGGCACACACAGTGCACTGATACTAGGGACTGACAGGTAAACCAAACGAGCCAATTATGATTATCCCAATTCATACAGTTATCTTTACACAGGGAGCATTCGCGCTGTGTCACTGATTGGCAGTGGCACAGCGCCCAGAGCATCTAAATCCAGCCAACATAAAAGGTCAGAAGTGAAAAGAGGAAGGGAGACCCGCGCCAATGATGCCAGGTCTAACACACGTCCCCTCCAGCTGAAATGTGGGGAGAACTAACCATTCCCTTGGGAGTTCTCATCACTAAGGCGGAAAAACCTGGACAGACCGTCAGCATTGGTGTGCTCTGTACCAGGGCGGTGTTCCACCGTGAAATCCATACCCTGTAGGGAAATGGACCACCTCAACAACTTGGGATTCTCACCCCTCATATGCATCAATCATCTAAGGGGCCTGTGGTCTGTCTGAACCCGGAAGTGAGTCCCAAACAAATATGGCCTCAGCTTCTTCAGCCCCCAAGCCACAGCAAATGCCTCACGCTCAATTGCACTCCACCTCTGTTCCCAGGGAAGTAACCTCCTGCTTAGGAAGGCTACCGGTTGGTCTAGTCCCTCCTCATTGATCTGTGACAGAACAGCCCCTAAACCATGCTCTGAGGTGTCTGTCTGGACAACGAATTCCTTTGAAAAGTCGGGCGCCTGAAGCACGAGTGCAGTGCACATGGCAGTCTTCAGGGCGTCAAAAGCTTTCTGACAGGTGTCAGTTCAGTTTACCTTCTTTGGCTGCTTCTTAGAAGTCAGCTCAGTCAAGGGTGCAACAATATTACCATATCCTTTGACAAACCTCCTGTAGTACCCCATGAGTCCTAAGAAGGCTCTCACCTGTGTCTGAGTCTTGGGGGGTTCCCACGCCAGGATAGTTTCAATTTTGGGCTGAAGGGGCGCCACCTGGCCGCTCCCCACCTGGTGCCCCAAATACACTACAGAACCCTCCCCAATCTGGCACTTACTGGCTTTGATTGTGAGGCCTGCCTTCCGCAGTGCCATCAATACCTCCCAGAGGTGGTGCAGGTGGTCCTCCCAAGAGGAGCTAAACACCGCAATGTCATCCAGGTAGGCGGCACTGAAGTCTTCCAGCCCAACCAACTCTGTTGACCAGCCTCTGAAAGGTGGCAGGGGCATTCTTCATTGCAAAGGGCATCACCCGGAACTGGTAGTGCCCATCGGGTGTGGAGAAGGCTGACCTCTACTTTGCTCCCTCGGTCAAGGCGATCTGCCAATACCCAGACGTCAAATCAAATGTGCTGAGGTATTTTGCAGCCCCTAACCGATCTATGAGCTCATCAGCTCTGGGGATGGGTGTGCGTCAGTCTTTGTGACTGAATTGAGGCCTAGATAGTCCACGCAGAACCGAAGTTCTGGGGTGGTACCAGGCGCTGCAGCTTTTGGTACCATGACCACTGGGCTGGACCAAGGGCTGCTAGAGGACTCAATCACCCCGAGGGCAAACATTTTGGTAACCTCATCCTTAAGGTAGGCCCTTACCCGGTCAGTCACTCGGTAAGCCTTGTGCTTAATGGGAGGACTGTCCCCGGTGTCCACGTCATGGGCACACCAATCAGTGACACTAGGTACCAGGGAGAACAGATCACTGAATTGCCCCAACAGTTGGTGACAATCACCCTGCTGCTCAGGGGTCAGTGTGGTGGAGAGAACCACACCCTCCACTGACCCATCTCGCTCCCCTGCACACAGGAGGTCAGGAAGGGGCTCGCTCTCCTCCTCCATCCCAGCATCTGTGGCCAGAAGCATGCCCACTTCAGATCTCTCAAAGTGGGGCTTCAGGCGGTTAACATGCAGGACCCGCAAGGGGTTCCTGGGAGACTGCAAGTCCACCACGTAGGTAACAGGACTCTTGCGCTCCACCACCTCAAAGGGGCTGGTCCACCTATCCTGGAGCGCACAGGGCTCCACCGGGCCATGACCCAAACCTTCTGTCCAGGCTGAAACTCGATCAGGGTGGCATTCTGATCGTGCCAGCGTTTCATCTCTTCCTGGCTGGTTTGCAGGTTTGCCTCAGCAATTTTCCTGAAACGCCGAGTCTGGTTCCTGAAAGCCAGCATGTAACTAAACACATCCAGGGGAGGTTTCCTGGGAGATTGCTCCCAGCCTTCCTTGACCAGACTCAGAGGCCCTCTTACCGGGTGACCATAGAGCAGCTCAAAGGGACTGAACCCTAAGGACTTCTGTGGCACCTGACGGTAAGCAAACAACAGGCATGGCAAGAGGACATCCCACTTATGCCTCATGGGCTCGCCTAGGCCCATAATCATGCCCTTAAGGGTCCAGTTGAATCTCTCAACCAGCCCATTACCCTGGGGGTGGTAAGGAGTGGTGAACTTATATGTTACCCCACACTCCTCCCACAGAGACTTCATGTACTTGGAGATGAAGTTAGTTCCCCTATCGGACACCACCTCTCTGCGGAATCCCACATGGGAGAAAATCCCCATCAGTGCCCATCCCACCACGGGGGCCGTCACTGTCCTGAGCGGGATGGCCTCAGGGTACCGGGTGGCATGGTCCACCAAGCCCAGGATGAACCTGTTGCCCATGGCTGTCTTGGGATCCAGAGGCCCCACAATATCAATGCCCACTCTTTCGAATGGGGTGCTCACCACGGGAAAGGGCTGTAGTGGGGCCTTAATCTTCCCCCCACTCTTCCCACTTGCCTGGCAAGTCTCACACGTCCTGCAGTGAGCATCGGAGCTCCTGTGCATCTGGGGCCAATAGAAGTGGGTGACCAGCCTCTCAAAGGTCTTGGTCTGCCCCAGATGTCCGGCCAGTGGCACATCATGAGCCAACCCCAGTAGGAAGGTCCTGAAGTGCTGGGGTACCACCAGCACACGGGCTGACCCAGGCTCAGCAACCTTAGGCTCGCTGTAAAGGAGGTCGTTCTCCCAATAGATCCAATGTGACCCTTTCTGGTCACCTACTGCCTGGGCGGCGGCCTGTCGCCGCACCCCCTCAAGAGAAGGGCAGGTTCTCTGCTGCTCGCAAAATTCCTCCCTGGAGGGCCCCCCTTCCTGCTGCCAATGGGTCAGCTCTGGTAGGTCCCCCAGTTCGGCCACTTGTTCCCCTGTAGGTTCCAGGGCATCCCCCTCAAGGTCTGCTCCCTCCGGGACCGTGGGAACTGCGGGGCCGGTTTCCAACGCCCCTACCCCTTCTCTTTGAGGCAGGGGCCTGGGCCATACTTTCCAGGCTCCAGACCCTCCTGAACATCCTTCTGAGTTGTCATGGACCGAGTGGTCACACACGCCCACTCAGGCAAACCAAACATTTCCAAATGAGACCTTCTCTCCACCGTAGCCCACGGGGAGTTCTCCAGATCGTTGCCCAACAGACAGTCTACAGGCATGGCGGCCCTCACAGGCACTTGAAGAGTTCCTGTGACCCCCCCCACTCGAAGGGAACCAGAGCCACTTCAGACTGGCTCTCTGAGTTGTCTGCTGACACTACGGGGAAGAATGCATGGGGGACAACTTGCTCTTTGGACACCAACCGGGAGCTGACAGCAGTCACACTAGCTCCGGTGTCCCTGAGAGCCTCCACCCTATGGCCATTGATGGTCACCCACTGCCGGTACTTCTGAGTGTTGGTCGGCAGTGTGGGGTTAGGGACCTTCTCGAAGTCCCCTAGCGAGACAAGGGTTAACTCTACGGGATCCCACCCACCTTGGACCTCCATTTCCCCCCCCCAGGGCTACACTAGCAATCTGGCGGGATGGTGCACGGGGTGGTGCATGAGGGGATGCATTGGGGTCCCTCTGGGGACACTGGGGATCATAATACCGGTGGCCCACTTGACCACACTTGAAACAAGTAAGGGCCTACCTGTCGGGGACACTGGCTTCTTCTCAGGGGGAGGCTGGGACACCACTGCTTGGTTCCCTTGGGAATTACTTTGGGGCCCTCTCTGGAACTCCCTCTGTTTACCCTTGTCCCCCCCACTTTTCTGCTGGGGACCCTGCCCACCTCGGGCGAAGTCTCCCACAAAACCTTTGCGGACCCGGGTGCTCACCCAGCGGTCCGCCTCCTCAGCAAGCTTCCTAGTGTTAGTCAGCTTGCTATCAATCAGGTGCTGGCGTAGCTCTGGAAAACAGTTACTGGACAAATGCTCCCACGCAAACAAATCATACAATTGCTCGAAAGTTTCCACTTTGCTACCTTTTACCCAGCGATCCATTGCTCTGCAGAAAAAAGACACATATTCAACCCCCGTGGTACCCTCTAACTTCTTACAGGTCCTAAACCTCTGCCTGTACATTTCCGGAGTCAAACCTTAACGGGTCATCAAAGCTTCTTTCATATGGGCATACACCATCCTGCTCTCCTCAGGCAGGTCCAACAGGGTATCCCTCACTCACAAAGCGCCCCCACAATCCCGCTCCCCAATCCTGCTCAGGGACCCGGTGGGACACCATTGCTATCTCATATGCGGCAAACCATTGCCCAATATCCTCACTCTTGTGAAAATCCTTAATCACATCCTTAGGAATATAAACTCTACTCTCAGGAGTTACTAAAGGTATGCTGCCACCAGAGGGGAGACCGGGACACTCCTCGCCCTGATCTCTATCTCCCTCAACATTCTCTCATGTTCCATTCTCATTTTCTCAAGTTCAAAGGACAATTGATTCTTCTCAATGTCTAACTTCTTACTCTCAAGGTCCTTCTGACCTTCCAATTTAGCCATCTCCAAACTATGCCTCCTATCTCTCTCCCTGTCCTCCAGCTCTTCTGGGGTCAGGCTCCTTTGGGATACACTAGTACCTGGATTGGAGGGTGTTCTATCTCCCCCCCCTCTACTGCATCATCCTGTGGCCCTCCAGCATTCTCTTCCTCATTCCCAGCGGACTCTCTCGCTTCCCACCAGGCCTTTAGCGCCTTGTGGTACTCCTCCTTCCTAGAGAGACCTATCACGAGGACTGCGAATTGCCTACAAAATGACTTCAGCTGTTTGGCAGTATAGGTATCTAATCTTTCCTCCTCAAAGGCGAGATCCTCCGAAGCATTGGATGTTGGCCTTCCCATATTAGCAGTACTCATGGCTGCGATCAACAATTCAATACTAAAAGAACCAACTAAAAAAATTCGGAGAGAAAAAAAATCTGCGCGCGTCTGTGCTTTGGTCTGTACTCACTAATGGTGTCTACCAGTTATTGTACGTGGATCATAAATGCAAGTCCTGATCCTCACCGCTGACCGCCAATGTTAGAAATGGGGGTCTCTAGTTGGCCATGGCTGGCGCCAATGTCCAAATAGGGACCCTTCTTCCTAAGTCAGGGCAAGTGGGCTACCCCCTTGATAACCCCTGCTCAACCCTGTGGTAACGTAGCACGAGCAGTTAGGCCTATCTCAGAGGCAGTGTGTGAAGCATTTATGACCATGCACAATAAGGCAGTAACGACACCACAAAAGGACACAACTCAAGTAGGTATAGAAAAAATAGTATCTTTATCTAAGATTTAGTACGAGACTCTCAAAAGCGTTTTAACCAGTTACAATGCATGTAAATCAGTAGGGACTTAAAAGGGCAATAACGTGTTCACCAGAACGTGGCACTGACTGAGTTCAGGGCCTGGGTCTACGCGACCCGTTGCGCACCAGATACCTGCCGTTGGACGGGGACACAGCACGCAGGTTCTCGAAGAAGCGGAGACGGTGACAGGCGGACTCCCAGCGACCATAGTTCTCGATGGCAGTGGTCCGCAAAGTGCACTCACAATGATTCGGGCACTCGGGGACAGGCGGGCTCCCAGCGGCAGCAGCATGCGGCGGCCCGGGCTGGTGGTGGCGATGACTCTCGTCGTGCAGCTCCGTGGTGGGCTCGCGGCGGCAGCAGCGCTCTCCTAGCTGCGGCGGCCCACGGGACGATTCACGATGGTGCAAGGTTGACAAAGACGCGGGCACTCAGCGGCAGCAGCTCTCTCTTAGCTGCGGCGGCCCACAGGACAAATCCCAATGATGCAAAGTTAGCAAAGGTGCGAGCACTCCGCGGCAGCAGCTCTCTCTTAGCTGCAGCAGCTCACAGGACAAATCACGATGATGCAAAGTTAGCAAGGGTGCGAGCACTCAGCGGCGGCAGCTCTCTCTTAGCTGCGGCGGCTCACAGGACAACTCACGATGATGCAAAGTTAGCAAAGGTGCGAGCACTCCGCGGCAGCAGCTCTCTCTTAGCTGCGGCGGCTCACAGGACAAATCACGATGATGCAAAGTTAGCAAGGGTGCGAGCACTCTGCGGCAACAACTCTCTCTTAGCTGCGGCGGCTCACAGGACAAATCACGATGATGCAAAGTTAGCAAGGGTGCGAGCACTCAGCGGCGGCAGCTCTCTCTTAGCTGCGACAGCTCAAAGGACAATCCACGATGTGGCACAACTAACACAAGTGCGGGCATGCAGCGGCGGCAGCTCTCTTAGCTGCGGCAGCCCACAGGGTTTCAGCGAAGGTTCTGAGGATTCAAAATATGGCGGGCACTCAGCGGCGGCAGCTCTCTCTTAGCTGTGGCGGCCCACACAGCTTCAGCACAGGTTCTGAAGGTTCAAAATAAGGCGGGCACTCAGCGGCGGCAGCTCTCTCTTAGCTGCGGCGGCCCACACAGTTTCAGCGAAGGTTCTGAAGATTCAAATTTAGGCGGGCACTCAGCGGCGGCAGCTCTCTCTTAGCTGCGGCGGCCCACACAGTTTCGGCGAAGGTTCTGAAGATTCAAATGAAGGCGGGCACTCAGCGGTGGCAGCTCTCTCTTAGCTGTGGCGGCCCACACACAGAGTTCACAAGGGTTACCCGTCCGCGTTCCTCACAGTAGGACTAGAGGTTCCGGATTACTCGACGGAGGCCTCACCTGCAAGTAGAATTCCTAGCAAAGGAATTCGGGCGGCTGACGGGGTGAAGTCTAATGTCCCTGAGACTTCAGCAGGAGGCGCTCTCAATTCAGGCCCTTGGGTAGTTTCTTCAGCAAGCTTGGTGAAAGTTTCAAAGTCCTTTCCTCTGTCCGCTCGGACAGAGTTTCGTCTTGACATCCAGAAGGAACACACCTGAAACAGGTTTCAGCGCAGCGTTTTATACCTAAAAGTCTTTGCTCTCTGCAGTCACAAATCACTGCATCCAGCCAGAACCAGTTCGGTGGGGTCGGGGAGCACTTGGTTTACGAGGCGACATCCTGCCCTTTAAGAATCTGGGGGTCTGCTATCAGACGCCCAGTGGGAGATGGAGCCATCATTCACCTTGCCAAGCACGGCCCTGCTCGGATCAAAGAGTCACCCCTCCCCATACTCTAAATGCCGATCTCTCTCTCCAGCCAGGTCTGACCCAGCTGGCCCTGCTGCTCCAAAACCAGACAGCCAATACACACACTAGCAAAGCCTACAGGAAAGCTTCAGGCCAGAAAATACCTTGTTTCTAGTAGAGGCATTTTCGAACACGGGCTACGCTAATAATCCTTACTAAAAGATGCATCTAAATGTTCTGAGCTTAAACATATCAAATTCGACGTTCCTATCAGGTTCCTGGGGGCAGGTAGGATTAAGGCATGTAATACTCAGCCTGCACATTCTGGCCTATGAGAACGGGTGGCCTCGCAATAGTAAACAGTGAAATGGAGGGTAACTCGCTATTAGAACATGCTACACAGACATACTTTAAAAGCTGCTTCGGTGGGTAGCGCAAATCAGCGCTGCCGGCCCACCAGCAGTATTTGGTCTACCAGCCCTGGGCACACACAGTGCACTGATACTAGGGACTGACAGGTAAACCAAACGAGCCAATTATGATTATCCCAATTCATACAGTTATCTTTACACAGGGAGCATTCGCGCTGTGTCACTGATTGGCAGTGGCACAGCGCCCAGAGCATCTAAATCCAGCCAACATAAAAGGTCAGAAGCAAAAAGAGGAAGGGAGACCCGCGCCAATGATGCCAGGTCTAACAGTGATATTGATGGTATTGGTGGTGGTATTGGTATTGGTGGTGGTGGTATTGGTGGTTGTGTGTGATATTGGTGCTGGTGGTATTTGTGCTGGTGGTATTGGTGGTGGTGGTATTGGTAGTGGTGGCATTGGTGTTGGTGGTATTGGTGGTGATGGTATTGGTGGTATTGGTGGTATTGGTGGGGGGGTATTGGTGGTGGGGGTATTGGTGGTGGTGGTATTGGTGGTGGTGGTATTGGTATAGGTGGTGATGGTGGTATTGGTGGTGGTGATGGTATTGGTGGTGATATTGACGGTGGTATTGGTGGTGGTATTGGTGGTGGTGGTGATGGTATTGGTGGTGGTGGTATTGGTGGTGGTACTGGTGGTGGTAGTATTGGTGGTGGTATTGGTTGTTATGGTGGTGGTGGTGGTATCGGAGATGGTGGTGGTATTGGTGGTGGTGGTGTTGGTGGTGGTATTGGTGGTGGTGGTATTTGTGGTGGTGGTATTGGTGGTGGTGGTATTGGTGGTGGTATTGATATTGGTGGTGGAAGTATTGGTGGTGATATTGGTATCGGTGGTGGTGGTATTAGTATTGGTGGTGGTATTGGTATTGGTGGTGGTGGTACTGGTGTTGGTGGTGGTATTGGAGATGGTGGTATTGGTGGTGGTGGTATTGGTGGTGGTATTGGTGGTGGTGGTATTGGTGGTGGTATTGGTCGTATTGGTGGTGGTATTGGTGGTGGTGGTATTGGTGGCGTGCTAGTGGTGGTATTGGTGGTGATATTGGTGGTGGTAATATTGGTGGTAGTATTGGTGGTGGCATTGGTGGTGGTATTGGTGGTGGTATTAGTGATGGTATTGGTGGTGATGGTGGTATTGGTGGTGGTATTGGTGTTATTGATGATATTGGTGGTGGTATTGGTATTGGTGGTGGTATTGGTGGTTGTGGTGGTATTGGTGGTGGTGGTATTGGTGGTGGTGGTATTGATGGTGGTGGCATTGGTATTGGTGGTATTGGTGGTGGGGGTATTGGTGGTGGTGGTATTGGTGGTGGTGGTATTGGTATCAGTGGTGATGGTGGTATTGGTGGTGGTGATGGTATTGGTGGTGATATTGGCTGTGGCATTGGTGGTGGTATTGGTGGTGGTGGTGATGGTATTGGTGGTGGTGGTATTGGTGGTGGTACTGGTGGTGGTGGTATTGGTGGTTATGGTGTTGGTGGTGGTATTGGAGATGGTGGTGATGGTATTGGTGGTGGGTGTGGTATTGGTGGTGGTGGTATTTGTGGTGGCGGTATTGGTGGTGGTATTGATATTGGTGGTGGTGGTATTGGTATTGCTGGTAGTGGTGGTGGTATTGGTGGTGGTTATGTTAGTGGTGGTATTGGTGGTGGGTGTGGTATTGGTGGTGGTGGTATTTGTGGTGGCGGTATTGGTGGTGGTGGTGGTATTGGTGGTGGTATTGATATTGGTGGTGGTGGTATTGGTATTGCTGGTAGTGGTGGTGGTATTGGTGGTGGTTATGTTAGTGGTGGTATTGGTGGTGGTGGTGGTATTGGTGGTGGTATTGGTGATGGTATTGGTGGTGGTATTGGTGGTGGGGGTATGGTGGTGGTATTGGTGGTGGTGGCGGTATTGGTGGTGGCGGTATTGGTGGTGGTATTGGTGATGGTGGTTGTTTTGGTGGTGGTATTGGTGGTGGTGGTATTGGTGGTGGTATTGGTGGTGGTGGTGGTATTGGTGGTGGTATTGGTGGTGGTGGTATTGGTGATGGTGGTGGTATTGGTGGTGGTAGTATTGGTGGTGGGGGTATTGGTGGCGGTGGTAGTGGTGGTATTGGTGGTGGTATTGGTGGTGGTGGTGATAATGGTGGTGGTGATATTGGTGGTAGTATTGGTGGTGGCATTGGTGGTGGTATTGGTGGTGGTATTGGTGGTGGTATTAGTGATGGTATAGGTGGTGGTGGTATTGGTGATATTGATGGTATTGGTGGTGGTATTGGTATTGGTGGTATGGGTATTGGTGGTGGTGGTGGTATTGGTGGTGGTGGTGGTATTGGTGATGGTATTGGTGGTGGTGGTGGTATTGGTGGTGGTGGTGGTATTGGTGGTGGTATTGGTGGTGGTGGTATTGGTGGTGGCATTGGTGGTGGTGGTATTGGTGGTGGTATTGGTGGTGGTATTGGTGGTATTGGTGGTGGTGGTATTGGTTGTGGTGGCATTGGTGGTGGTGGAAGTATTGGTGGTGATATAGGTATTGGTATCAGTGGTGGTGGTATTCGTATTGGTGGTGACATTGGTATTGGTGGTGGTACTGGTCTTGGTGGTGGTATTGGTGATGGTGGTGGTGGTATTGGTGGTGGTGGTATTGGTGGTAGTATTGGTGGTGTTGGTATTGATGGTGCTGGTATTGGTGGTATTGGTGGTGGTGGCATTGGTGGTATTGGTGGTATCAGTGGTGGTGGTATTGGTGGTGGAAGTATTGGTGGCGGTATTGGTATTGGTGGTGGTGGTATTAGTATTGGTGGTGGTATTGGTATTGGTGGTGGGGGTACTGGTATTGGTGATGGTGGTATTGGTGGTGGTGGTATTGGTGGTGGTGGTGGTATTGGTGATGGTATTGGTGGTGGTGGTGGTATTGGTGGTGGTGGTATTGGTTGTGGTGGCATTGGTGGTGGTGGTATTGGTGGTGGTGGTATTGGTGGTGGAAGTATTGGTGCTGATATTGGTATTGGTATCAGTGGTGGTGGTATTAGTATTGGTGGTGGCATTGGTATTGGTGGTGGTGGTACTGGTCTTGGTGGTGTTATTGGTGATGGTGGTGGTATTGGTGGTGGTGGTATTGGTGGCGGTGGTATTGGTGGTGGTATTGGTGGTGTTGGTATTGGTGGTGCTAGTATTGGTGGTGGTGGCATTGGTGGTATTGGTGGTATCGGTGGTGGTGGTATTGGTGCTGGAAGTATTGGTGGCGGTATTGGTGGTGGTGGTATTAGTATTGGTGGTGGTATTGGTATTGGTGGTGGTGGTACTGGTATTGGTGATGGTGGTGGCATTGGTGGTGGTATTGGTGGTGGCGGTATTGGTGGTGGTATTGGTGATGGTGGTGGTATTGGTGGTGGTGGTGGTATTGGTGGTGATGGTATTGGTATTGGTGGTGGTATTGGTGGTGGTGGTGGCGATATTGGTGGCAGTATTGGTGGTGGTGATATTGGTGATGGTGGTGGTATTGGTGGTGGTGGTATTGGTGGTGGTGGTATTGGGGGCGGTGTTAGTGGTGGTATTGGTATTGGTGGTGATATTGGTGGTGGTGATATTGGTGGTGGTGATATTGGTGGTAGTATTGGTGGTGGCATTGGTGGTGGTGGTATTGGTGGTGGTATTGGTGGTGATATTAGTGATGGTATTGGTGGTGGTGGTGGTATTGGTGATATTGATGGTATTGGTGGTGGTATTGATATTGGTGGTATTGGTATTGGTGGTGGTGGTATTGGTGGTGGTGGTATTGGTGGTGCTATTGGTGGTGGTGGTATTGGTGGTGGTTGCATTGGTGGTGGTGGTATTGGTGGTGGAAGTATTGGTGGTGATATTGGTATTGGTATCGGTGGTGGTGGTATTGGTGATGGTGGTATTGGTGGTGGTATTGGTGGTTGTGGTATTGGTGGTGATATTGGTGGTGGTATTGGTGGTGGTGGTATTGGTGGTGCTGGTATTGGTGGTGTTGGTATTAGTGGTGCTGGTATTGGTGGTATTGGTGGTGGTGGCATTGGTGGTATTGGTGGTATCGGTGGTGCTGGTATTGGTGGTGGAAGTATTGGTGGCGGTATTGGTGGTGGTGGTATTAGTATTGGTGGTGGTTTTGGTATTGGTGGTGGTGGTACTGGTATTGGTGGTGGTATTGGTGGTGGTGGTATTGGTGGTATTGGTGGTGGTGGTGGTATTGGTGGTGCTATTGTTGGTGATGGTATTGGTATTGGTGGTGCTATTGGTGGTGGTAGTATTGGTGGTGGTATTGGTGGTGGTGGTAGTATTGGTGGTGGTGGTATTGGGGCGGTTGAGGTATTATTGGTGGTGGTAGTATTGGTGGTGGTGTTATTGGTGGTGGTGTTGGTGGTGGTGGTATTGGTATTGGTGGTGGTATTGGTATTGGTGATGGTGGTATTGGTGGTGGTGGTATTGGTGGTGTTGGTATTGGTGGTGCTGGTATTGGTGGTGGTGTCCTTGGTGGTATTGGTGGTGGTGGTATTGGTGGTGGAAGTATTGGTGGTGGTATTGGTGTTGGTGGTATTAGTATTGGTGGTGGTGGTATTGGTGGTAGTATTAGGGGTATTGGTGGTGGTGGTATTGGTGGTGCTATTGGTGGTGGTGGTATTGGTATTAGTGGTGGTAGTGGTGGTGGTGGTGGTATTGGTGGTGGTGGTGGTGGTATTGGTGGTGGGGGTATTGGTGGTGGTATTGGTGGTGGTTGTGGTATTATTGGTGGTGGTATTGGTATTGGTGGTGGTGGTATTTGTATTGGTGGTGGTGGTGGTATTGGTGGTGGTGGTATTGGGGCGGTTGAGGTATTATTGGTGGTGGTAGTATTGGTGGTGGTGTTATTGGTGGTGGTGTTGGTGGTGGTGGTATTGGTATTGGTGGTGGTATTGGTATTGGTGATGGTGGTATTGGTGGTGGTGGTATTGGTGGTGTTGGTATTGGTGGTGCTGGTATTGGTGGTGGTGTCCTTGGTGGTATTGGTGGTGGTGGTATTGGTGGTGGAAGTATTGGTGGTGGTATTGGTGTTGGTGGTATTAGTATTGGTGGTGGTGGTATTGGTGGTAGTATTAGGGGTATTGGTGGTGGTGGTATTGGTGGTGCTATTGGTGGTGGTGGTATTGGTATTAGTGGTGGTAGTGGTGGTGGTGGTGGTATTGGTGGTGGTGGTGGTGGTATTGGTGGTGGGGGTATTGGTGGTGGTATTGGTGGTGGTTGTGGTATTATTGGTGGTGGTATTGGTATTGGTGGTGGTGGTATTTGTATTGGTGGTGGTATTGGTATTGGTGGTGGTGGTATTGGTATTGGTGGTGGTGGTATTGGTATTCGTGGTGGTGGTATTGGTATTGCTGGTGGTGTTATTGGTGGTGGTATTGTTAGCGGTGGTATTGGTGGTGGTGGCATTGGTGGTGGTGTTGGTGGTGGTGGTATTGGTGATGGTGGTTGTGGTATTGGTGGTGGTATTGGTGGTGGTATTTGTGGTGGTATTGGTTGTATTGGTGGTGGTATTGGTGGTAGTGGTGTTATGTTCCACATAGGTACCCTAATATAGGGCCGGATAACATCATACCCTTTACCTACATTACCTCCCCTACACTACACTATAACGAGCCTTTTAGGATTGAACCTTTACCTAGTTCTAGTCCTGGGTGCAGAAGGAGGGTTTCTCCTGAACAATAGAGTCCTATAACTCCATCAATAGACTCACACAGTATGAATGAATATTCATAAGGGTTCTTAGAAACCAGGCTGGGGCTACACCACCTTCCTCCCCATATCTACGTACACGGTTAATCCCATACGTCATCCTCAAATCCAACAATGGCTAATACAAGCAACAAGGGACAAAGGAGCCCTAGATACTTTCTTTATAAATATAGCACCTCTTGTTAATGTTAGACAGAGGGAACCGAGACTTCCAGGCTGACACACTGACCAGAGACGCTGAGGCTCCTGCATGCAGACGCTCCAGCTGACAGTGGTCTGAACATCCCTCGCGGGGTGTCCAACTCGAGACCAAGAAGGGCTCCTACATTCTCACACTTCAGGTAATGGGGTTCGACTAAATCCTAGAGGGATTCTTGGCTTTACACCTACTCATATGCTAGGTACACTTAGGTACATCTACACAGGCATCGTAGGAGTACGCACACTTTTATCCTGCATTTTTATTCATGTATTTATTCATGCTTATTGCAAGATGGTAGAACTGTACTATCCTTTTATATTCATAGTACTGCTAATCATATATCTCTGCTACTGTCTAATGGTTGTTGCAGCTCATATATTTTACACGAGTATAACAACTGTTCAATAAATCCTTATTGAAACACCCAAGCTGTTTATTCTGTGTATCTCTGAGAAAAGATAAATGAGCACGAGTGACTGAGCGAAAAGTAGTACATTGTTTCCACGATCCTGGAGGATCAGGGTTGTCATGTTCTGAGGTTGCCAGAAACTATTCTCTCCCCGATAAGAGGAGACACTAGTGGCACTGTGAGCTAGCTTATGAAAACAGGCTAACATTTCTTGGAGGGGGTGCTCAGAGTCAGTCTGTCACCAAACCCACAGTTTATGTTATCCAAACGCGCAGGTCCTGTATGGGTAATATAGGAACTACACGACATGGCGCTGCCAACGTTGGTTAGGTACTTATTTAACAGTAGAATCTGAGTAGTTCAGTCGTGCTATTTCTCAGAGACCCCTACTCACAAAACACCAGAGACGTCTTGAGTGGGTGGGCACAAAACTCCGCCACAGCTGAGTAGGCGAAATATCCTATTTATTGGCTGCTGGTTAATCAAGCTTGAAGGACATTTTTTGTTCCTAAAATTGTGAATAACACCTTGTCTCAAGTTCCCTTGAACAAACTACTTTCCAAAATGACTGAGGGCACAACCAACCAAGATAACCCGGTGGTGGTTAGACGCATCTCAGTAGAAGATGAAGAGGTGGAGGGGATTCTCATTGCACCTAAATTCAGACATACAATCACCCTGAAACTATTAGAAAATGGTTTACCAGCTAGGGGTGGCTTAGTAGCCTTTGTGATTGAGGCACACAAATCAAATAAAACAGAGGTATTCTATTCGTGGGTTACATTTGCAGATGCAAGAACACACACATTTCACTACTATGTAGAAGGAGATACACCAGCGGAATACGGACCTTGCGAGGACATAGAAGTTCCACTCACGTATCAGGAAAATTTTTACTGGTTTAAAGGCACCCTACCCCATATAAGACAAAGAGTAAGATTAGGCCCGCTCGGAGGAGACGGGGCAACATGGCCAATATTAGCGGCCTACAAAGCACATCCGGACATTGAAACAATGCCACAACCAGACTTACTCATACAACACAAAGATTTAATTAGAATCTACAGAAACCTGACACAATACGTCATCAGGACTTTCACAGTCGAACCAACAACATTTGCAACAAATGGAACTCAATCTCAGGGTATAGCAACTAAAATCACACCACAAACGTTACACGCGGTAATGGGCAAAATGCCCACGAAACGTGACCAAATACCATTCTGGGTAGCTCAGAAAATAACTCAGCTCGAGGCAGTATTTCCAAATACTACCACGTTTGAAAAACACAGAATGCTAACAATCTGCTTGCAAAACACACAAGATGATGGACGGAATGCTGCACATTGGCAAACATTCACCCCCAGTCACAGATCTGGGTTTAATCCATCGTTATTTTGCTTCACCACGCCACCCCAGTTCAGACATAGCCATATGCAAATCAGTCTTGACCCTGTGCCTCATGCGAACAGTCCAGACCGAACTGCCAAGCCATGTCTTCCCTGGACCGGAATCAAGCATCCTAGGACCGGTTTCTGGCTATCAGCCTTCATCAGCCAGGATAGCTTGACTCCAGTGGCGTAGTGAGCACGGGACCCACGTCTGGGCATACCCTTCCCACTTAGGGCGAAATGCAAAACACACAAGATGATGGACGGAATGCTGCACATTGGCAAACATTCACCCCCAGTCACAGATCTGGGTTTAATCCATCGTTATTTTGCTTCACCACGCCACCCCAGTTCAGACATAGCCATATGCAAATCAGTCTTGACCCTGTGCCTCATGCGAACAGTCCAGACCGAACTGCCAAGCCATGTCTTCCCTGGACCGGAATCAAGCATCCTAGGACCGGTTTCTGGCTATCAGCCTTCATCAGCCAGGATAGCTTGACTCCAGTGGCGTAGTGAGCACGGGACCCACGTCTGGGCATACCCTTCCCACTTAGGGCGAAATGCAAAACACACAAGATGATGGACGGAATGCTGCACATTGGCAAACATTCACCCCCAGTCACAGATCTGGGTTTAATCCATCGTTATTTTGCTTCACCACGCCACCCCAGTTCGAGACATAGCCATATGCAAATCAGTCTTGACCCTGTGCCTCATGCGAACAGTCCAGACCGAACTGCCAAGCCATGTCTTCCCTGGACCGGAATCAAGCATCCTAGGACCGGTTTCTGGCTATCAGCCTTCATCAGCCAGGATAGCTTGACTCCAGTGGCGTAGTGAGCACGGGACCCACGTCTGGGCATACCCTTCCCACTTAGGGCGAAATGCAAAACACACAAGATGATGGACGGAATGCTGCACATTGGCAAACATTCACCCCCAGTCACAGATCTGGGTTTAATCCATCGTTATTTTGCTTCACCACGCCACCCCAGTTCAGACATAGCCATATGCAAATCAGTCTTGACCCTGTGCCTCATGCGAACAGTCCAGAACAATCTGCTTGCCCATGGGGATAACACCATAATTAGAGGATTGTACCACTCGGGGTACAGTCTTTGCTGCCATATATACCAGAACACATGGTATTTCTTCATTAGCAGTAATACCCGATGTATTAAGACAAATACAAAACGAGTACGGAGCAGAGCCTGCTCTGAACTTGGGGATGAAGTTATTAAATAACTATGACCAGGTATCAGCCATAATACTAGCTAATATTGAAGGGGAAGCAGCTTCATTGGCCATCCGCCAACGCCTAAGGGAGTTCAGTCCGTTGGATCAACAACATGAACTGCCCAAAATAATTGAAACTGCGTATGCAGAAGACAGTTTGGGTGGGAATGCATTAAAACTCCAACTGATGGGCAGTCCTGAAAAGGACACTTCCAAGCAGACACCTACTTCTTCTAAAAAGAAGTGGGATAATAAAAACAACAAAACTTTACAGAAAAAAGATCTCAATCCCGAGGTAGATCTCCTCCACAGGAGCCCTCTGAAAAGAGGTGTAATCTCAGGAGTAGGGATAATATTAGGAAACCTGACAGGTATCAGGATACTGATACACGTTCCTCTCGTTCCTTTCAGGGCTCGACGAAAAACTCAGAGAGATAAGGATGGTCAGAACACAAAGAAGAGCGCACAAAGTCCAGAGACAAACAGCACGCTCAAGACTACACTTCCAAAAAAGAAGAAAAGCCAAAATCAAAACCTCAATTTAAGAAAAAGAAAGTTGCAGGCCTGAAGATCAGACATGCCCAGAATTCTGAGGACACAGCTTCTGAACGGGGAATGGGCTCAGACGATGCTAGACAGTGCGACAGAAGTAATAATAGCTCGCCAGAACCTGAAGGAATTTCTGGTGACAGCGGACTTGAATGATTACATCACGGTGGAAACACCAGACACCAGGGTGAGCGTCCCACATAAGTTACATGAGATAACACTCCAAATGGAGGGGGACAAGCCCAGGAAAGTTAAAGGTCTCTTTTGGGAAAATCTGTCATCTGGGTATGACATCCTATTAGCAGAACAAGATTGGCCGCCAGCATTCGTTATGGAGTGCCCTAGGGGGGAAAATTTAATTTTTCCATCATTCTCCGACCTCGTTCCCATACACCTTAAACATGCATATGCACGGGAGTGGGCAGTAGCCATAGCTCCAGCATTGTATAAAAATCATGCAGGGTGGGATGAGGAGTCAACCCACCACGTGATCCCGTTAAAAGTTTCACCAAATGCTCAGAGACAATACCCAATAAAGCAAGAAGCTAAAAAACAGGTCAGGGAGATGTTAGATCAACTTCAATACCAAAGGGTGATCGAAAATTGCACCTCACCAATGAACAATCCTTTGTTTCCAGTATCAAAACCAGACAATACCTATCATCTAGTTTTAGATTACAGACATTTAAACACATGCACAAAGACATTCGCTGTCCAAAACGCACACAGTGCCGCATTGATGAATAACATTGTGCAGAAAAAATACAAGACAACACTTGATATCTCAAATCGATTTTTCTGCCAAAATATAGCGCCTGAAAGCAAATATTTGACCGCATTCTCAGCGTTGGGGTCCCAGCGCCAATTTTGTCATCTCCCCCGGGGGTATAAGAACAGCCCCGGTGTATTTTGAGCAAGGGTAACTGAGTTACTCCAAAATTTTGATGAGGAAGCATTGTCCTATGTGGATGATATTTATCTGATGGACGATGACTTAAAGAGGCACTTGACCAAGGTGAGCACCATTATTATGGGATTGGTCTCTGAGGCCTACAAATTTAACTTTAAGAAGTCTAAAAATAGCCCACCTCAGTGTCCTATTTTTAGGATATGAGCTTTCAAGTGAAGGGAAAAGCCTGGCAGCTAACTTTTTAGAAAAGTGTGCGCTGCTCCAACCTCCAAAATCATTAAAGAATTTACAATCAATTCTGGGATTCCTAAATTTTGGTCGAACATACATTTTGGATTACGCAGAAAGAGTAAAACCTTTCTACGACTTAATAAAACCTGACTTTTCAGTTAGACATTGGACACAGGAACATTAGAATATCCTACATGCATTACAAGAAGACATGATTGCTTCCAAACACTTACAGACACGCGTAAACGTACTCAACTTAGTGATCAGAATAATAGCAGGTCAATGCGGGTAAACTTACTTAACCTTCAATGAAGGCGAAACAGTACCAATCGCATACAAATCACACCTGTACACAAACGCTGAAATGCGTTTTACTTCAACTGAAAAAATCCTGCTAGCAGTTCAGACCACTGTAGCAAGAGAAAGAGCCCTAGCTCAGGGGAAACGCATAATTGTCGTAACTCCGGTACCGGCTTTAGAAGCTGTTACAAAGGCTAGCATCCTGAATGCGAAAGCCTTACATCCAAGATGGATACAATGGGCTAATTCTCTTACTGCAACGGACGTTGAATACAGATTTAATCCAAGTCTAAAAACACAAGCATTTCTGCAATGCGAACAAGAATATCCTCTACCAAATGAACTCTTGCCTCTAGATCAGTATGAATATATTATTTACACTGACGGATCTGCTCAACCGGCCATAGGGAGTAAGCAGCAATACAGCGCAGAGTGTGCTATCGTAAAAGGTCGCATGCAGGATGGAAAGTTCCATCCAAGTTGCACTAAAACGCAATCTCTAGTAGACTGCACGGCTCAGTTGGCAGAGTTAAAAGCACTGATACTGGCACTTGTAAATACGGATCATGAATTCCCCACACTTATTGTGTGTGATTCTTTTTACTGTGTACAGTCGTACAATGAGTACTTACAACATTGGGAACTAAACGGGTCTATAGATGCAAAAGGTGGCACCCTTAAGCATAAAATGCTATGGGAACAGGTAGTTGAGTTGAAGAACGAACTACCGAGGGCTCACGTGATACACACACGGAGTCATCAGCGTGATGGCGTTCACGTTGAAGGGAATTCATTGGCTGACGAAGCCGCAAAGGGTGCTGTGCGAACGGCTTCCGTAGCTGCAATCACTCGTTCAAAAACGAGAATAGACAGTGAGACTATGGTTGCTGTCATTGCTTCGGGCAAAGGCAGCTCAGCAGTACCAAAGAAATTTCCACTCAAGTACTCCTACAAATTAGATGCACACAACATTCCATATGCTCAAATTCCTGGCGTGGGGGATAGAGTAATACCAAATATGGATCGTAGACATGGTTTGATTGTTGCAGCATACGAGGGTTTGGGTTCTGCGCACACAGGCGTTACGGCGACTATTTCCTTGTTGAAACAGTGCTATTGGTGGCCAGGTCTAGCGAAACAAACTAAAGAATATGTCTTGAAATGTGACATCTGTCAACAAATGAAAGGCTCCACAGTAACACGCCCGGCACAGACACCATTATTAAAATCAGACAAACCTCTCGCTTGTGTTTATCTGGATCACTGCGGTCCTTTACAATCTGATGGGGCTTACAAGTATATCTTGGTGGCAGTGGATTCTTGTTCCAGATTCCCATGGGTTTGGCCTCAGCGCTCGGCTGACGCCCGAACTGTTATAAAAGATTTGCGAGTCTTTATAGGGACATACGCAGTTGGCACGTTACATTCTGACTGTGGCCCGGCGTTTAGCTCTCGGGCTTACAAAAAGGCCATGGAAAGTATGGGCGTAGCATTGCGGTACTCCTCTCCGTACCATCCTGAGGGAAATTCGGTCGTGGAAAGGAAAAACCGGGACTTAAAGCAATCTTTAACAGCTAGGGTATTAGGCAAGGGCGGTAGTTGGGTCAATCACTTATATGGGGTTCAGAGAGCACTCAACAATCAGCCAAGAAGTTCTCTAGGGGGTGTCACTCCATATGAGGTCCTATTTGGGACGAGAATGTTGGTACCTGATCTTGATAGTGAAGGCACAGTGGCGGATGGAAAAGCATTTGATATCGATGATCGTTTGGCTGTTTTACAGGATCTAAATGAATCCAGGACAAGACGAGGTAACGTCAACACCAAACAAACCGCCACTGGGGAAGTCAAGGCAGTCACGGCAAGACCTTTCTGGATCCCAAAAGTCGGGGATCTGGTCAGAGAGAAAATAGCGGACAAGAAAGAATTTGGGCCATCCTACAGAAAACCTGTACCGGTCCTAAAAGTACAAGGAACAAGAACTGTACTTTTGCCGCCTCTTGCCGGAAAGAAGGAGAAAAGATTTGTCTCAATTGACTTAATCAAACCACACTATGTGGTCGATACTGAATAGGAGGCCTCGTGGACTCCACAGTAGAAGACGCCCTCCTCTCGCTACAATCCAAGAAGTTCAAACAGAAAGAATCATCACGTTTGAAGAACCTCCTGTGCGGAATGAAGGACTATGCAACAATGCTATGGAACTCGTTCCCCTTGAACCAGAAGTTCAACTTCAAAATGAAACTCAAAATAATAACCAGGTTGCAATCAGACCAAATACTGATGTTTACATCAACATGCCTCGACGAGAGCAAAATGCGATTTCAACAAACTCGATGCAATTCCTACAATTGATCGAACTGCTTCTGGCTACTTCATGAACTTTGATAAGTTTTCTTTGGATCCAAGTGAACCGGAAACGATGCCAGCCCAAAAATCACGAAAACAGCAAGCTAAAGACTTTCTATACTTTCTTAAAAGACTTACCTGGTATCGCCTTGGTTAGAACTTTGGGTAATTACTGGGATTCTATTTTTTCTTTTCTGGCTAGGCTTAGTAATAACTTTTAGCATGCTCATTAAGGGACGATACCTTCAACAGTGCTCTACAGCCCAGAAAGTAAATTTGATTTTAAAACCACATCAATCTTCACATCGTGAACAAAGAGACTTGTCATCGCTGAACATCACAGCGGTTCCTATACCGGATGGTATAGATTGGGACAAGGTTGATTTTGAAATATTCGGTCCTACTGAACTTTTAAAAATATCTCATATATTTAAAATTTCATTAAGTGATATCATTACCTCCAGTACATTTTCTGATGATTGGGACTCTGAAACTGTTAATAACATGTTGTCTGATTTAGGAAAAACTGCCAAATACTGAAATGTTAAAAGGTAATTCAGACTATGACACTTTGTACTGTTACCAGCATTATGGTCATCATTTCCTGCACAAATCTATTTCACCTAGAAATGTTTTTAAGTACCACCAGTGGGAACATTGGACTACACCACCAAAAAGTAGTTTGCATACATTTGCACAGAAATATTCATATTTTTCAGGGTTTAACACCGCTGACCCGACTTCATATTATTATAAGGTTACACCGACATCGGCACTGAAAATTATGTTGACAAACACCAAACAGATTTACTCTGCTTCCTTTATTGCCCAACTGTCTGAACAGGGTTTTGACCTATGGAAGGACACAATAGACTTAAAATGAGTCTGGGGTTCTAGAGACTGGCAAGTCCAGGGCAAAGAAGCGCTATTTAGAGCATGCCTCATTCCACAGCAGATGATATTTCTAAACGAAACTGTGCAACAGACCTCCTGTCTTGGATTAGCCAAGATAAAGGACCTAAACACACTGCGGTTTCCAACACCATCACAGGGGTGGCAAAATTCGACTTCACAGGAAGGGGCAACAGTAGATGACATTTTACAGTACAATAGATCAGACCCTAATTGGAAAGAATGGGTGGTTTGGCCCTTAGACATGAACATACATCATAAAAGATTCTTGGGTATCACCGAAGGGTTCAATATCCATAGGCCAGACTCACGTTATGTACAAAGAGAACACCCTGGGGTAGTGACATCTTACAGTGTTGGGAAGTTGTGTCTTGATTGGCTAGAAACCTCAACACTCACAGAATTGAAACAACACTTAGGGCCCGATTCTGATGCGGGTTAGAAAAGCTTCCAGACCGAGGGCCTGATTCTGATGCGGTTAGGAAGGCCTCCTAACGGCATTTGCTCCTTCCAAATCGGATCGGGAACATGTCTTCCCGACCGAGGGCCCAATTCTGATGAGGTTAGGAACAAATGTTCCCATTGAAGTCAATGGGAGTTCAACCAAATCGTATCTGGAAGCATCCGGATGCATCCTACTCCGCCGGTTGGACTTTCCCGATCCGAGTGGGTCGGACACCATTTCCCAACCGATTCGGTCGGGAAGCTTTTCCAACCCGCATCAGAATCGGCCCCTTAGCCTTACTCCCACAAGACATGGATCTTAGGGATTTTTTACAAGGTCCCCAGAAACAACGTCAGAAACGTTTCATAAATGCCGGTATTTATGCTGCCTATAATGAAAATTGGAAAATATCCCAACAAGAGGCCGCAGAGAGAATACGGGAAATAGACCGTATTAACTTAGAAAAATCGTTGGCTGTGGTAGACAATGGGTTAACAACTTTGTCCTCCAGAATATATTCTTTGGGCAACATTGTGTCTTCGGTGATAAACATCCTAAAACAAGATTTGGCCCAATTACATTCTATCATGTTATTGAGCTGGACGCTGCAATCTTTGCGTGCAGGCTTTGTGCCTTGGCGTTTTATAAACAGTACATCTCTGTTTTCTGAATATAATCTAACAGATAAACAGGTTGAAATGGCACAAAGGGGTGCTAAATATACAATGCTGCGTATTGAAAAACTGGACCGACTACCATTTACAGTGGCGGAAGCTCCGTCTACTGAATGGCTTATCCATGGCCACATAACTCTACCGGTCACTACTTTTCAGTTTCAATATTGGCTTGAACAGAGGCAGGCGGGCAAATATGAAAAAATGGGTAAGGAATACATTAAGGAATCCTGGGATTTACCATATAGATTTCGATGCCGGAGTGGGGATCGAGAAGTGTTTCTAAGTGGTACAAACTGCAAAAACGCTTTGAGCGGTTCTCTCATGTGCTGGGACATTTCATTGCACGGAGCGTGTAATGGGTCGATAGCAAACTTGTCCTGCCACATGAAAGGGACTCCAGCTGCCGTGATTAAACTGGTATTCGAGCTGCTCTCAAATGGGAGTTACTTGATGCTGAACGATCAAGGTTGCTGTGGGATGCTTCCGGGCATTGCCTATCTGGTCACTGTGAACTCCAGGGTTACTTGCTGTATGCAAGTATTGTTTCCCCCAACAAGTACAGTCAGGGAGGCGCCGTTATGGCCTTCGTTGAATGTTTCTTTTATACAAATTGATACTTTGAGCAGACTAAAAGCCATGCTTTTTCAACAAACCGTACCCTTAACCTCCGCTCGAGAGACCTTTGATCTTCAAACCGCAAGGACCTCGACTGAGATGCAGGCACTTATACGTACAAACTGCCCCATTCATTTCACAGAAATGGTGGGTCGTATCTTTAATATGTCTGATACGAGTGGTATTGTACACCTATTTAAGACCATAGGGTCAGGACTTCTTAGCACCTTTCAGACGATCCTCAGAGTTATTCCAAACTTTATACACTCCGTATTTGGAAGCATTTTTGGAGGTCGACCTCTGATCCTGCTATCAATAGCGTGAATCCTGATTGTCATTTACCTGCTACGCAATGGACGGCCCAATCACCAACGAGATGGCAAAAGCGCTCCTGGAGCGGAAATACCGTGAACGCATGGTACAGCATCTGGGCACACCGCGCCTATGGGAACTGAGCACCTCTTGGTTCCTATCCTTTAGACCAGTCTGGATGGACTGCATCTTACCTGTTCTTTGATGCCTGTTTTGCAGTGACGAATGCATGTTGGACCTCTGTCTGACACTTGCAACGGACACGCCTGCGGACTTGAATACCCGGCTGGAACTCCTGAGGGCCCACGCTCGGCAATGTCCCCAGCATATTCCCATATTAATGGCTGCATTCCTTGAGAACCCGCAGGTGCCTTTTACAACTGGGGTGAGCTTTAGCTCCACCACAAGCACCACTAGCACCCAGGTATCGACTACAGCACCAGCTGCCTCTACACCAGCTATTGGCAGTACTGAATATAATCTGTGCTCCATTGACGTACTCTGCGAGGTGTTACAAGGACCTTCCCCTGCAGCAGCTAGCAGCGATGATGTTGCGTCTCCCGGCCAGGACATTTAATCTATAATTGGCTCATCGTGTGCTGGGAAAGAATTCGGATTTTCCTTTTCTCTAAACTTAACTAAATTTGGAACACTTCCTAAAAATTGACACTTTCTCGCTGAAAAGCATGGCCTTTTGACGCTTGTAGACATTCAACTTATATAAACAAACTCAATTAGGACTGTGGCTTAAGTGACGATTCCAAATAACTGATTTTCGTAGTAAAATTTTTAATTTTTCCCTTTTTAAACTATTTTCAAAATGATTTTAAAACAAGATTTTAACGAAGCTCATTTAAAAATGTTCTATACACTACTGTCTAGTAAAGAGAATAGTCCACTAGCATTTTTATCATCGTTGACTGTTCGGAAGAGGAGTGGGTGTTATGTTCCATATAGGTACCCTAATATAGGCCCGGGTAACATCATACCCCTTTACCTACATTACCTCCCCTACACTACACTGTAACAAGCCTTTTAGGATTGAACCTTTACCTAGTTCTAGTCCTGGGTGCAGAAGGAGGGTTTCTCCTGAACAATAGAGTCCTATAACTCCTTCAATAGACTCACACAGTATGAATGAATATTCATAAGGGTTCTTAGAAACCAGGCTGGGGCTACACCACCTTCCTCACCATATCTACATACACGGTTCATCCCATACGTCATCCTCAAATCCAACAATGGCTAATACAAGCGACAAGGGACAAAGGAGCCCTAGATACTTTCTGTATAAATATAGCACCTCTTGCTAATGTTAGACAGAGGGAATCGAGACTTCCAGGCCGACACACTGACCAGAGACGCTGAGGCTCCTGCATGCAGACGCTCCAGCTGACAGTGGTCTGAACATCCCTCGCAGGATGTCCAACTCGAGACCAAGAAGGGCTCCTACATTCTCACACTTCAGGTAATGGGGTTCGACTAAATCCTAGAGGGATTCTTGGCTTTACACCTACTCATATGCTAGGTACACTTAGGTACATCTAGACAGGCATCGTAGGAGTACGCGCACTTTTATCCTGCATTTTTATTCATGTATTTATTCATGCTTATTGCAAGATGGTAGAACTGTACTATCCTTTTATATTCATAGTACTGCTAATCATATATCTCTGCTACTGTCTAATGGTTGTTGCAGCTCATATATTTTACACGAGAATAACAACTGTTCAATAAATCCTTATTGAAACGCCCAGGCTGTTTATTCTGTGTATCTCTGAGACAAGATAAATGAGCACGAGTGACTGAGCGAAAAGTAGTACATTGTTTCCACGATCCTGGGGGATCAGAGTTGTCATGTTCTGAGGTTGCCAGAAACTATTCTCTCCCCGATAAGAGGAGACACTAGTGGCACTGTGAGCTAGCTTATGCAAACAGGCTAACATTTCTTGGTGGGGGTGCTCAGAGTCAGTCTGCCACCAAACCCACAGTTTGTTATCCGAACGCGCAGGTCCTGTATGGGTAATATAGGAACTACACAACAGTGGTATTGGTGGTGGTGGAATTGGTGGTGGCGGTATTGGTGGTATTGGTAGTGGTGGTATTGGTGGTGGTGGTGGTATTGGTGGTGGTGGTATTAGTGGTGGTAGTATTGGTGCTGGTGGAATTGGTGGTGGTATTGGTGGTGGTATTAGTGGTGGTATTGGTGGTGGTATTGGTGGCATACATGGTGGTATGGGTATTGGTGGTGGTGGAGGTATTGGTGGTGGTATTGGTGATGTATTGGTGGTATTGGTGGTGGTGGTGTTATTGGTGGTGGTGGTGATATTGGTGGTGGTGATATTGGTGGTGGTGGTGGTATTGGTGGTGATGGTGGTATTGGTGGTATTAGTGGTGGTATTGGAGGTGGTATTGGTGGTGGTATTGGTAGTTGTGGTGGTATTGGTGGTATTGGTGGTGGTGGTATTGGTGGTGGTGGTGGTAATGGTGATGGTATTGGTGGTGGGGGTAATGGTGGTTGTATTGGTGGTGGGTGTATTGGTGATGGTATTAGTGGTGGCATTGGTGGTATTGGTGGAGGGGGTATTGGTGGTGGTGGTATTGGTGGTGGTGGTATTGGTGGTGGTGGTAGTGGTGGTATTGGTGGTGGTGATATTGGTGGTGGTGGTGTTGTTGGTGGTGGTATTTGTGGTGGTATTAGTGGTGGTATTAGTGGTAGTGGTATTGGTGGTGGTATTTGTATTGATGATGGTATTGGTGATATTGGTGGTGGTATTGGTGGTGGTCATGGTAGTGGTGGTGGCGGGAGTATTGGTGGTGATGATAGTGGTGGTATTGGTGGTGGTGGTATTGGTGATGGTGGTGGTATTGGTATTGGTGGTGGTAGTGGTGGTGGTATTGGTGGTGGTAGTATTGGTATTGGTGGTGGTGGTGGTGCTATTGGTGATGGTGGTAGTATTGGTATTGGTGGTGGTATTGGTGGTGGTATTGGTGGTGGTATTGGTGGTGGTATTAGTGGTGGTATTGGTGGTGGTATTTGTGGTATTGGTGGTGGTGATAGTATTGGTGGTGGTGATATTGATGGTGGTGATATTGGTGGTTGTGGTATTGGTGGTGGCAGTGGTATTGGTAGTGGTATTAGTGGTGGTATTGGTGGTGGTGGTGGTATTGGTGGTGGTATTGGTGGTGGTGGTATTGGTATTGGTATTGGTGGTGGTGGTATTGGTGGTGTTAGTGGTATTGGTGGTAGTATTAGTGGTGGTATTGGATGTTGTATTGATAGTGGTGATGGTATTGGTGGTGGTGGTATTGGTGGTGGGGGTAATGGTGGTGGTATTGGTGGTGGTGGTATTGGTGGTGGTGGTATTGGTGGTGGTATTGGTGGTGGGGGTATTGGTGGTGGTATTGGTGGTGGTGGTGGTGTTATTGGTGGTGGTGGTATTGGTGGTGGTGGTATTGGTGGTATTGGTGGTAGTGGTATTGGTGGTGGTATTGGTGGTGGGGGTATTGGTGGTGGTGGTATTGGTGGTGGTATTGGTGGTGATATTGGAGGTGGTGATATTGGTGATGGTGTTGGTGGTATTGGTGGTGGTGTTAGTGGTGGTATTAGTGGTGGTATGAGTGATGGTGGTGGTATTGGTGGTGGTATTGGTGGTGGTATTTGGGGTGGTATTGGTAGTATTTGTATTGATGGTGGTATTGGTATTGGTGGTGGTGGTATTGGTGGTGGTGGTAGTATTGGTGGTGGTGATAGTGGTGGTATTGGTGGTGGTTGTATTGGTGGTGGTGGTATTGGGGGTGGTGGTGATATTGGTGGTGGCGATATTGGTGGTGGTGGTGGTATTGGTGGTGGTGCGTGGTGGTATTTGTGGTGGTTGTGGTGGTATTGGTATTGCTAGTATTGGTGTTGGTGGTATTGGTATTGGCAGTGGTATTGGTGGTGGTGGTATTGGATTAGTGGTATTGGATTAGTGGTGGTGGTATTGGTGATGGTGGTATTGGTGGTGGTGGTATTGGTGATGGTGGTGGTATTTATATTGGTATTGGTGGTATTGGTGGTGGTGGTAGCATTGGTATTGGTGGTGGTAGTATTAGTAGTGGTATTAGTGGTGGTATGAGTGGTGGTATTTGTGGTATTGGTGGTGGTGGTAGTATTGGTGGTGGTGATATTGGTGGTGGCGATATTGGTGGTGGTGGCGATATTGGTGGTGGTGGTATTGGTGGTGGCAGTGGTATTGGTGGTGGTATTAGTGGTGGTATTGGTGGTGGTGGTATTGGTGGTGGTATTGGTGGTGGCAGTGATATTGGTGGTTGTAGTATTGGAGTAGTGGTATTGGATTAGTGGTGGTGGTATTGGTGGTGGTGGTGGTATTGGTGGTGGTGGTATTGGTGGTGGTGGTATTGATGGTGGTGTTATTAGTGATGGTGGTGGTATTGGTGGTGCTATTAGTATTGGTGGTGGTATTGGTGGTGGTGGTAATATTGGTATTGGTGGTGGTATTGGTGGTGGTATTGGTGGTGGTATTAGTGGTATTGGCAGTGGTATTGGTGGTGGTATTGGTGGTGGTATTGGTGGTGGTGGTGATATTGGAGGTGGTGATATTGGTGATGGTGTTGGTGGTATTGGTGGTGGTGTTAGTGGTGGTATTAGTGGTGGTATGAGTGGTGGTGGTGGTATTGGTGGTGGTATTGGTGGTATTGGTGGTGGTGGTATTGATGATGGTATTGGTGGTGGTATTTGGGGTGGTATTGGTAGTATTTGTATTGATGGTGGTATTGGTATTGGTGGTGGTGGTATTGGTGGTGGTGGTATTGAGGGTGGTGGTGGTGATAGTGGTGGTATTGGTGGTGGTTGTATTGGTGGTGGTGGTATTGGGGTGGTGGTGATATTGGTGGTGGCGATATTGGTGGTGGTATTGGTGGTGGTGCGTGGTGGTCTATGTGGTGGTTGTGGTGGTATTGGTATTGCTAGTATTGGTGGTGGTGGTATTGGTATTGGCGGTGGTATTGGTGGTGGTGGTATTGGATTAGTGGTATTGGATTAGTGGTGGTGGTATTGGTGGTGGTGGTATTGGTGGTGGTGGCATTGGTGGTGGTGTTGGTGGTGGTGGTATTGGTGATGGTGGTTGTGATATTGGTGGTGGTATTGGTGGTGGTATTGGTGGTGGTGGTATTGGTGGTGGTATGTGTGGTGGTATTGGTTGTATTGGTGGTGGTATTGGTGGTAGTGGTGTTATGTTCCATATAGGTACCCTAATATAGGGCCGGATAACATCATACCCTTTACCTACATTACCTCCCCTACACTACACTATAACGAGCCTTTTAGGATTGAACCTTTACCTAGTTCTAGTCCTGGGTGCAGAAGGAGGGTTTCTCCTGAACAATAGAGTCCTATAACTCCATCAATAGACTCACACAGTATGAATGAATATTCATAAGGGTTCTTAGAAACCAGGCTGGGGCTACACCACCTTCCTCCCCATATCTACGAACACGGTTCATCCCATACGTCATCCTCAAATCCAACAATGGCTAATACAAGCAACAAGGGACAAAGGAGCCCTATATACTTTCTGTATAAATATAGCACCTCTTGCTAATGTTAGACAGAGGGAACCGAGACTTCCAGGCCGACACACTGACCAGAGACGCTGAGGCTCCTGCATGCAGACGCTCCAGCTGACAGTGGTCTGAACATCCCTCGCGGGGTGTCCAACTCGAGACCAAGAAGGGCTCCTACATTCTCACACTCCAGGTAATGGGGTTCGACTAAATCCTAGAGGGATTCTTGGCTTTACACCTACTCATATGCTAGGTACACTTAGGTACATCTACTCAGGCATCGTAGGAGTACGCACACTTTTATCCTGCATTTTTATTCATGTATTTATTCATGCTTATTGCAAGATGGTAGAACTGTACTATCCTTTTATATTCATAGTACTGCTAATCATATATCTCTGCTACTGTCTAATGGTTGTTGCAGCTCATATATTTTACACGAGAATAACAACTGTTAAATAAATCCTTATTGAAACGCCCAGGCTGTTTATTCTGTGTATCTCTGAGACAAGATAAATGAGCACGAGTGACTGAGCGAAAAGTAGTACATTGTTTCCACGATCCTGGGGGATCAGGGTTGTCATGTTCTGAGGTTGCCAGAAACTATTCTCTCCCCGATAAGAGGAGACACTAGTGGCACTGTGAGCTAGCTTATGCAAACAGGCTAACATTTCTTGGTGGGGGTGCTCAGAGTCAGTCTGCCACCAAACCCACAGTTTGTTATCCGAACGCGCAGGTCCTGTATGGGTAATATAGGAACTACACGACAGTGGTATTGGTGGTGGTGGAATTGGTGGTGGCGGTATTGGTGGTATTGGTAGTGGTGGTATTGGTGGTGGTGGTGGTATTGGTGGTGGTGGTATTGGTGGTGGTAGTATTGGTGCTGGTGGAATTGGTGGTGGTATTGGTGGTGGTATTAGTGGTGGTATTGGTGGTGGTATTGGTGGTATACATGGTGGTATGGGTATTGGTGGTGGTGGAGGTATTGGTGGTGGTATTGGTGATGTATTGGTGGTATTGGTGGTGGTGGTGTTATTGGTGGTGGTGGTGATATTGGTGGTGGTGATATTGGTGGTGGTGGTGGTATTGGTGGTGGTGGTGGTATTGGTGGTATTAGTGGTGGTATTGGAGGTGGTATTGGTGGTGGTATTGGTAGTGGTGGTGGTATTGGTGGTATTGGTGGTGGTGGTATTGGTGGTGGTGGTGGTAATGGTGATGGTATTGGTGGTGGGGGTAATGATGGTTGTATTGGTGGTGGGTGTATTGGTGGTGGTATTAGTGGTGGCATTGGTGGTATTGGTGGAGGGGGTATTGGTGGTGGTGGTATTGGTGGTGGTGGTATTGGTGGTGGTGGTAGTGGTGGTATTGGTGGTGGTGATATTGGTGGTGGTGGTGTTGTTGGTGGTGGTATTTGTGGTGGTATTAGTGGTGGTATTAGTGGTGGTGGTATTGGTGGTGGTAGTATTGATGATGGTATTGGTGATATTGGTGGTGGTATTGGTGGGGGTGGTATTAGTGGTGGTGGTATTGGTGGTGGTATTTGTATTGATGGTGGTATTGGTATTAGTGGTGGTGGTATTGGTGGTGGTCATGGTAGTGGTGGTGGCGGGAGTATTGGTGGTGATGATAGTGGTGGTATTGGTGGTGGTGGTATTGGTGATGGTGGTGGTATTGGTATTGGTGGTGGTGGTGGTGCTATTGGTGATGGTGGTAGTATTGGTATTGGTGGTGGTATTGGTGGTGGTATTGGTGGTGGTATTAGTGGTGGTATTGGTGGTGGTAGTATTGGTATTGGTGGTGGTGGTGGTGCTATTGGTGATGGTGGTAGTATTGGTATTGGTGGTGGTATTGGTGGTGGTATTGGTGGTGGTATTAGTGGTGGTATTGGTGGTGGTATTTGTGGTATTGGTGGTGGTGGTAGTATTGGTGGTGGTGATATTGGTGGTGGTGATATTGGTGGTTGTGGTATTGGTGGTGGCAGTGGTATTGGTAGTGGTATTAGTGGTGGTAATGGTGGTGGTGGTGGTATTGGTGGTGATATTGGTGGTGGTGGTATTGGTATTGGTGGTGGTGGTATTGGTGGTGTTGGTGGTATTGGTGGTGGTATTAGTGGTGGTATTGGATGTTGTATTGATAGTGGTGATGGTATTGGTGGTGGTGGTATTGGTGGTGGGGGTAATGGTGGTGGTATTGGTGGTGGTGGTATTGGTGGTGGTGGTATTGGTGGTGCTATTGGTGGTGGGGGTATTGGTGGTGGTATTGGTGGTGGTGGTGGTGTTATTGGTGGTGGTGGTATTGGTGGTGGTGGTATTGGTGGTGGTAGTGGTATTGGTGGTGGTATTGGTGGTATTGGTGGTGGGGGTATTGGTGGTGGTGGTATTGGTGGTGGTATTGGTGGTGGCAGTGATATTGGTGGTTGTAGTATTGGAGTAGTGGTATTGGATTAGTGGTGGTGGTATTGGTGGTGGTGGTGGTATTGGTGGTGGTGGTATTGGTGGTGGTGGTATTGATGGTGGTGTTATTAGTGATGGTGGTGGTATTGGTGGTGCTATTAGTATTGGTGGTGGTATTGGTGGTGGTGGTAGTATTGGTATTGGTGGTGGTATTGGTGGTGGTATTAGTGGTGGTATTAGTGGTATTGGCAGTGGTATTGGTGGTGGTATTGGTGGTGGTATTGGTGGTGGTGGTGATATTGGAGGTGGTGATATTGGTGATGGTGTTGGTGGTATTGGTGGTGGTGTTAGTGGTGGTATTAGTGGTGGTATGAGTGGTGGTGGTGGTATTGGTGGTGGTATTGGTGGTATTGGTGGTGGTGGTATTGATGATGGTATTGGTGGTGGTATTTGGGGTGGTATTGGTAGTATTTGTATTGATGGTGGTATTGGTATTGGTGGTGGTGGTATTGGTGGTGGTGGTATTGAGGGTGGTGGTGGTGATAGTGGTGGTATTGGTGGTGGTTGTATTGGTGGTGGTGGTATTGGGGGTGGTGGTGATATTGGTGGTGGCGATATTGGTGGTGGTATTGGTGGTGGTGCGTGGTGGTCTATGTGGTGGTTGTGGTGGTATTGGTATTGCTAGTATTGGTGGTGGTGGTATTGGTATTGGCGGTGGTATTGGTGGTGGTGGTATTGGATTAGTGGTATTGGATTAGTGGTGGTGGTATTGGTGGTGGTGGTATTGGTGGTGGTGGTATTGGTGGTAGTGGTATTGGTGATGGTGGTGGTATTTGTATTGGTATTGGTGGTGGTGGTATTGGTGGTGGTGGTAGCATTGGTATTGGTGGTGGTGGTATTAGTAGTGGTATTAGTGGTGGTATGAGTGGTGGTATTTGTGGTATTGGTGGTGGTGGTAGTATTGGTGGTGGTGATATTGGTGGTGGCGATATTGGTGGTGGTGGCGAAATTGGTGGTGGTGGTGGTATTGGTGGTGGTATTAGTGGTGGTATTGGTGGTGGTGGTATTGGTGGTGGTATTGGTGGTGGCAGTGATATTGGTATTGGTGGTTGTAGTATTGGAGTAGTGGTATTGGATTAGTGGTGGTGGTATTGGTGGTGGTGGTATTGGTGGTGGTGGTATTGGTGGTGGTGGTATTGATGGTGGTGTTATTAGTGATGGTGGTGGTATTGGTGGTGCTATTAGTATTGGTGGTGGTATTGGTGGTGGTGGTGGTATTGGTGGTGGTGGAGGTGGTAGTATTGATGGTGGTGGTGGTAATGATGATGGTGGTGGTATTGGTGGTGGGGGTGGTATTGGTGTTGGTGTTGTTAATAAAACAGGCTTTTGAAAACACCCCGTCTGGTGGGTTTAGTGCAGATGACATGTAACACAGATGTGCTGATGTCATCTTTAGCCCATTAGCACACGATTATGTGCCTCTTGGAATTCACATGACTTAATTTGTTAATCATTTCTAAATTCTTTTTACTTGGGAGGTTGAAACAGAGATAATGCCGGGTTAAAGTGATTGAAAACGGGCGCCGTGTTATGGGGGCGGCCGTGCTGCTTACAAAAACACAAGTGGTTTCAGCTGAAGCAGCGCATGTCTGGCCTGCAGTAAGAGAAACTCAATAAAGTAAATAGTGCTTACAGACTAAAATAACAGGTCACTTGTAACAACCGAAGTAAAGGGGCCAGTAGCCATGGGAGGTTACAAATGAAGACAAGGCCGTACTAAGGAGGGACTAACAAGCCTATTAACGAATCTGAAGGCAGCATTTACGAAAGGCAATGACCCAAGCCAATGAAAAATATGGGTGGAGAGTGGGCGTGGCTTCTCTCCCGTACTCTACTACAGCAGTCTCCCAGAGTGAGCTGCGCATGCGTGCTGCCGCTAGGATTGACCTAAAAATCAGAAGCTATGCTCTTAATAGACACGCCTTCTTATACCAAAACACCAGGGCACTGTGGCCTGTGCATCCATCACTAGGGGTGGAGCCAGCTAAAACTCCACCTTGGGAAGCTCAGCAGTTCAAACACTAAATGAGGCGGGGGAACAGTGGGGTTGGCCGAATGTGATATCTGCTAATTTAAAGGTGTTGCTCCTTTTCCACCAACCTCTGCATGAGGCCCTTAGTGTTAATTCATATTTGGAGATTGCTCTATTTATGATCCATTGTGATGATATATCTGAATTGATTGGAAACTTAGACAGGTTACGAAGCGGCAAAAAACGTGTACCTTAAAAAAACTTATATCTGATGACTGCTGCTAGTTATGATCATGGTTGACTAGGCAGTACTTTGGTGATGAATGGATGTGGAAACACTCATAGTAAACAGAGGGTACATAGAAGTGCAACAATACATAACTTATTGAACATTTCAGATCTTTGGGATGAGTCCAGGGAGATGTCTTGTAGTCCTCTGGAGATTGGGGGTTATTGACTTGAAAGTCCGAAACAAAAAGTTCAAGATACAGTTCGTATATCTCAATTTGCATAATGTAGGTCTCATTGGGATGTTGATGCGGCCGCTGAAAAGGTGGTGCACTTGAATGTTCGATTGCCAACCTGTTGAATAAGAGCTACGTTCATTTGGTTATTTCAGAAAGCAGTGCATTATTGCATGTGCAGTCATTTTCCTTCAGGGTTCCTGTGCTTTCCTTTTAAGGGTCTGCTCTCCACACTGTGTTTACACAATTTTAGTGAGGCACCGGAAGGTCGCCCAATTTGGGGTATCTATTTTTTGAAAATAGGTTATTGTTCAAGTGACGCATTACATTTTATGGGTTGTTGGGCCTCCCCCAGCTGGGAGTTTAGACTGGTGCAAGATTTTTATGGGGTACTCTCATGAACATGGGATGTCAATTTTAGCTAGGTGTCAATGGGCATTGCCAGCCCCTATTTCCAATGTGTACATGGGGGGTGCTATCTATGCGGGTGGTGTCCTTTGACTTACACGTGCACGGGCATTGTAGAACAAGGGGGCACGTTGCAATTGGATGTGGTTGGCGATCGCAGCATGCCCTGAGTTCACGTGTATACCCCTCTAGTTCCGGCAGACAGAGTGCAACGTGACCCTCCCTACTGGTGCCAGGTCTTGACTGTGCCCATTTTCTAGAAACGTCTTATTTTGGGCTTGTTATATGGCCATTAGGGTCATTGTCGACATTGCTAAGTTAGCATGAGCATGGCTGCCATGATGCTGCTTTTGCGCACGTTACTACATGACTTTGTTTTGCAAGCCTCTGTTTGTGCCTTTCACCTGAGAACTGTCTGCTTTCTGCGTTCTCTGCCTGTTCTTGGAGTTTAGTCTGAACATGATGTGCAAGGTCGATAAACAATGCCCCTTGTTATTCTGTTGTGGTCAGTCCCTAGCATCTAGACAAAACATGCTAACACAGCTGTGCTACTGGAAACTCGTGCTTTGATATTACAGGGATGCATGTTGTTCTAAAACACACTTGGAGAGGGTCCTTTCCAGGGAGAAGAGCTATGTGGTTACCTATGATGTAAAGCATGGGTACTCACAAAATTTCTCCCGGGGGCCAAATTTACAGTGTGGTTTGTGGCCGAGGGCCGCACCGGTGGGGGTGGGGTCAGTGGGGGAGGGTGGCGGGGCTAGAGCAAAAAAAAACTGTGACCATGAGGTTGAACACAGGCCCCTGCAGCGGACACCTTCGTCCACTGAGCCACCAGACCCGGCATACACACATCTCTCTCTCTCTGTCTCCCTCCCTCTCTCTATCTCTCCCTCCCTCTCTCTGTCTCCCTCCCTCTCACTGTCTACCTCCCTCTCTCTCTCTCTCTCTCCCTCTCTCTCTCTCTCTCTCTCTGTCTCCCTCTGTCTCACTCACTCTTTCTGTCCCCCTCTGTCTCACTCACTCTCTCTGTCTCCCTCTGTCTCACTCACTCTGTCGGTCTCCCTCTCTCTCTCTCTGTCTCCCTCCCTCCCTCTCTCTCTGTCTCCCTCCCTCTCTCTGTCTCCCTCCCTCTCCCTCTGTCTCCCTCCCTCTGTCTCCCTCTGTCTGTCTCCCTCTGTCTGTCTCCCTCTGTCTGTCTCCCTCCCTCTGTCTCCCTCTGTCTGTTGCCCTCCTCCCTCTGTCTGTCTACCTCCCTCTGTCTCCCTCTGTCTGTCACCCTCCTCCCTCTGTCTGTCTCCCTCCCTCTGTCTGTCTCCCTCTGTCTGTCGCCCTCTTTCTCCCTCTCTCTGTCTCTGTCCCTCTGTCTCCCTCCCTCTGTCTCCCTCTCTCTCTCTCTCCCTCTCTCTCCCTCTGTCTGTCTCCCTGTGTCTCTCTGTCTCCCTCCCTCTGTCTTCCTCTCTCTCTGTCTCCCTCCCTCTGTCTCCCTCCCTCTGTCTGTCTCCCTCTGTCTGTCTCCCTCTGTCTGTCTCCCTCTATCTCTGTCTCCCTCCCTCTGTCTCCATACCTCTGTCTCCCTCCCTCTGTCTCCCTCCCTCTATCTCCCTCTGTCTGTCTCCCTCTGTCTCCCTCCCTCTATCTCCCTCTGTCTGTCTCCCTCTGTCTGTCTCCCTCTCTCTGTCTCCCTCCCTCTGTCTCCCTCTCTCTCTGTCTCCCTCTCTGTCTCCCTCCCTCTGTCTCCCTCCCTCTGTCTCCCTCTGTCTCTGTCTCCCTCCCTCTTTCTCCCTCCCTCCATCTCCCTCCCTCTATCTCCCTCTGTCTGTCTCCCTCTGTCTGTCTCCCTCTGTCTGTCTCCCTCTCCCTCCCTCTGTCTCTCCCTGACTCCCTCCCTCTGTCTTCCTCTGCCTCCCTCCCTCTGTCTCCCTCTCTCTCTGTCTCCCTCTCTCTGTCTCCCTCTCTCTCTGTCTCCCTCCCTCTGTCACCCTCTGTCTCCCTCCCGCTGTCTCCCTCCCTCTGTCTCTCCCTCCCCTCCCTCTCTCTCCTTCTCTCTCCCTCTGTCTCCCTCCGTCTCCCTCTCTCTGTCTCTCTGCCTCTCTGTCTCTGCCTCTATCTGTCTGTCCCTGTCTCTGCCTCTATCTGTCTCTGTCTGTCCCTGTCTCTGTCTGTCCCTGTCTGTCTCCCTCCCTCTGTCTCCCTCTCCGTGTCTCTGTCTCTGTCTGTCTCTGCCTCTATCTGTCTGCCCATGTCCCTGTCTCTGCCTCTATCTGTCTCTGTCTGTCCCTGTCTGTCTCTGTCTCTATCTCTGTCTGTCTCTGTCTCTATCTCTGTCTGTCTCTGCCTCTATCTGTCTCTGTCTGTCTCTGCCTCTATCTGTCTCTGCCTCTATCTGTCCCTGCCTCTATCTCTGTCTCTATCTCTGTCTCTCTCTCTGTCTCTCTCTCTGTCTCTCTCTGTCTCTATCGCTGTCTGTCTCTGTCTCTACCTCTATCTGTCTCTGCCTCTATCTGTCTCTGCCTCTGTCAGTCTGTCCCTGTCTCTGCTTCTATCTAGCTCTGCCTGCCCCTGTCTCTATCTGTCTCTGCCTCTATCTGTCTCTGGCTCAATATGTCTCTATCTGTCTCTGTCTCTATCTGTCTCTGTCTCTATCTGTCTCTGCCTCTATCTGTCTCTGCCTCTATCTGTCTCTGTCTCTATCAGTCAGTCAGTCTGTCCCTGTCTCTGTCTGTCTCTGTCTATCTCTGTCTCTATCTCTATCTGTCTCTGTCTGTCTCTATCTGTCTCTGTGCCTAGGGCAGTGCACACGTACTGTGTCTACACGTCCCCGTCACCAGCCCAGAGACAGCCCCCCCCACTCCCCCCTCTCCCTGTGTAATGTAAAAGCCAGCTCGTTTTCTCTCTGAATTTGCTGCTTCGCGGGGTTTGTGTCCCACCACTGGGCCTGGGGTCACATCTGTCGCTGGCTTTAATTCTGACTCTCACCCCCGAGCTGTCAGATCAAAGCCCCCCTTTGGCGCCAGTCACCCGTCCGTGTAGGTATGCATGCATCAATTATATATAGCGCCAACCTGGCGGCGAGCATTTGTGCGCTGTGCTGCGAGAGCGGAGACCAGGCCTGAGCTCCCTGGCCTTGGCTCAACTCTCTGACTACAGGCTGGCGGGAAACATCACGTCACGGGCTCTTAACACACACCTCACTCGGCTCTCACTCCCTGCCCTCTGTCACCCTCTGTCACCTCACCCGGCTCTCACTCCCTGCAACCCTCTGTCACCTCACCCGGCTCTCACTCCCTGCTGCCCTCTGTCACCTCACTCGGCTCTCAGTCCCTACTGCCCTCTGTCACCTCACCCGGCTCTCAGTCCCTACTGCCCTCTGTCACCCTCTGTCACCTCACCCGGCTCTCACTCCCTGCTGCCCTCTGTCACCTCACTCGGCTCTCAGTCCCTACTGCCCTCTGTCACCTCACCCGGCTCTCAGTCCCTACTGCCCTCTGTCACCTCACTCGGCTCTCAGTCCCTACTGCCCTCTGTCACCTCACCCGGCTCTCAGTCCTTACTGCCCTCTGTCACCCTCTGTCACCTCACCCGGCTCTCAGTCCCTGCTGCCCTGTCACCTCACCCGGCTCTCACTCCCTGCTGCCCTCTGCCACCTCACCCGGCTCTCACTCCCTGCTGCCCTCTGTCACCTCACCCGGCTCTCACTCCCTGCCCTCTGTCACCCTCTGTCACCTCACCCGGCTCTCACTCCCTGCAACCCTCTGTCACCTCACCCGGATCTCACTCCCTGCTGCTCTCTGTCACCTCACCCGGCTCTCAGTCCCTGCTGCCCTCTGTCACCTCACCCAGCTCTCACTCCCTACTGCCCTCTGTCACCCTCTGTCACCTCACCCGGCTCTCACTCCCTGCTGCCCTCTGTCACCTCACCCGGCTCTTAGTCCCTGCTGCCCTCTGTCACCTCACCCGGCTCTCACCCGGCTCTCACTCCCTGCTGCCCTCTGCCACCTCACCTGGCTCTCACTCCCTGCTGCCCTCTGTCACCTCACCCGACTCTCACTCCCTGCTGCCCTCTGTCACCCTCTGCCATCTCACCCGGCTCTCACTCCCTGCTGCCCTCCGTCACCTCACCCGGCTCTCACTCCCTGCTGCCCTCTGTCACCCTCTGTCACCCTCTGCCATCTCACCGGCTCTCACTCCCTGCTGCCCTCTGTCACCCTCTGCCATCTCACCCGGCTCTCACACCCTGCTGTCCTCTGTCACCCTCTGTCACCTCACCCCACGTGTGTGTCAGCCCGGGCTGAGACAGCTTCCCGGGCTGACACACAGCCACACCTGAGTACTTCACAGGTCTTCAAAAGACCATTTACTTGTTAACGAGGCTTTGTTGTATTTCACCTCTTCTTAGCGCCCCTGCATCTCCACTCTGACTATCGCTGGAATCGCCCGGCCCCCATAGAGCAGAGTCTCTCGGAGTCTGCGCTGCTGCAACCAGCGGTGCTTGCTGACACTCTTTAAAAGAAAAAAACACAGGTACGATGTCTGCAAGGTCCGCGGGCCGCCAAGGAAGGCTTGCCAGGCTGCTGGCGGCCCGCGGGCCATACTATGAGTACCCTCGATGTAAAGCTTCCATCTAGGCACTAAGGTAGGGGGTCTGCTGACAAAGCCCAGAGATCTTCTTTTATATAATAGACACCTTACCAAGGGGAGGGTGGTTAGGCCTTATAGTCCTTTTTCCACTGTCTATATATAATTACATCCCCCTTTATATTCTATGGAATTGTAACAATGCTAATTGTTCTAAGTTTATGCATTTCGCTGCTGGTAGTGGCTCGTATACTGCATTATAGAGCACGATAGTTAAAATAAATATTTTGAACTATAACCATGACTCTGACCATTCTTATTGTTGACAAGTACGAGTGAGCGAACGAAAGGGTATGTCTTGCTACCGCGATTCCTGAGAGAGTCGGGAGTGTTGTGTTCTGCGTTGTCTAATCATTTGTAGCTTCGTGATTTTGGAGAACGAATGAGACACTATAGCTAGTCGGTTTTGGGATTTTGGGTACTAAGGTGGTAGGTTGGTACACCCCTATACACCGAGGTCCTGTTTTCCTGCGCATAGTTCTGTGTAGGTGCAGAATCTCCACAACAGGCTGGCTTTGGGCTTCTCTTTAACAGTCTTTTGGGCACTTTTCCTAGATCTCACATGATCTGCTACCTCATTGTATCAGGAAAAGTGGAGGTGGTCGAAAAGCTGTCCTATGGCCTCCATGTGCTTCTGATAGTGTGGTATTTGAGATTGGTCTTACTGTTTCCTTCAGAGGGTGTGTATTAGGCATGGTGTTATTTGACTGATTGCTAGGCCTGATACAAGGGTGAGCACATTCTTGTTTTCTAATCTCACACAAAGCTGGGATGAACTCTTACGGGCTCCCTTTTCCCTCTCACTCCCTCTTCCTCGGACCATGTCTTTTCCTGGGTATTCGGAACTGCGTTTCCTGGCTTTGACCAGGGGCTTCTAACCGGCGCCACTCTTCTGTCATTATTCTGGAGGGGCATGACCCGGAAAACAGGCTTTGGACACTTTGAAAACTTTGAGGGAGAAGGGAGGAAAAACATTGCTGCATGGGGAATCTGGAGGTTAAGGTCAAGGACTTGTCAAAATTCGTCTAAGTAAGGTGTTGGACTGGAAAAGTTGTTTATTCGGGCGGACCTCCCCTCCCAACTGATGCGGCACCGTGCTGTGCTTTGCAACCAGTCGGATCTTACGTGGTGGAGGTTATGGGATCTTCACTCTCCTGAGCGTACTGGAAAGCTGGTTCCAGACACTGGAGGACAGCTTATTTTTGGAACTTAATGCCTTGAAGGAATTTTGGTCCCGGGCTGGACGCTGAGAATGTGGTCCTTTCGAATTGGTAAACGGAACCCGTCCCAATTGACTTGAGGGTGCAGGGACCTGGGTGCCGGCTTTTAAGGACTGGACGGGGAGTCGCCCTGCCCCCTCGTCAGACTGCCGTCCCCCTGGGGTGTGGTCAGCCATCCCCACCCTGGGGGATCAGCAGTAGAGTGGGGCCTACGCTCCCGCATGCACCCTGAATTTTGAACTCTAGTGAGGATACCTGATCGACATAGCACGTTCAGCAACCCTGAATACCCAAACGCAAGTAAAGGCTTGAATTCCTAATGTGTCTCATTGGTCCTTCTTTTGAGTTTTGGTACTATGAATTATGAGGTGCATATGAAATGAATGCTACGCATTGGGGGTTTTGACTTACTGCACCTTTGGGTTCTGTGTTTATGCAAAGGCATTGCCTCCTAAGACAGTTACCCCTCCCTGCCGCGGTTGTGGCCCCGGTCCCTCTTGGGCTTGAATTCCTGTCTGTTGTTGCTGTTGCCACACGTTTGCTCAGCTACCTGATCCCTGTTGCGGTGGTGCGGTAGCTGACTGACTTCCCTGGGGCTGTGTGTAGGGTGCATTCAGGTTCCCCTGGGCTTGGTTTTGTGGATGGGGGTTTTGTTGGGACTGGCCTAGGTTTATCGGCCTCTGTTCGTGATATGCTATTAGCTGGCATCGGTTGGCCATGTGGCCCATTCTGTGGCAAAAGTAACATTCTCTAAGGTCTGGCTGCTGCCAACCTCCCTGACTTCTGCCGTTATAGCTAGGTGGAAATCCTTCGGGGCTTTGTGGTGGAATCTTCCTAGTAGGTCACTGATTGAGAGGTGCTTGTGACTGCCTGCCCATCTTGTGCTCAGATTCCCTCCGTGCGTGATTGACGGGGATTCTTTCTTGTGGTGGTTTTCTATTTACCTTATGTGCTGTATTTCCTACAGTGGCTATGCGTTCGGGTACCCTATCTGACAGCGGAAGGGGGGCTTCAGGCATGGGGTACGCACCGCATAGTGCCAGGCAGCCTCACCTGCGCCACTTCCCCACGAGTGAAGGTGGTGGCAGAGGCTGGATTCTGAGGTCTTAGAGGCATGTATGTTTCGACTGTCACCACCATTACTCCTGTGTGCTTTACCCTGCTTCCCGCCTAGCCTCAGGTTGCCCAGCAGGCGTGTGCTTGTCACAGTCCCAACTTTCTTCCTCCTTCATATCTTATTGACTCCTCGAGGTCTTCGTCTTTTTGGCTGTCTCAACTAAGAGGCGGTCTGCGTGGCATGCCCACTTTTGAGCAAATTCACATAATTCAAAGAAATTTTCCGTATACTCCAAGACCGCCTCAGTAAGGGGGGTCTGATTAGTAGGGATTGTCCTTGCCCGTGTATATGCAATGTGGGAGTGTTTTAATGGCACAGGCTCTAGGGAAGGAGATCCTAGGGAGAAGCAGGCTATAGTTTCATCATCAGCAAATTGGATGGGCCTTCTGGACTTGTTCATCATGTCTAAGCCTAGTATAGTAGCCTGGGGTGAGGGAAAGTATAATAACTGTTCCCTCACCCTATCTCCCTACCTCTAACTCGAGAGGCTCCGTGAAGGGGATCCCTGTCGCCGTGCCTGAGAACCTTGTACAACTGCGGTATTTCTGGATAAGGGGACTATCCCTTCCCTCAGGCATGACCTCATCACCCCCGTGTCTATTAGGAAACTGTATGGGGCGTTGTTCACAAGTACTGTGATGGTTGGATCTGTCTCTGATCGGTCTAGGGTGGAAAGTAGGCTGTGTTTGTGTTTGGGAGCCTCTTCTGCTTCTGGCATCGATTCCCAATTGTCCCCCTTGGTCAGCTGGGCCAACCCTGCAGCCTCATTATCGCCATCGGATCCCAGAGGGCTGGGGCCCTCACCCTCGCTAGTTGGATCAATGTACAGACCAGCAATGAGTCTCCCTGTCATTCGGTTGTGTTCACCTGTCTTGGTAGCAGTGCGCATTCTTTGCGCCGGTGGGGTTTGATAGTCTGAACATATTGGACGGGGGTTTGAACTTTGGGGAGCTCCAGCACTGGACTTGGGTGGTGCTGGGATTGCCAGGGCCTGCTGGCCTGTTAGATTCTCATGCTTGGACCTAACAGTTAGTTGTTCGGTAGGGGACCCTCCGGCTCCCTCAACTGGCAGGTTGGTTATATCCTAATGCAGGGATAGCTGGCATCGGGGAGAGCACCTCCATACCTGCATATGGCGGGGGAGGTGCGGACGAATTGCTTATTGTCTGTGGGATAGGATTGTTGGTCTGGGCCTCCTCAAAGATGGCCCACAGCTCCAATAGTGCCCCTCTCCTGTCCTTCTTCTGACCTGCATATTTGGTCCATATGTGTGTCCTCGTGTTCGATTATGTTAGTGTCAAAAGTTCCCTCCTTTGGCTAGGGAAACGCGTGCACCTTTGTCTGAGCGTGTCATTTGTGGCAATACTTACTAAGTGTTTTAGCGTGTGTTAAGAGCATGGTTTGCAGGTGTTTTAGTGGCACATCCATGATAAGTTGGATGGTTTTTAAGGGACAGATGCACACTGGTTTTTCTGGTTTAGGTAATCTTTAAATTCTACTCTGGTTGTGGGGAAATATTATACACGGGGATTGCTTGTTCTAACAACTTACTATGAGCACAACGCTATTTACAGATGCATCACAAATAGCAATTCGTATGAAGGGTCACAACCTAGAAGAAAGTGCAATTTTTAAAACGTCATGAAATTTGGCAGAAGATAGTAGACTTTAATTTGATGTGATATACCAACTATGAGAAATAGCAACACCTTCATATAGCACATTGAGACATCGACGAAGCACAAAACCCAAACAAAATACAGTTGCATTAATTTACCAGCACAAATATAACAAAAAAGAGGAGAGGGGTCCTTCTCTACCAAAGGGATGGGACACCAGAAATAATACAATTAAAAGAACAAATAACCTTTGGGATTCTTCAAAGCATCCACATACACACTTCTTTCATACCATCATATGCCCAAATCACCAACAATTGAATAGTAACCAAACGATTACCATATAATGTGTTTTTATTTGATCAAATTGTTAAAAATTTATACAAAAAATGTAAATATACAATTATTAAAAAGCACATATAAATCTTCATATATTAAAAACAATACATTTAAACAAACAAGGGAGAATCTCACAATTAGGAACATATGTATGAGGGACCTATGACTGGGTGATTGTTATAAATAAGATTTTAATGGATTTCGTGGCCATAACTCCAGTGGCGGTATGAAAATGAGCTTTTAACACAAGTTATAGGATTACAGGGAAGATTGATTCAAATCCCTATAAATAGATGTCCTTTTGCAAGATAAACAGAGGAACATATGTAAAAGGGAGTTTGAAAATATATATTGACTTTTGGATGCTTATGGAAGAGGAGACTCCAGTGGGGAGAACCTAGATTCCCCGACATTCTACTAATTATAATTGATTACTGTGTTGGGAGACACCATAATAGAATTGTAAGCCTGAGGAAGGTGGTTTACTATATTACACCACCGAAACGCGTCGCCTTGTACCTTTGAAGTCGCCCAAGTTACACTGGCTCCATCAGGAGAATAAGGAAGTGTTTAGAGTGTTAAAATAGTGACTGCAATATCTGTCTTTCCTTATTTGGTGTGCGACTTCTGACCAAGTTGGTCTAGGATTTTTTTAATTGTGAGATTCTCCCTTGTTTGTTTAAATGTATTGTTTTTAATATATGAAGATTTATATGTGCTTTTTAATAATTGTATATTTACATTTTTGTATAAATTTTTAACAATTTGATCAAATAAAAACACATTATATGGTAATCGTTTGGTTACTATTCAATTGTTGGTGATTTGGGCATATGATGGTATGAAAGAAGTGTGTATGTGGATGCTTTGAAGAATCCCAAAGGGTATTTGTTCTTTTAATTGTATTAATTTACCAGCACCACATCATCAAATAACATCAAATATACCTTGCATCAATTTAAACACTACAATGAGAAAAATCCTGATGGAGAAAAAACTATGACTTTGTCAAAAATACCTTCGCCTGTTCCTAGCGCATGCTATCCTGTGACCAGGGGAAGCCCTGCGCAGTACACAGGACTAAGTGAGCCCAATAGTCTGTCATTCTCGGCTCCAAGACAAAGCTCTCAAAAAGATCAATAAAAGGCAGCATTGGTTAAAAATGGTAAGACTTTCCCTTTAAATATTTGCATTATTTTTTGTACGTCTCTTATGGCTATATTTTTCATACTGGAAAGAGTAAATACTCCGATGTGGAACTCTTGTCTGCTACCACTCATAGACTTAAAGCACGAGCCCTCTGAATTGTGCATTAATCAGCGATTCACCAGGTTTCAATCAAAAGGCAATGCTGGCAGGGCTGCCTCCAGTCTTAGACGATTCCTGTATGAGATAGAAGCAGAATTCTAAGTAACGGTATTTCGTTTCTGGTACATTTTCTTTGATGTTTTTATTAAAAAGCGTATAACAATAAGGCCAGAGCCGCTATCACAGGGGACCAAGATTCATTTCTTTTACTGGTTTTGCTTTCTGAAGACATTCATCGCCTGTTTTTCAAGACTATGGGCTTACTTTCTTGGAAGGCTTCTTTTTTTTCTTTCTTTTTTTTTTAAAGGATGAGGCAATTCTAGGCTTTGCAGGCATTTTCAGAAGATAATTAACAGGTCACAGTTTTATGAGATGTCTCTTTGTGCCTCTTATGTGAGATCCCTGTGACAGCCGCAGCAGTATCACTTCCCATTCTGGCTCCTTTCCCGTTGAAAGGAGCGTAATGTAATCATTCCAGCCAGAAGTAATGGGCACATGTGCACAGTGAGAACATTCAAAGGACAGCATCTTCAGAAGTGCTGCCATTGCAGCCTACAGTGCATCCTCTTTAATGGGCCTCGGCAGCCCAGGGGCAGGGCAGACGCTTCCATCACACACGTCACTGGCGAGTAATATCCCAAGAGCTTTCTGCTACTGACAGGCCCAAGTCTGGATTGTCACTGAGCCTCGAGTACACGATGTTTATGTCCAGCTTGGCGCTCTGGTTCTTTGTGGTGCTATAATTGTTTACGAATTTCATTTGCATCTTTTGCACCAGTGAAATCTGATAGGTGACTTTCGCAGAATGGCCCAATATGAAGTGTGGTGGTCAGATTAGGGACAGTATCCGTTTGTCTTGTAATACAGCTCTTTTATGACACAAGTTGCTCACCTCTCCACCCTCATCCATTTAGGTCTCCGGTTAGCACTATTTTGCTCGTGCCCCTGTTGTATACTTTTTTTACGTTTTTACTTGTAAAATTTAGGTTTTTATTCGGTTTTTATTACAAACCAGAGAACAGGTACAATCATAATATAGCCAATACATTTGTCAAAATTTCATTTAACAAACAGGCCAAAATGCATTGCGTTCATCTAGCGCTTTAAATGGACAGGTAATCACAGGCAGTGAGTACCTGCACTTTTTTAATTTTAAAGGGAAAGTACCTGTACTTCTCTGCAGGGGTGCAATATTTTAAATGGGGTAGTGTCGGCACATCTCAGTAGCAAACAGGTACTCTGGGATAGTGGGTACCTGCACTTTTCTATTTCCATTTCAAGCACTGCTCCCGGAGAGTCCGCCATATTGCCCCTCACTTAGGAGAGTTCAGCCCCCGCACTTTGAGTGATACTATTTGAACCACTGTAGTGTTAGAAAGGGACACCAGAATGCGCCGCAGGACTCTGGTGTTTGCATCATTGTGAGGTGGACACCACATTTCCCCCCTCCCTGTCCCCAAAACGAGATGTGAAGTGAAAACAATAGTAAACAAAGTACCAGCCAAAGTAGAGGAGGAGAATCTCCTCCATGGATCGATGGCCATGGGTAAAGACCTCATCTTTTTATGTCTACTGCTGACATCAATCAAGGACAAGTGCGCCCAAACCATTGCCTACATAGTGTATTTATTTATCCTGATGTTCATGATTTTCTTGAAGGGTGGAATAATCCTCAAGATGAGGCAATAGTTTCCTCTCTGGATTGTGTCCTTGACTGTGACATAGTCTGAAATGTTAAGGTGTAAGAATAAGCTATAGAGGATGGTACAGGAGTATCCCCTGTAGAATACAGATACAAAATGGTTCAAGGAATACAAAGGTTTGGGCTAGGAGTAAGGAGGGAGTAACAGTGAGGGGTTAGGATAAGAGTTAATGTATGTCTATGTACAATTCTCAAATGTAGTGGTAAAAATGTACTGTTTTACCGCTACATTTTTGTATTTTCCATAAACTATGTGTTATCCACAACAGTTTTACTTCTACATTTTTACCTCTACTTTTTGCAGTCTTACTTTCTGTATTCTAGTTTTTTTCATTCAAATTCTTCACTTTGCCCGACTTGTCTGCTGAGGAAGCATATTATGTTCTCTAGCATCTCTACATTTTCCTGATCACTCTACTCTGTCCTTAGCTGCAGTCATCATTCATTCTTTGACTCCATGATCACAAAGTACTTTTTTGATATCTAAAAATAATTTTCATGCCGCCTATTAGGCTTGGAAAATAAATGCTGATTCCTTACTACTGCTGGTATCCACTTTCTCTCAACATGCTCTACTGCAGCTGCTTTACAAAGATCGCCATATTCATTATCTTGTTTCTTCTATCCCGAAAGTACGAATATCATTCCCTAAGGAACATCCCACCAGGTCTTCCGCCTTGGCTTGCATTTGTACCTTTTAAAATGGCAAAGAAAGCTCTTATGAACTTGAATGTTTTACTTAATTATCCTGATAAGCTGTGCTTAATTTGAGCTGGTGGGGACCACCGGCACATTCCTCTGCATTGGGCATTTATCAGGAGCAGGAGAGGGAAAAACACACAAAACGGAAAGAGGGAGGCAGAGACAGACGGTCAAATTACAAAAAAGAGAAAGCAGTGAGATAAAGGGGGAGGCGGATGTATGTATCTGGTTGTGGGTTAAAGAGGCCTCAGGTGGATTTAAGATTGTGCAGCTTTGGTTTCTGATGCACCGACATTTTCTAGTGCCAGCCGTGGGCTTCTGAGCAGAGCTTTGGGCACTGGCGCTGCACTCATTACCCCCAGGTCCCTCCAGTCCTCGTCCCATTCCTAACAAAGTGGAGATGACCATCTCCGCGACAGAAAAAAAGAAAAGGAGCATGCTGGGATACCCAATCCACTCCCTCCCACTGGGAGTACATAAGCGGTACCAGCCCAGCATGCAGCCTGTTCTTTTTTTCTGTCTTCCGACAGAATGGGACGTGTTGGACTTACCTGCTGGTTGCTTCGCTGGACGTCTCGTCGGGGCTGCTGGGCTGTCCTCGCTGTCCTCTTTCCGCGTTCTCCTGGCCTGCCGGGCTTGCCAGGAGTCGCGTTGGATTTCGCCCGGCCCTTTGCGGCTGGGGCGCCGTTCCTCCCGGTCATTTCCGGGTTGCAGTGCGCGTCTCCCTGTGGCTTGGCCGGTCTGGGGGACGCGTGGCTGCGGCTGTTTGGCGGGTCCAGGGACTCTGCTGGGCGATGTTCCTGGTCCTCCTGCCTGGCGTTTGGTTTCCTGCCGTCCTCCTGGTGCCCCTGCTGCTCGGTTGGGTCGCTCCGGAGCTGGCCTTGCTGTGGCCTCGGCGGCCGTTTTTGGCGGCTTGCTCCTACCGGCGCTGGTTCCTTGGTGCGCGCCTGGGATGGCTGATGGAGGGGGGGCGGTGAGCTGGTGGTGCGCTCTTCCTGCCCCCTTGGTGAGTACCGCGTAGCGGTTTTCATTTTGCATTTCCAGTGAGTTGCGTCGGAGGAGTATTAAATGCTTTGCGGCACTGACCTAGGAGCTTTGGTGGCAATTGGATGGTGGCATGGGACCTTGATGGGAATGACGGGACTTATGGGAGTCATTCCTACGCACCCGGCATCTAGTGCATCCATTTCGCGGTGTGACGGCTACCACCGTTTCCTCTAGCGCCTTCCATCTTCTCCCCTCACAGGTGGATTTCGGCCTCGGGACGCAGACCTTCTGATGCGTTAATGGTATCCGGGTGGTGGCGGGGGCCCGTGCCTGTCCTGCCAGGTGGTTGTGTGAGTCGTTGCTCCGCAACCTGCATCCCGCTCATGCATATTCGAGTCCTGCTTCCCCATACGTTCCTGTTGCAGGTCCATATGCCTCTTTTCTGTGGGTTGTTTGTTCACCCTACGACCATTCGGGCCTGTCCGCTCCTGTTCTTGTCTGGTCTCCATATTTGCTGTGCTTCTGCCCTGGTTGGTGCCTTGGTGGGGGACCTCCTTGGGGTTCCTGGTGCTGTTGGTGTCCGGGTGCTTCCTTGGTTGTCCAGCATTTCTGTCTTGTCTTCCGGTGCCTCCTTGTGGGCCCCTGGTCTTGTCTGCTTTTGATGGTGGACAGGGTCCGGTCTGGCTCTTTCCTGGTTGGGAGTTCGCCTGGGTGTTCTTGGGTTGATGGGCTTTTGCTCTTTCCCTGGGGTTCGCTTGCGGCCCTGGCTGGTATGTCTTCCCCCTTGCTTCTGGTTGCTGCCGCCCTGTGCGCCTGGACCTCTGGGGGTTGCCGGGGTTTGGTCCCGGAGGCCTCCTCCTTGCGGGTTCCTTGCTTTCTTCCAGTGCTGTTGGTTCCCCTCCTCCTCTGGTCTCTCCAGGTGCTGGTGGGTTCCTGTGGGGGCTTCTCTTTGCTGGCTCCTGTTCCTGCGTGTTGGCCCTCTGTGCTTGCTGGTTGCGTGGGGTATGGGTCAGTTTTTTGTCTCGGTCCGGGGCCCTTGTGTCTCCGGCCTATTCTCTACCTCCGCTGCCCCTGCTCCTGGGTTCTTGGCAGTCCTTGGGTTCCCTGTCCTGGGCCGTTGTTTCCCCTGTCAATACCCTCTTTTGGGGTTTTTTTGCCTGGGGGGGGGAGGTCCTTCGGGGCTTCCTCCATGGGATGTGTGTTCCCGGGCCTTTTTGGCTTTTGGCTGGCTCAGCGCTCGTTGATGGTTGGCGTCTGTGCTGGGGTCGGTCCCTTTGGGACTGCTGTTGGCCTGTCCCCTTGGTGCTTGCCGCCCGTCGGTTTCTGGCTTGCTGGGCTTTCTTGCTGTACTGGACTGCGGCCTTGGCTTCTGTTCTTCCTGCTGCCCGCCCTATGGTTTGGCCGGGTCGGTCCTGGTTCCTCCCGGGTGCTGTCTGCTTGCTGTGCCTTGGCTCGCTTTGAGCTGTGTCTCCCAGGGTTTGTTGGCGTCTTCTTGTGGCCTCTTTGCTCTGTCCTCTGGGCCTCCGGCCGTCCTGCCCTTCGGGCTTGTGTTGTCCCTGATCGGCCCTGGTTGGTGCCTGTTTGGGGTGCGCCTGGGTTTGCCTGTTGCTCTGGCCTGTTCTGGTCATCCCTGGTTCTTTTTTTTTGGGGCCTGCTGCCTTGCGGTTCTTGGGCTTCCTTCGGCTGCCTGCTGCCCGTGCGCCCGTTGGTTCCTGCCCTTTGGGGGTTCGGGCCTGGTGCGTGAGTGTCTGCTGAGTCTCTGTGGCCTGGTGGTTCTGGTCTCTGGCTCTTCCTCTGCTGGTTGCGTGTTCGCATCCTGGTGTTTCCTTGCTTATGAGTCATCAGTCTTGCATTGCGGCGTTGTTCTTTGGCCACCTGCGCTGTTGGGCGCTTGTTGCATCCTTCTGGGTGTTTTTGCTTGCCCCCTGCTGGGGGTTTTCTGCCTCTGTTCTGGTGGGCCTTTCGCGTGTTGGCTTGTTGGGCTTGCCTTCGCTCCTGCCGCTCCTTTTGCTCCTGTGGTGGCTGGGTGTCGTTGGTCTTCCTTGGCCTTTGCCTTGGGTGGCCCCTTGTTCTTTGGGTGCCCGGCTCCTCGGCCCTGCCCTGTCTGCTGTGCCCTTTCCCTACTTGTGGGTGTTGGGTGTCGGCCTCCCCTGGTGTGTGGGCCGCTTTGTTGCTTCCTGCTTGCAGTTGGCTTTGCCTCGGGTCTGGGGCTCTGGCCTTTTCCCTTTGGGGGCCTGTTGTTGGGCCTGGGCTCCCCGCGGGCTCTTTTCGGCCTGTGGTGTCTGTCACCCTTGCTCTCTTGTTGGCTCTGGGTGTTCCTGCTCCCCTGGTTTGGGTCTGTTCCCGCTCCCCTGTTGGGTGGTGCGTCTTTGGCTTCTCCGGGCTCCTCTCCTTTGGTTCTGGTGCCTGGGTTGTTCGGGTGCGCTCTTGGGGCCTGGGCTCTGCCTCTGTTGGGTTTGCCCTTGCGGTCCCTGTGGTTGGCCTCCCGTTCCCTTGTGCGTGTGGGTCGCTGGTTCGCCTCTTGGCTGGTTGGGTCGGGCTTTGTGCTGTGGGGCCCTTGTTGACTTGGGGTCCTCTTTTGGTCCCTGCTTGGGTCCTTGCCTGGCCTCTCGTTCTCTTGGATTTTGTCACGGTCCTGGGCTGGTCTTCTGGCCTTTCCTGTGCTGCTCCTTTACGGCTGGATGGGGCTCTGGGTCCGATGTGTGGGCTGCTCTTTGGGTGTCCTGGCTGGGGTTGGCTGCTGTGCCTTTCCCTGGGCCCCTTCTTGTTTGGGGGGTTCTTTTTGCCCCTCCTTCCGGGTCCTGGTGGCGCCGTGTTGTGTGCCTCCTGGCTGGCTGGCCTGCCGGTTTTCTCCAGCTGGCTTCTTGGCTGTTTTGCCCTTCTCCGGCTCCTCCTGGGGTTCGCCTTCGGTGGTTCCTTGGTGTCTTCCTTTCTCCTCCTGGCGGTTGGTCGGCTCTTGGTTGGTGGCGTTTCCTCCTTTCCGGTTCTGGGGTTTGGTTTCCCGGTTCCGTGTTGGGCCTCTGTTGTTGTGTTTCTTGGTTCCTGCGGCTCTTCTGTGTCTCGGCTGGGGTTGGCCTTTGGTCGGTCCTGCCCTGTGGCCCGGTCCTTCTGTGGGTTTCTGGCCTCCCAGTTCCCTGTTGCTGCTGCTTTCGGCTAGGGGTTGGGGCCTTGCTTTGGTTCCCTGCCCTCTTCTCTTCCTGGCTGTTCCTCTGGGTGGGTGCCTGTTTGCTTGTCCGGTTCTCCCCCTTTGCGGCTCTGCTGTTGGCTTCCCCTGGTGTCTTGGGGTGGTCCTGTGGTGGTCGAGTCTTTCTGGCTCTTTTTCTTTGGCGAGCCTCTTCGGTTTCGTCTTCCTTCCCCTCGCTTTTGGGTGTGGTCCTTTGTGGGTTCCTGCGCCTGTGGTTCGCCCTCTTCCCTGTCTTGGGGGGCGGGGGGGGTTCGCTCTCTGTCTTGCCTCTGCTGTGTTCCTTCCTGGGCCTTCGGCCCTGCCTCCTTGTGCGGCCTGTTCTCCTCTGCTCTTGCCCATTGGGCTGGGTTGGCCTGTTTGGTTCCTTGTTGGGTGGCTGCCTGGTGGTGCCTGAGAGGCCAGGCTTCACACTTGGGGGTTTTCTCCCTGGTCGGTTGCCCTTTCTGGCTCCGTTTCTCCTTTTGGGGCGTGCCCGCTTCTCCTGGTCTTCCTTTGGTCGTTCGGGGGGCTTGGTTTGGCCCCTCTGGTTGTTCCCTTGGGGCTTGGCTTTGCATAGGTGGCCCCCTTCTGGCTTGCCTGGGGGGGTTTCTTGTGTTTTTTCTGGTCGTCCCCTGCTGGTTTTGGGGTCTCGGCTCTGTCCGCTTGGTTGGGGGCTTGGTTGGTTGTGTGCTCCTCCTGCGTTTTTTCTCTTTTCTGTGGGCTCTTTTGCCCTGGTGGGTTGCCATTTTTTGGTCTGGTGCCCCTGGAGTTGGTGGGGTTCCGGAAGGCCGGGTTTTCTGCTTTGGTATTCTCCACTTTGTTAGGAATGGGACGAGGACTGGAGGGACCTGGGGTAATGTCCTATTACTTACCGGTAATCTTCATTACTCCTGGTCCCGTTGTCCTCGTCCCATTCCTTACATCCCTCCCTCCCTCCCTGGCGGCCGGCCTTCCGGTTGTTGGCTTGGTATTTTCAGGCTGCATGCTGGGCTGGTACCGCTTATGTACTCCCAGTGGGAGGGAGTGGATTGGGTATCCCAGCATGCTCCTTTTCTTTTTTTCTGTCGCGGAGATGGTCATCTCCACTTTGTTAGGAATGGGTCGAGGACAACGGGACCAGGAGTAATGAAGATTACCGGTAAGTAATAGGACATTCTTTTACAAATTAAACACTGTGTAAGGCAGCTCTCCACAAGGTACAGGGATGCTGTCACCAAGATTGGCCTCTGGACCAGAACATTCTGTAGACAAATGCTCTGATTGGTAGCATCAAAAGCGCCCAACATCAAGATAAAATATCCATATAATGATATGAAAACCCATATGCCATTGGTGTAAGTAGACTTCTTTCTCGACATACTAACATGTTCTTTATACATGGCTATACACTGGAACGCCATACACTGAACTCATGCAAATAGTATTTACAAAAATTCTGCTATGCCATATGCAAAAACACTAAAATGGTGCCTGCCTTTATTACACCGATTCAGCATTGCACACTATGCCACTTACAATGTTGCATGCCTCTCCTCATGCACGTTGGGATGTTTTATGAATACGCAGCCATTTTAGAAGGTAAACTGTCTCTACCTTTCAGTAGATAGCAATGTGTGCTGTCATGTGTCTCTTTGTATGTACATTGAGAAGTTTGACACATCATCCCTCATAACTAAATAAATGTACACTGACCTAGTCTGGTTTACAAGACCTTCCAGATGCAGAGTGCAACTACACCTTGTCTTTCGGTTCGTACAGATACGTTTTTGCCATCATATTTTCTCCATTATTATTAAACTGATATTCGATATTTTGAGACTGGCGTGCCACTCTGCTCCACCTCTGTCTGATACGTCCCTTGAATATTTAATCACTCGGAAAGTCAGAGGGGCATATTCACAAGGACTTATCGCCCAGTTATCGCCACCTTAGCGCATCAAAAGTGGAGACAGATTTATCGCCCCATTCACAAGCGGGTGCAAACTGCAGACATCGCCAGTATACCCGCGATAACTGCCGTAAATTTGATCCCCACGGGTGACACCACCAACTAACCCTAATGAGATGCAGAGTAGGCGTTCCCGTGCAAAAACCCACAAAAACACCACTTTCACAACGAACTGCCAGATCCGCGATGCGAGTCAAAACCACACGATAAGCCGCGGTAGCAGCAGGTATTTAACACCTGCCTCTTGCTGGTGTTAAGCAGGATGACTACCTGCAGTAGGCAACGGAGCCCCACACACAGCCACACCCGAAGAACAACCGACGCCATGGAGCTACTCATCATGCAGCTTGGAGCCCCAACAGGGCCACAACACCCACCGCCACCACCCTCCGGACTACCACAGAGGCAGCGCAGAGTAAGACAGCGAACCTACCAAAAACGCACTAGTCTCACAGACCTAACGTCCTAGGAAGTCATTGCCCACTACAGGCTTAAAAGGACAACCATCCTCCGCATCATGACCCACATCGGCCACAGGCTGACGGTCCCAACACAGCGGACAACCAACATCCCTCCGCAGACAAAGCTGCTGGCTGTGCTGCACATGTTGGCCTCTGGTACCTTCCAACCAACAACGGCCAGAGTCGGAGGAGTCTCACAGCCAGCCCTATCAAAGTTCCTCACACCTGTCCTGGATGCCATCATCAGCTTCATACCCCAGTACCTTCACTTCCCCCACACTGCGCAGGAACAGCTGGAGACCAAGCAAGGCTTCTACGCCATTGCTAGATTCCCACACGTGTTGGGGGCCATTGACTGCACACATGTCCTACTTGTGCCCCCTGCGGACACTGCATACATCTACCACAACAGAAAGCACACGCATTCCATCAATGTGCAGGCAATAGTGGACCACCGGGGAATGTTCACCAATGTCGTCGCAAACTACCCAGGCAGTGTGCACGATTCCTACATCTTCCGACAGTCCATCATCAACCAGCGCTTCCAGGATGGCACCTATGGAAATGCACTGCTCGTTGGAAAGTACCAAATCAACACACCACACACCTCAAAGCCACCATCACACAACACACAACTGTGGGAATGCACACGTGACCAAACCACATACAACATGTCAATCAACATGCCCACCTACCAGACACGACAACACAACTCCATTGGGATCCTGGGCTTCCCATGTACACAAGCCAGCTATATCATGGCACCACAGCCACACAACAGCTGAACGTGTGGAGAGTCGGAAAGCAGGCATGTGCGAAGGAGGCAAGTGACCCATGAATGGGAATGTACACAACGACAAGTGTGGCGTGAATGTGCTGGACAGACCTGGGTATGCAAACCACAGATATGTCCATGCAGACATTAACTGCTGGTGTCTGGAGAGTAGTGAACAGTGGACGCAACCATGTCACCCCAGCCTGTGGGTTAGATCGCGGAAATGTCGTTCGCTGCGTCCCCCCCTGTGTGCGTGAGTGTAGTGGGTTGGCCCGGCTTACGCCAGGCCTGCGCAGGGGTGTGGATAAAAACACCTTGGCGCTGAGCGTGGTGCTCTCCCAGAATGGCCAACATCACTGCCAGGGCGGCGCCTCTCAGCCCGCCACGAGGCTGACGCCGTGAGCAGCGGGGCCTGCGAGCCTGTGCACCTGCTGCACCCCAGGCCGCTGATACCCAGACCCGGCTTGCCCGCCCCAGCGCTCCAAGGCCGCACTGCTCACCTGCCGACACTGTCGTGTGTCAAAGAGGGCCCACCACGTGCCGGTGCTAGCTCCAAGACCCATGCCCGCGACCTTGGCAGCCTCCTCAGACCATCGCTGTACTCCGTGACACAGGCCCCCAGTAGTCCTCATTCGTTGACATACTCCACCGCTGCAGCTGGCCTACACTGCAGTCCAGTATGTCCCACATCTAGAACTGAGTCTTCATTAATCAATGGCAGAGTTCATGCCAGTGAACGCAGGGAGAGGAGTGAGAGAAAGATGCGTTTCAGTCCGGTGGAAACACGGATCACCATTACGGAGGAGGTCGACCACTAGCAAGGACTGACCTGGTGCCACTAACCCTGTGTGCCGTGAGTCACCATCAGCCTCCGGCAGAACATTGTTGGTGTCTGAGCCTGTGGCCTGGGGGTTGTCATCAGCAACTGGCAGGTACGGACTTGGTGTTTGGCATGAGTCTGTGGCATTCATATCCGCCATGTTGCTGGACACAGCTGGTATGTGCCCTCTGCATCATGCCCTGGGGGTACACCTCCCACTCTCCCCCGAGACACTCCACGAAAACCACCTTTGATACATACGAGACCCTGCTCTGCCCTCATGACCCTAACCCAGTGTCCCGCAAGTCAGCGTCCCGTGGCGGTAGGCCCGTGTCGGCCGCTGTGCATCCGGGGCCACTAACTCTGTGCAACGCAAGTCATGGTCCCTTGCTGTTCAAACATTGCATTCCTGAGTGCCTGATGACTGTTGAAGTTGTTGCCAGCACCAGCTACTCCCTGAGGGCTGGCTTACACTCACCCCACACACAGGCAGCACAGGCGTCACTGGACTAGTGGGCCTGCCAACACATCATGCCGAACCAAGTATTAACTCTTTTCTCTCTGCACTGTCACAGGTGATCAAGGATATGCACTCTGCCCTTGGATGATGACACCCCTCTGAGACCCGAACACACCCGCCCAGAGGCAGTACAATGCAGCCCACATACGCACCAGAGGCATCGTGGAACGCACATTTGGCGTGTTGAAGTCACGTTTCAGGTGCCTGGACGTCACAGGTGGAAGGCTCCTGTGCAGGCCAGACATCGTGTGTAAGATGATCGTTGCATGTTGTGTGTTGCACAACATCTGTGTACGCACTAATGCCCCATGGATCCAAGTTCCAGAAGTAACGGACGATGATGAGGACGATGGGGCAGGTGGCCCACATCCCACTGCAGCTGCGGCAGGAATAACCCGTAGGAACACCCTCATTGCCAATTTCTTCACATGAGCACGTCACATTGTGGCCGTCCCTGGCAATCATGGGACAGTACAAAATGTCCACAAGCACAGCATGTGTGAATAAAAAATATTTGCAGGTTACAGGTTGTACTTGTACATTGTCATGTCACAGTTTCCTGCTGTGCCAGATGTGATTGGCCATGTTGTGCACATATGCGGCACCAGTTGTGTCCTGTGTTCTGTTGTGGAGGTGTTGCTGTTTGTACCACGATGTTGTCAATGTCGAGGTACACTTATTCTTATGTGCGTATGCTGCACGGTGGGTGAGTCGCTCCTGCGGCTCTGATTTGGCTGCCACTTATCCCTTTCATGCGGTCTGCCTTTTCGTTCTGTGCTTCCACAGTGCTGAGATGTTGCAGACTTGTGCTCTTTGTCGAGTTGGGCATGGTTTGTCCACAGATTTGTCGTTGACGTCAGGGGTTGTTTGTGCAGGTGGTTGTGTCTGAGTGTGACCTACTCTTTTCCGGTTGTGGTCCGCACTCAGCCACCTCAGTGTCGTGCCGTTAACATTGTCATGATGATTGGACTGCAGCCATACTACTCGTCATGTGGTGTCTCTTGCATTGTCAGTGTGGCTGACGTATATGCATGTTTGCTGTGTTTCGCACGTATACATGTGTTGGTTGTGTGATTGTTGATGTGTTGGGTGGGTGCCCCTTTGGGCACATGGTGTACGTGGGACTACTTGGTGGTGTGCCATTGTGCCCATCTCCCCCCGTCCCCCCACTGCTGGGTCGGTACGCACCCTGTTGATGTAGTGTCGGGTCATGTTGGGCAGTGTCCGGATCCCCAACTCCTGTCACCGTCTCCCGACTGATGACTGTGGCCACCATCTTCTCCATGTCATTCAGCTCCTGGTGTTCTGCTGGCCCCCCTCCTCCGAAGTGCGTTGCTGCTTTCGTGTTGGCAGCGAGTTTCTGCTTGGTTTTGCCATTCACATCAATCCAGCGCCTCTTGTCCTCTTCCATTGTCCTCCTCGGTGCTGCGACGGCATTCACATGGTCCGAGTTGGTGTGCCATCTTAGCCTCTTTGTTGCCAATGACAGGTTGGAGGTGACGTCCAGTTGGTGGTGGTGTTCTATCTCATCCGTGACGATAATCGTGTTTTCCTGCAGACTGTACCCCGTCTTTCTCTTCTCATTGCCCTTCCACGACCCCTGGATTTCTGGGTGTTCCTCCGTGGGGATTGTGGGGTTCATGTTGTCCTCTGCAGTCGGTCAGGGTGCATCCGTGGTACTCCGCAGTTCATTTCCTTTTTAGTGGCATTTTTCGTATGCTGTTCTTGTGCTTTTTCCCGCATTACGCGTGGGTATTGCTGGCCTCTCGCTGGTTATCACTGTTTTCTTATCGCGTTTGGGCCCATCGCGTCTTTTTACGCGTTGGGGTTTGTGTTTTTATCGCCGTCGCAGTGGTTGTATCGCGGACATTGGCCGCGGTTTCGGGAGGCTATCGCATGGTACCGCCGTGTTGTGAATTCCACGTTAACACAGGGTTATTTTCCCGCGATAGACTGCGATGTGTGAAGTTGCGTTAACATTTTCTGGAGATGTTTAGCGCACGTTCTTGTGAATATACCCCATAATGTTTTAGTGACTCTAGTGTAGGCATTCATGACCACACAAGTTTGGCATGAAAACCACCGAGTGCTCACCAAAATGATGCTAGAGATTCAAGCACAACATACTTTTGTTTCTGTAAGAGAATTGCATATTTCTTGAATCTTTGTGTTTGTTTTTAAAACATTGTTGTAATACTCAGTTTGTTTCACTTTCACAATGCGCAGAACTTTTTATTAGGTTTTTGGAGAAATAGACTGGACACCACAAAACATAATCCAACAGTAAGTGACCTTGTCAATAAAGTGGTTTGGTAGGTAGTTGATAAATTAAGTCCAACAAAATATTTCCATTTATAATGCTCCTTGCTCTCAAAAAGCCCTAGGCAGGACAGCTACTTAATGGGTGAAACACGTTTGCTATTGTTCATTTTGTTTATAACAAATGCATTTGTTAAAAAAAATTATACACGTTTACTTATGCCACTGGATTTCCATATCATTACACCGTGGATATTTTATACTGAATCCGACGCTCTCTCTGCTACCAACTTGAACCTTTGTATCATTAAGGACATACTTTTATACATTATTGCATGGTTTGGTCCATTATCTTCAATTGAAGATGTCCTCCACTGTGCCCCTTCCAACCTGTTGCTGTGTTCATCAACTCACAAAATGCTATGTTCCATTTTGCATTGTTATGCATCCAATTGTATGCCAATCCTGTCAATCTCAGTTTACAGATCCATAAAAATACCTTTTACTTATACCTGCAAGAGGTTCTGTGTCAAAACAACCTCCATTCATTCCATATTGCCTATTTGGGCATTCTGCACCCTTAGGACAGTTTGGCTTGTTGTTTGTTGTCCTTTACCATGTTACTGTTGCGTAATCAGGTGGAATTTCATCCTCTAAAACACAGAGACAAGACCACACTTGTCAGACGACCAATCATTATTTCATCAGTAATACTAGTGGAAGGATGATAAAAACAAACATAGAACAGTAGATTTTAGCTTGTATCTTTTTAATCACAAGGATTTTCCTGCTTTTTTTAGGGTTTTAGAAAATAGGAAAAGGAGGGGAACACCTCCCTGTAGTCACCCATTTGCCAAGGAATGGATTTCTCCTCAGTCGCGTGCATCCTACTTTTCCTCCGAAGAATGTTTCTTTTAGGAGGAAGGTATAGCAAGATAGAGAGACCTTTCGATCCTTTTCTGAGTCTGATAGTTTTGTAACACAATATGTATGTAGTTTGTGGTGACAACCATGCTCACCGTAGACAGATCCAAAGCCCAGCAGCAGTCCAGGGGATAGTTTGGTAGATATTATCTGCTACTGCAAAATATCAACCCCGTTCCTCTATATGGTCACCGAACTCCTTCGTGACTTGCAATATCCTATAATATATGGTACCGGGTGCTTTATTCCATTTCGCATACAGTCATATATTTTTTTTTTTTTATACATTGTATCTCTTACCCATGACGGTGTCAATGCAGTTTGCAAGTATTAACCAAAGCTGTCTAGATTTCAGTTACATAGAACTGTGATAAACAGAAGGAAAGAAGGTATAAATAAAAACCATTATAAGGAGGCAAATGTGTTTACAGAAGGAAGTGGTGACAGTGTTACAAAGTGTGCCAAATGGCTGATACGAGTGAATGGGAGAAGGGGGTTCAAGTGAATAGGAATGGGTGGAAGATGGTATTAGGAAAGGTGAAAAGTCTTCACATTTTTTTGACATTGAAGTAGGCTTTCTTGGCATCTTAGTACATAATGTAGAGCGTTCCAGAAACAGGGAGCAGGGTATGCAAAATATTTTATCTCAGCAGTGTGAGATAGAAACTTTTTAAGGTTGCCTGTAGGACGTCTTGGCTTCAGAGATGTGTGTTAGCATTGGATGTTTATAACACATAGCAGAGGTAACTTAATTTTGACCTCTAGGGGTTATCAATGAAGTTCTGTTTCAACTGGGATTATGTGATGTGCCATTTTCCAACAACTCCTTTTATTAAGATATGACTCAAACTGTTGAATGGTGCCAGAATGAATACATAACCAAATTATGTTTGTTTTATAAGGGTTTCAGTCTTTGTAAAGAGTGGACAAAAGGTCTAGTTGAGTTTATGACCAATGTGTGTGTTCATGGAAAGGAGAAGATCAAGGCAGAAATCAAGGAGTTTGACGTCTTGGCCAAGTACTGAGGAAAACTCATCAACTTACAGTTCTGTTAACCAGGCAGAATTGAACTTTAATCAATGGTGGTGTAAAATGAGGAGAAAGTTGTCTTTTCTTGGTTGAGCTTGAAAAATTTGGAGGCATTCATGCCTAGAGATTTAGATCATATGGCTTGAGTGTGAAATTGTCATGAAAATAGCAGATTTTCTTGTAACTTTAATACTATCAGCACATTGAAAGCAACCAAGTCATCCTTTGAAACTCATAGTGGCTCCATGAACCTGAGTGAATCTTGAGGGATTCCATCAGTAACATTTCTGGATTGAAGCAAGTTTTCTACAGCAAACTATGATTGTAGATGAATAATGTAAACCATCTGAGGACTAGAGATGAGCAAAGTGGAATCCTATGCTCGCTAAGTCGGGAGACAGACTTTATGCTGTATTTCCCTACTGCCACTGAAGGATGCTCTAACCTTAAATATCATTGAGGAAACATAAATTCACAGCTCAACAGCGGCATACCTTTTATGCCTCTCTGATGTTAATCTCACCCTGGATCTCCTTCAGCAGGAAATAAAATGTACATGGCATCAGTTCAGCAACTGTGATTGTTAAATAATGCACTCACATTCATCAGTGGAGTAAGAATGTACTTGGTGTGGTGCAGTCCCCTTTTATTGCCACTTTTTATTTTTAACTTTGGAATTTTCATTATTTGCAAAGCTGGCAACATTATTTATGGAAAATATCTAAAGATGTGAGTTATTAAACTTCAAAGACTCCAAATTAGGACTGAGTAATTGAAAAACATAAGGATTGCTAGGACTGTGATGAGTTTGGTGATCAGTTGTATCAAAAACAGCCAATACAAAAACAAGAAGGATGAGAGGTAGAAGTTACCATTGTCCATTATGCGATGGAAGTCATCCAACATTTTTATTGTAGCCATTTCTGTAATGCAGGCCAAAAAGATCCTGTTTGATAGGTTGAAAGTAGATTTCCTTTCTTGATGAATATCGTAACTTGGTCCACAAACATATGTTTCCTAAACCAAGGGGATTAGTTGGTGGTCTATAGATGGTTAGTCGTCTGGTGTCAGCTTTCGTTTTTTTCTTTAGTAAAGATGTGTTTTTGGGATGGGGGAGTTTATATGAGTGAGCCAAGATATCATCTTAGAGCAAAGAATTATGCACCAATATGTTTAATAGAACAACTGGATAATATTTTTGATTGCTCTGTGATGGTGTCATCATAGTGTAAGATGGGTTTCAGTGTTTTGGTGATATTAGAGAGTTGTTCTTAGCCCCTTCGCTGCTAGGCCTTCCCGCCCTGTGCTAAGCCTTTTTTTGGCTATTCGCGGTAGTTCACGCTTAGGCCCCTGTAACTTTTTGACCACATAAGGTATCCATGCCAAATTTGTGTCAGTTTCTTCCAACATTATGGGGATTTTAAAGGTACCCAGGGTTTGTGGATTCCCTTGGAGGGGACCCAGAAATTAGCCAAAATACAACTAAATTTAGGTTTTTTTTTTAAATGGGAAAAAAGGGCTACAGGTTAAAGCGTCTGTTTTTTTCCCTGCAAATGGTATCAACAAAGGGTTTGTGGTGCTGAAATCACCATCTTTCCAACTTTCAGGGACAAGCAGACTTTTGTCAGAAAACCAAAAAATTTTACACAGTTTTTGCATTTTACTTTGACATAGCCTATTTTTGCTATTTTTTGTGCTTTCAACCTCCTTCCAGTTAATGGTAAAAATGGGTATGAAAGCAATGATGGATCCTGGAAAGCTATACATTTCTGAAAAGTAGACAACATTCTAAATTCAGCAAGGGGTCATTTGTGTAGATCCTTCAAGGTTTTCTTATAGAAACTAATAGTTGAAAATAGGAAAATTTGAAAATGAGTTAAAAAAAACAGCCATTTGTGCCAACGTTTTCACCTGCAACTTCTTCTAAGTATGACAGATTTTTAAAGCAATATACCGTTACATCCGCTAGAATGTTCTGGTTGTGGGGTTATATAGGACTTGTAGGTACATCAAGAATCCGAGGAACCCAGAGCCAATAACTGAGCAGCGTCTTGCAATGGTTTTTTATTGTGTACCGGGTATATAGCAATTAATTTGGGAAAATATAAACAGGTAAAATCGGTATGAAAGACACCTATATATTTATGAAATGGGAACAAAATATAGAGTTTAGAAACAGTAGCTATTTGCACATCTCCGAAATTGTGGGTTCCCATACCAGCATGTGAATTATAGGACATTTTTCAAAGTGACTTCTTTTTTACACATTGTCTTACATTTAGAAGGCAGAAATGCATCAAAAGTCAGTAGGTAATAACAGTTGCTCTACAATTCTGTGTTCCCCTAAGTCTCCCGATAAAATGGGTAGGTGTATTGCCCGCGACAGGAAACGGCCCAAAATGCAACGTGAACACACAACATTTTCACAGTGAAAACTGACCCTTTTTTTGCAAAGTGCCTAGCTGTAGATTTTGAACCCTAGCTCTGCCCGCACCTAGGGAAACCTATACATTTTTGAAAACTAGACACCCAGGGGAATACAGGATGGGGTGACTTGTCTGGCTCTCACCAGGTTCTGTTACCCAGAATCCCTTGCAAACCTCAAACTTTGTAAAAGAAAAAACATATTTTCCTCAAATTTCTGAGGTGGAAAGTTCTGGAATCTGCGTAGATCCACAAAATTCCACCCACCCCTCATTCCCCAAAGTCTTTTGAGAAAAATGGTACCTCACTTGTGTGGGTAGGCCTAGTGCTCGTGACAGGAAACGGCCCAAAACGCAACGTGGACACACCACATTTTCAGTGAAAACTGACCCTTTTTTTGCAAAGTGCCTAGCTGTAGATTTTGAACCCTAGCTCTGCCCGCACCTAGGGAAACCTATCAAACCTATACATTTTTGAAAACTAGACACCCAGGGGAATACAGGATGGGGTGACTTGTCTGGCTCTCATCAGGTTCTGTTACCCAGAATCCCTTGCAAGCTCAAACTTTGTCAAAAAACATATTTTCCTCACATTTCTGTGGTGGAAAGTTCTGGAATCTGCTTGGATCCACAAAATTCCACCCACCCCCCCATTCCCCAAAGTCTTCCCAGAAAAATGGTACCTCACTCACCTGGGGTTTTGGCCCTGGGCTCGGCGGCCATCTTGGGAAACCTACCAAACCCACACATTTCTGAAAGCTAGACACACTGGGGAGTCCAGCGAGGTATGGCTTGTGTGGACCCCCCAACGTTTTCCTACCCAGAATCCCCTGCAAACCTTAAATTTAGCTGAAAAAAATCAAATTTTTCTCAAATTTCTGTGTGGGAAAGTTCTGGAATCTGCATGGATCCACAAATTTCCTACCACCCAGCGTTCCCCCAGGCCTCCCGATAAAAATGGTACCTCACTTGCGTGGGTGGGTCAAGTATCCGCAACAGGCAAGGGCCCAAAACGTATTGAGGAGATATCAAAATTACCTATCACAAAACAACCTGGTTTTGCAAAGAGGTGGGTCACTTAGGTTTTTGGCCCCAGCCTCGGCGGCCATAATGGGAAACTACCAAACCCACACATTTCTGAAAACTAGACACCTGGGGGAGTCCAGCGAGGTATGGCTTGCATGGATCCCCCAACGTTTTCCTACCCAGATTCCTTGCAAACCTCGAATTTAGCTAAAAAAAACAAATTTTCCACATATTTTTGTGTGGAATCACCGTGCCGGCACAAATGTCCTACCCCACAGCATTCCCCTCAGTCTCTCGAGTAAAATGATAACTCACTTGTGTGGGTGTCCAAAGCTCGTGAGCTGTAAAGCTGCGTCAAGGCCCCAACCGCTTTACAGGCCATTCACACACCTTTCGTACATGATACACACAAGACCATTCACACCACCAGGCACGGAATCAACACATTACAACATTCACAAAAAGGGACAAGGGACACCCTGCTTGAGAAAGACAGAAAAGATTACTGCACAACCATCTATTCCTCAAGCACACATACATACCAGTTGAAATTGGCACGAGGGTGAGTGATGGTTCAGTATATACAATTGTATTGACAAGAGATTTCACATAAATGAAATGCACTGTTAATAATTGAAAGGACGAGAAACTGAACCATTGACTCACAGCTCGTGAGCTGTAAAGCCACGACAAGGCACCAACCTCTTTACAGGCCATTCATACACCTTTCATACGTGTAACACTTACAAAACCATTCACACCGCCAGCCGTTGGGCCATCACATTACAACACTCACATCAGCAGACAGCGCCATTCAAGGGCCCATCACTTTCACACGCCCACATGCCTGACACAGCAACCACACCAGCTGACGGATTGCGTGGACTGGCGTTTGGCTACCAGTGTGTGTAATGACCAGCAGCAAGTCACTACTCACACACCGCCAGCCAAGCGCCAGTCCGCGCACACCGCCAGCCAAGCACCAGTTCACGCACACTGCCAGCCAAGCGCCAGTCCATTCACACCACCAGCCAAGCACCAGTCCACGCACACCGCCAGCCAAACGCCAGTCCACGCACACCGCCAGCCAAGCGCCAGTCCATGCACACCACCAGCCAAGCGCCAGCCTACACACACCGCCATCACATTTAGGGTTTTTTAAATACAAAAAAGAAAACACAAACAAATTGTAAATAGATACAAATCTACTAGCACAAAATCTGAAACTAAATACATTGCACAAATGCCAACCTTGAAACTGAACAAAAAATATGAAACAATACAGACCAGGCAGTTTACTTTACCACTCATGAATGCTCCCAAAAATTCTTTTGCGTGTGGTACATTCTAAAACAAGCAGGCACACAGCGCAGGGTTAGAAGGACACTCGGGGCAGTACATACGAGTCTCCTTCCTCGTACCTCTTCGCCAACAGACTCTACACCTCCTACTGGGAAAGTCTTTTGAGGGCGTGGGAGGAATGTGATCAGGAAAGTGGTGATCTTTCAATCTAGCCACATCCTCCACCACTCCAACTCTAGAAACACTTGCCTGTTCCACTACAACAAGGCTGCCTATTACAAACTCCTGAAACTTAGCAAAAGTCATCTTTGAATACAACAAAAACATTAAAGGTTGCCAAGTGGAAAAGATGGATAGCCAACTTCTTATACCAAATGTAAGCCTTACGAAGAGCAGTGTAAGGTTCCAATCTCTGATCTACTCTATCAACACCACCCAGGTGCCTATTATAGTCTAAAATGCACACAGGTTTGCGCATTTCAGCAACCTGACCCCAAACAGTCACAGGTGAAGAGCTTTCATCATGGATGGTAGTCAGCATGTAGACATCTCTCCTGTCTGAAAACTTCACAGCTAGAAGTTCCTCGCTACGCAACGCACTGCACTGTCCCCGCACACACTTTTGACAAACAAGTTCTTTTGTGAAACCTTTACGGTTAGAGCGGATTGTGCCACAAGCAACAGTGTCCACTTTGGCCAATTCCCTGAACAACTGCACACCAGTGTAGAAGTAACTACATATAAATGGTGGCCTTTGTTAAAAAGTCCTCTACCAAGTTCCCACACAATTTTCTCAGTCACTCCAAAAGTGGACGGACAACCAGGGGGGTTAATCCTGGAATCCCTACTGGTGTACACCCTAAAATTAGAGACATATCCAGTCCTACTGTCACACAGCATATACATCTTAATTCCATAGCGTACCCTTTTGCTAGGAATGTATGGCCTAAAAACCAAGCTGTCCTTGTACAAGACCAAAGACTCATCCACTGCTATTTCTTTCCCTGGAGCATAGATCGCAGAAAATCGATATACAAAGTGATCAATGACAGGCCGAATCTTAAAAAGATGGTCACAATCAACCAACACTGTGCAAAATAAGTAATAAACAAAGTGTGGCTTTAGCACAAAGATCTATATACTCAAAAACAATATGACTCACGTGCCAAAGATAGCTACACTCACCAGCACCTACTCTGCAGAGACACAGCAAAAACCAACGCTATCCCACTAGAAAGAAGAAACAAAACCAATTACTCACAAGACAACAAAATACACATTGAGCACAAATGCAAAAAGATTTTGACACTCAAAAAACAGAAGCCAAACATACTGATATTATTACACCATTTGCAAAAAACACATTCATGCAGGGAAATGAAACTCATTTAGAGTAAATAGTACAAAAAAAAGGTCTCTTACCAAACACATGCAACTACACAAACTGCAGAACCACCAGTAACGAAACCTCAACCTGGAACATCAGTCTAAAGAGCAAAAGCCTTGAACTAGAATAAAAAGGAAAAATAAATCGTTACAATTGCAATTCAGAAGAAATAAAACAATTAACATTATAACACGCTATGTCACTACTTTAATGGTCAATCTGCCAGATGGGCCTTCAAATAGGGCCGAGAAAAATGGGGGGTGATCTTGCCTAAGGGATCTGGTGGGGTTTTCTGCCAGGCTGATCTGTCCCCAGGTGGGGCAGAAAACAGCAGGCAGACATTTGCCCCTTTGCAAAAGAAATAGATCCCTGGTGTCTAGAAGGGTTTTCTGCCCCCCTCCCACCTGGGGGCAGAAAGGCCCAAAAAATTGGCAGATCTGTCCCCATGGTGGGGCAGAAAATACACAAACATAACTTAAGCCCCTTGGAAGCAACCCTTGGCCAAGGGGTCGCTTCCATCTGCAATAAAAAAAATCCCTGGTGCCTAATGGAGTTTTCTGCCTCCCCTGGGGGCAGAAAGGCCAAAAACACGGGTCGATCTCCCCCCGGGGGGGGGGGGGCAGAAGAATCATCCAGTTAATTTCACGCCCTTGGAAGTGACCCTTGCCCAAGGGGTTGCTTTCATACAACAAAAAACAAAATCCCTGGTGCCTACTGGGGTTTTCTGCTCCCCCGGGGGCAGAGAGGCCAAAAAAACAGGCGTATCTGCCCCCGGGGGGGGGGGGAGAAAAAACATCAAGCCAATCTGTTCTCCTTAGAAGCGACCCTTGCCCAAGGGGTCGCTGCCTTGCAATAAAGCACATCCCTGGTGCCTAGTGGGGTTTGTTGCCCCCATGGGGGACAGAAAAAACATCAATTTTTTTACCCCCTTTGGAAGCGACCCTTGCCCAAGGGGTCGCTTCCATACAACTTCAAACATAATCCCTGGTGCCTAGTGGTGTTTTCTGTCCCCCCTGTGGGCAGAAAGGCCAAAAAAAATGGCCCGATCTGCCCCCAGGGGGGCTGAAAAAACATTGAGCAAATTTGTTCCCCCTTGGAAGCGACCCTTGCCCAAGGGGTCGCTTCCATACAACTTCATACAAGATCCCTGATGCCTAGTGGGGTTTTCTGCCCCTGGGGGCAGAAAGGCCAAAAAAACAGGCCGATCTGCCCCAGAAAAACATTAAGCAAATTTGTGCCCTCTTGGAAGCGACCCTTGCCCAAGGGGTCGCTTTCATACAATGCATACATAATCCCTGGTGCCTAGTGAAAACATCCAAAATTTAATTCCCCCCTTTGGAAGCGGCCCTTGCCCAAGGGGACGCTTCCATACCGAAAAAAGACATCCCTGGTACCTAGTGGGGGCATTTCTGCAGCACGATCGCGACGCTGTGCGCGATTGTGCAGCACAAATGCCCTTCAAAGAGACATCAGGGGAGAGGAAAAACTCTTTCCTCTCCCCTGATGGCTCGATGGCCAAAGACCCCCCCTTGGAGCAAGAACACCTACCTACTCCTGTGGACGCCTGGAAGCAAATGGCTTCCATGTGTCCAGGGCTTCCTGATGACGGCACGCGCTGTGCGCGCTGACATCATGGGATTACCCGGGGGTTCGGGGTGGCAGCGGAAACTCTTCCACTGCCATCCCCCTTTGTGGGTGCTAGATGGGCTGCCCATGGAGGGAGCACCAGCGCTTCCTCCATGGGTGGGTGCCATGACGGAGCGGTTCCGTCTTGAGCACTCGCCCACCAAGCTCATGACGGAACCGCTCCGTCATGAGCATAGAAAGGGTCAAATATATGCAAGGGGTTGGTTCATGGATTGAGACGATCAGTGCTGTATTATGAGTAAATTCCTGCAGAGAAGAGACTTTGATCCTGAAAAATTATTGAAATTCCATATATTTTACTGTGGATTGCATATAGACATGTTTGACTTGAGGTTTGGATTAAATACTTTAAAAGGTTTGCTTATTTGAGGTCCTTTTGCCTCCAAAGTGTGAATATTCTTTCAATGTCAGACGCTGGAAGTAGTTTTGAAATCTAGCCTTCTGAAGCCTAATGATTTCCAAATTCTTTGAAATGTGCTTCTGTAAAATCAGCTCCTGTTCCAGTTCTGCCATTACTCTGCAACTGGACCTGCCTGAGCCCTACTGGTCTCTGCTGGCTTTGTGGCTGACTGGGAGGAATACACAAAGGCCATCTGCCAAATACACCTTGTCATGTGACAAAGAAAACAGGCTTCAGGCACCAAATGGCCAGGACAAGAAAATGCCAAACTTTCTAAAAGTGGCATTTTCAGAATTGTGACTTAAAATCCGACTTTACCATTAAAGAGGTTTTTAAATTAGAATTTCTTAGACACCAAACATGACATTTCTACCTGCCCCCAAACAAACGTTATCCCTTATTAAATGTAATATGGTGACCCAATTCCATGCTATCGGAGAGGTAGGCCATACAGTACTGAGAAACACATTTGTCAATTTTTCACAACCAGGACATGTAAAACTTTTAAATACAACGCAACCTTCCCTATGGGCTGTTTAGGGCATAACCTAGTGGTGACCCATATGTATTAAAAAGGGAGTTTCAAGCTTGGCAAAAGGTTTAGGTTACCAAGCCAAATTGGCATTCTAAAACTGCTCACAGGCTGCAATGGCAGGCATGAGCCATGTTTTAAGGGCCTATTTCAGTGATTGGTACGATAAGTGCTGCAGAACTACCAATAGCAATTAATTTACAGGGCCTAGGTATATGTATTACCACTTTAATAGGGACTTATAAGTAAATAAAATATGCCAATTGAGTGTAAGCCAAGTTTACCATGTTGTAGGGAGGGGAGAACAAGCACTTTAGCTCTAGTTAGCAGTGGTAAAGGGCACACAATCCGAAGGCCAACAAAAATGAATTCAGCAAAACAGGAGGGGTGAAGACAAAACATTTAGGGGCCGATTCCGATCTCGGCCGGTAGGGCACCGAATCGGATTCGGCTTTACCGGATCCGATTCGGACGCCCTGTTTCCGACCGATTCGAACACCCGCCCGCGCGACCGTACGCGAAATCCCCGACCGACTCGTTCCCGGCTCCGAACGATGCGCGCCTCGAACAGTCCGACCGACTCGCGCCGTCCGGCTCGAAAGAGCAGTCGGAGCCGGACTTCGGGGGTCCGTGTCGGACCCCCCTTTGGCATAGCCACGCGAGTCGCACACAGGGGGACCCATGGGTCCCCCCTACACATGCATGTACGGCGCGAGTCGCACCGACGCGTACCCGCTGTAGGGGGCACCCTTGTTCGCGATGCACCCATTGAGTCAATGGGAGCCCGTGTACGCGTTGTACGACTGGCTCCCATTGACTTCAATGGGAGTCCGACCGAATCGAGTCCGATAGCATGCGTCCGCATCGTACTCGTTCGGTCGGAAATCTCTCCGAATCCGACTCGGTCGGTGAGATTTCCGGCCCGAATTGGAATCGGCCCCTTAGTTGTGACCCTGCAGAGAGGGCCAGGATGAACAACTATGGACAAGAAAGTAAAGAAAGGAGGCTATCCCCCTCCTCCGACCAACAAGCCAGCAAGTTGCTTCACAAACTGCTTCACAGGTAAACTTGAAATGCCAATATTTTAAACATTTGCATGTACGAGACAACATTAGTGGGTTGGAAAGTTCTCCCGTTTGGCCGCAAAAGAAATTAAAGTCATCACAGATTCTTTGTTTAGTTACTCTAGAAAGACATAAGTATTGGTGTAACAGCAGACAGGCTCGGATGTGATGCTAAAGGGCTCCTTGTGCGTTCTATATTTATGCTGGTTCTGGAGATGAGGCTCCATTATTTCTCTCCATGATCAGTTTAATTTATCATAATTCACACAGGTAACATATATTTCCTTATAGAAAATAAAGTTTTGGCAGGTGTAGCAAGAAGTATAACAGAGAGGACTCATTCCGCTGTTTTTGCAGCAATCACTGTTTCAAAGTACCAAATCTGCTTAACAGTGGATACTGGGCAACCCAAGACCACGAGTACTGTCCATGGAGGAGGTGCCATTATCCAACCTTCAAAAATGTCTATTTGGCTGTTATCTAGTGCAAAGTCGATGGATAGTAAAGCAGATTCGGAAACAAACTTGATTTGTAACAAAAGTGTAAATGTATGAATAGTATTACATTTATTAGAATGCTGCTTCGCATCAGCCATGTGTGTTTTTTAAACCACATTTACAATATACTTTTGTGTTGTACCAAGAAGTGTAGGCCTTCTCGCGCGTGTGGGCCTTCTCGCGTGTGTGGGCCTTCTCGCGTGTGTGGGCCTTCTCGCGTGTGTGGGCCTTCTCGCGTGTGTGGGCCTTCTCGCGTGTGTGGGCCTACGCCTCGTTTTCAGCTTGGCACTCATAGGTGTTAGCTCTGCAGAGAAGCTTCTGCCGTGTATCTTAGTTTACAGGACTTTTGATCCTTACTCGGGAGAACAAGGCGCACCTGCCCTAGCTTCTACAATTTTATTTGTAATTTTACTTTCTCCATCGTGACTTTTTTCCATGAAGAAAATGTATATAAGTAATGTGATTTTAATATGTGTTAGCATCCTATGCGTAATAACATTGTAAGTGTGAAGCTACGTTGTTTTGTGATTACTAATTTCTTTACTTTTTGTTAATATGTTCCAGCTTCAAGTGATTTTTATTTCTTAGTTCTGGTGCTTCGGACTGGGAAACTGCCTCCTGTCGGCTGAAAGCGGAGAGGGGGCAGGGCCTGACTCCATACGAACACCCCAGGCACTGAAGATATTGAAGATAACTCGGGTGGAGTACAGACGAACACCTGAGATGCAGAATCAGACCAGACAGGGTTAGTGCAGCTAAAAAAAACATCCGAAACCTGAACAGGCTTATTTCCATGTGATTGTACTTGATATATGTGTCACTTTAAAATAATACAAAATGGTAGATAGAAAAGGGAGTCCAAGAAAAAGTGTGTGTGTTTTGCACAACAAAAAATTAGTGGACTTTAGAACAGTGTGAAAAGGGGAAGATAGGCAGGAGTGTCAGGACTAACAGGGAATCACACAAGTGTGAAAGAGACTCGTAGTCGTTCATACAGCCACACCAGATCCTTTGCTAGCTTCTCCAAATGCAAATTGAAGAAAAGCCGAAAGCAGTGGGCTCAACAGGTGAGATTGAGAGATACCTTATTTCAGTGCTTTAAATGGGAAAAAATAAGTGCAGGTACTCATTAAAATGAGCTAGAGGTGTGGCAAGTGGGCGGGGCTATGGGCGGGCGAAGGGCAAGACATAATGATACGTAATGACTTCTATACCAGTTGCAGCACATATCAAAACACAACAGAAATGCATTTATGTAAACAAAATAGGTTAAATCTTTTACACAAAATGAAAGCCAAACAGGATATTTTAAAATGTTATTGTTTTGTAATATTGCAAATTCTTAATGTCAAACCTTTATTTGTTGTTGTTTGGCACAATGCTATATATTCTCAAGCGTGCACACACAGAAACAAACAAGCAGACGTACACAAAAGCATTCCACCATGCAAAGGAGCCTTTGCTGAATAGTCCGCAGCGGCTGAGCTCAGGACTACAGAAGCGCCTTGGCTATCGGAGACAGCTTCTTCTCAGACAGCCTAGTGCTCACCAGCACTATCAGCCAATGAGCCTACCAGTAGCTAAGTGCCGGCACTAACAGTGATCAAAATAAGGAGTGCCGCTACTCAATACCTGTGAGTATCATTCCATTTAAAGCACTCTCTCTGCCCTTTTCACTACGGGGATCACTGACAAAATATCGACATCAAAAATATCAAGGTACAAAAATATCGATGCAAAAATATCGATGTCCAGAATATCGAAGTCCTATCTACATAATGGTAAGTACAAAAAAAATATCGATGTCTAAAATATCGTTGTTAAAAATATTGTTTTTTTTAATGTTTCAAAAATAATGTAAAATAAAGGAAATAATATATATAATTAAAAAATAGTTAGAATTATTAGAAAATGTTTAAAATTATAATGTAAACAAAAATTAAACACATATATATAAAATTTAATATATATATTTACTTAATAATATTAATAAATAATTATTTCATTAAATTATAAATTGTTAGAAACATATTAAAAATTATAAATACATATATATACACATACACCAATAACATAAAAATAAAATATATATATAATAAATTTAAATATTAAAATATTTTTAATCTTTTTAAAATACATTTTACACTATATTAACTGAAACAGTATAGAAAATATTAAATAGCGGAGGGGTACAAATTACTATTCCCACTCCAGTGAGTGCAACAGTAGGGAAAGTGTTGGATAGCGTAGGGTTAAAAATTACTATTCCAACTCCAGTGAGTTCAACAGTAGGGAAAGTGTTGGATAGCGTAGGGGTAAAAATTACTATTCCAACTCCAGTGAGTGCAAAAGTAGGGAAAGTGTTGGATAGCGTAGAGGTTAAAATTACTATTCCCACTCCACAGAGTGCAACAGTAGGGAAAGTGTTGGATAGCGTAGGGGTTAAAATTACTATTCCAACTCCAGTGAGTGCAAAAGTAGGGAAAGTGTTGGATAGCGTAGAGGTTAAAATTACTATTCCCACTCCACAGAGTGCAACAGTAGGGAAAGTGTTGGATAGCGTAGGGGTTAAAATTACTATTCCCACTCCAGAGAGTGCAACAGTAGGGAAAGTGTTGGATAGCGTAGGGATAAAATTACTATTCCCACTCCAGGGAGTGCAACAGTAGGGAAAGTGTTGGATAGCGGAGAGGTAAAAATTACTATTCCCACTCCAGTGAGTGCAACAGTAGGGAAAGTGATATAGCAGAGGGGTAAAATTACTATTTCCACTCCAGTGAGTGCAACAGTAGGGAAAGTGTTGGATAGCGTAGAGGTAAAAATTACTATTCCAACTCCAGTGAGTGCAACAGTAGGGAAAGTGTTGTATAGCGTAGGGGTTAAAATTACTATTCCCACTCCAGAGAGTGCAACAGTAGGGACAGTGTTGGATAGCGTAGGGGTTAAAATTACTATTCCCACTCCAGAGAGTGCAACAGTAGGGAAAGTGTTGTATAGCGTAGGGGTTAAAATTACTATTCCCACTCCAGAGAGTGCAACAGTAGGGACAGTGTTGGATAGCGTAGGGGTTAAAATTACTATTCCCACTCCAGAGAGTGCAACAGTAGGAAAAGTGTTGGATAGCGTAGGGGTAAAAATTACTATTCCCACTCCAGTGAGTGCAACAGTAGGGAAAGTGTTGGATAGCAGAGAGGTAAAAATTACTATTCCCACTCCAGTGAGTGCAACAGTAGGGAAAGTGTTGGATAGCGTAGGGATAAAATTACTATTCCCACTCCAGGGAGTGCAACAGTAGGGAAAGTGTTGGATAGCGGAGAGGTAAAAATTACTATTCCCACTCCAGTGAGTGCAACAGTAGGGAAAGTGATATAGCAGAGGGGTAAAAATTACTATTTCCACTCCAGTGAGTGCAACAGTAGGGAAAGTGTTGGATAGCGTAGAGGTAAAAATTACTATTCCAACTCCAGTGAGTGCAACAGTAGGGAAAGTGTTGTATAGCGTAGGGGTTAACATTACTATTCCCACTCCAGAGAGTGCAACAGTAGGGACAGTGTTGGATAGCGTAGGGGTTAAAATTACTATTCCCACTCCAGAGAGTGCAACAGTAGGGAAAGTGTTGTATAGCGTAGGGGTTAAAATTACTATTCCCACTCCAGAGAGTGCAACAGTAGGGACAGTGTTGGATAGCGTAGGGGTTAAAATTACTATTCCCACTCCAGAGAGTGCAACAGTAGGAAAAGTGTTGGATAGCGTAGGGGTAAAAATTACTATTCCCACTCCAGTGAGTGCAACAGTAGGGAAAGTGTTGGATAGCAGAGAGGTAAAAATTACTATTCCCACTCCAGTGAGTGCAACAGTAGGGAAAGTGTGGATAGCGGAGGGGTAAAAATTACTATTCCCACTCCAGTGAGTGCAACAGTAAGGAAAGTGTTGGATAGCATAGAGGTAAAAATTACTATTCCAACTCTAGTGAGTACAACAGTAGGGAAAGTGTTGGCTAGCGTAGGGGTTAAAATTACTATTCCCACTCCAGAGAGTGCAATAGTAGGGAAAGTGTTGGATAGCGGAGGGGTAAAAATTACTATTCCCACTCCAGAGAGTGCAACAGTAGGGAAAGTGTTGGATAGAAAAGAGGTAAACATTACTATTCCCACTCCAGCGAGTGCAACAGTAGGGAAAGTGTTGGATAGCATAGGGGTTAAAATTACTATTCCCACTCAAGAGAGTGCAACAGTAGGGAAAGTGTTGGATTGCGGAGAGGAATAATTTACTATTCCCAATCCAGTAAAATAATTTAAAATAATTAACAAACAATTAATTAATTTACGTTTTTTTACCTCCCACCATATTCCCCTATAAATAACACCACCAATGTTGTAAAACATAACACCATTAACATAATTAATTAATTATTAATTAATTAATTATTTAAAATTAACAATTTAAAAACAATTAATAATTTAATTCACACAATTAACAGTATAAATCAATTTAAAATACATTTTATAATAAAAAACATTTAAAATAATATAGAAATTAAATTACTTACCAGCCTACTCCCCTATCAACACACAACCCGCTCTTAAAAAAACACACAAACAACATAATTAATAATTAATAATAATTAATAACCAATTAATAAATAATTAACAATATATTATTTACCACAATTTACAATATAAATTTGTAAAAACATAAATATTAAATAATTAAAAATATAAATTAAATAATTATTATTAAATCACTTCCCACCCTACTTCCCTATAAACCCACAACCCGCTCCTAAAAAATAACACAATTAAGATATTTACTAAATAATTAAGAATAATTAACAACCAATTAATAACTAATTGATAACAAATTAATTACCACAATTAACAATATAAAATATTAAATATATAAATACCCTATTCCCCTATAAACCCACAACCCGCTACGGAACTAAAACACAAAATTTACGTAATTTTTTTTTAATAACTTCTAAAATTTAATACATAGATTAAAAAAAAATACAATACTTAACCAAAAATATAGAACACATACATTTAAAATACATACTAAAATACATAACACTAATATAAACATCGATATTATTAACAACGATATTTTTACAAATGATATTACTGACTTCGATATTTATGAAAACGATATTTCTTACCTTCATGTTGATATTCTGGTCACCGATATTCTTGATGTCGATATTCTGTCTCTTCGATATTTTTCAACTCGATATTTTGGTACTTTGAGATTAAAAACTCGATATTATGTCTGGGTACCCACTACGGTCAGGCTCTTCCTGTCTCTTGCTGGTTCAGTGTCTTTAATCCACATCTCCTCTCATTTCTACCCAGCCTCTAACCTTCTCTCCGTGGCTCTACCCCTCTTACTCCCACCTCTCGCTTACTCTCTCCACAAGTCTCTTACATTTTGTCACTGTTTTTTCCCCACTTGCCTCCTCTTCTCCACTCCATGATGTTCCCATACCCTAAATTTGCCACCTGGCCAGTATTTTGTTGTGCTATATTTCATTATTTGTGTTGCTAGATCATGCTTACTGTTGAGGCCTGTATTTTTAAATAAAGGCTCGTAAAAAAACAAACCTTGCTAAATCAGGATTGATATTGTTTCCAGTAAATAAAAGCATAAATCATTTAATCACTTCTTGTTAGACCTGGCACCATTAGCATGGGTCTCCCCTGCATTTTTAGCTTTGCCTCCTGTGTTTTTGCTGTGTGTTGGACTCTGTTTTGCTGGCCCAGATGCTTTGGGCACTTTGCCACTGCTGTTCAGTGCCAAAGTGCAAGTGCTCCCATTTTAAATTGTTGTTATGGATTAGTGATCCCATGATTGGCATATTTGATTTACCAGTCAGACCCTACGACAGTGCACTGTGTGTGCCCAGGGCCTGTAAATCAAATGCTGCTAGTGGGCTGCAGCACTGATTGTGCCAACCACAGAAGCAACCTGTAAAATGTAACTCTGGCCTGCCATTGCAGAGCCGGTGTGCAGTCTAGTACTGCCATGTCGACTTGGCAAGTGCACCCACTTGCCAGGCCCTAACCTTCCCTTTTCTTACATGTCAGTCACCCCTAAGGTAGGCCCAAGGTACCCCTGTGTGCAGGGTGCAGTGTATGTGAAAGGTAGGACATGCCCTGGTGTGTGGCATGTCCTGATAGTGAATTACTGCCAATTTCATTTTTCACTATTGCAAGGCTACCTGTTTCCATAGGACATAATGGGGAGTTTGTTTATAACATCTTATAAACATAACTACCCCATGGAACATGGTAGGAAAATAAAGTTTAGTATGCCTGAACTCAGAATGTTAAAATGCATCTTTTAGTGAGGGTGATTTTTACATTCTGGGTTTAAAAATACCACTTTTAGAAAGTAGGTATTTTCTTGCTTAACCATCCAGTGTGTCTCTGCTAGGTTTGTGTATTGCATGTCTGGCTTTTGGATGACAGGTGCTGGAGAGGGGCAGTGGCTCCAGAGAGTCTGGATGAGTCAGGGCTGGGCTGAATAGACCTGGGCTGCATTTAGAGTAGGGGGAGGAGATGTCCTTTCACTTGAATGGGCCTGGTCTGCCTTCAACAATGTTGTCTCCACCTCCTGCCAGGAAGCTGCACCAGTGAGGACAGAACTGGTTTTGCCTGGGTACAGACACTCTCTGCCTTCAGAGAACAAAGGATTTTTGTGTATAAAAAGAGGGGCCCAGATCCCAAACTTTTAGATCACTTCTGGGAATCAAGAGGAACCTTTGCCAAGGAGAAGCTGAGGAGGAATACTGCCCCTGTGCTGTTTGCTGTCTGGGGTTGGCCTGCAGTGGCTACTTGCTGCCAAGGAAATGAGAAAAATGACTTTGCTGTTTGCTTTGCCACCTGCTTGAGGAAAAGATCTCCAAGGGCTTGAAATTGAGCTTGCCTCCTGTTCTGAAGTCTCAGGGACACAAATACTTCATTTCTTCTGTCTTTCTGCATCTGGAACTGCTGTTTCAGCTGCCACAGAAGGAAATTGCAACACCAACGCTGGCAAGCGACGCCGTAACCTGCACCAAAGCCGTGGTCACCGCTCGTGACGAGCACGACGCACCGCCCTGACTTGCACTGTAGGCCCAACGCCTGCTGACGCCGTGCTGCATCAACTCCGAAGCCATCACCGAGGCCGCTGCCTGCACCGGAGCCGAGGACACTGCTCGTGACGTCCACGACGCACCGTCCCGACTCGCACCACAGCCCCGACTTCACCGACGCCGGTGCTTCATCAACGTGGAGTCGATACCCGACGTGGGTGACGCCGCACCGTCGTAAAGAACCGACGCCTCGCCGCCAGCGTGAAGTCACCTCCCCGACACAGTAAGGAACCGACGTCTCACCTCCCCTCCACCGCAGTAAGGAACCGAGGCTTCACATCCCCTGGGGTCTTAAGGAACCGGCGCCGCCCGGCGCCAACAAAGCATCACCTCCCCGACGCTGTACACCATCTTTGCTTTCATCAATTCCAAGGTACTTTTCTTTGAGGGTCTGCTTGACTCCGCACCCGACGCCGCACACTTCGCGGTTGGCACCGTTCTTTGGGACTTTCATCTATCACAACGTCGCAATAACTCCAGGTGGAGTTATTTGTTGCTACAAACTTTAATTGAGTGAATAACCTATTTCTAAGCATATCTTGATAACTGTATTGTGGATTTTTGTCGTTTGGTCTTGTTTTGGTTTAGATAAAGATTACTTATTTTTCTAAGCTGATGTGGTGTCCATTTGTAGTGTTTTCACTGTATTACTGTATGTGTTCACAAATGCTTTACACACTGCCTCTGAGATAAGCCTGTCTGCTCTTGCCAAGCTACCAAGGGGGTGAGCAGGGGTTATTTTAGAAGTGTATCCCCCTTACCCTTACTAGAAGCAAGGGTCCCTATTTGGACAAAGGTGCCTACCTCTGCCAACTAGAGACCCCCATTGCTAACACTTCAAAAGTATTTGCAAGCTGTGAAAGTGTGTGCCTGAGCGCGTGCGCAAGTGCCGTTGCAGCCCTGCAAATTGTGCAAGGCAACATTTTAAACTAAATTTCAGGCTAAAGGTTATTTCATTTCGCTTGATCAGACTGCTTCCCAGCATCAAAAGAGGCAATTTGATTGAAATCACATGTGGTTCATCAATAGTTAAACCAGTTACTTCAAGAAATACAGCAGATTTTTTACTTTACACAAATTTATGTTAAAATACCATATCCAGGCACCCATTTCAGAATTGAACAAATAACTGGTATTTTTATCGGAAAAAAGTGGCAATCCTAACTTCAGCTGTCACCACACTGTTTTACATTCCTTCCCCCCTTCCTTCTAAGTTTATCTCATTTTCCCCCCAACCAGATCCATTGCCAGTTGTCATCCCTAGGGTGCTGCATTGGTCCCTGCTATTCATTGCTCTTTGGGCAGGGCTGCCTTCACACCCAGGGATCCCTCGCCGTTATCATGTAAATGCAGCCATTAGTGTTTGAGGGGCACACAAAGGGAAGCAGCTACTGTGCGGAAAAAAACATGAAAAGAAAACCAGCTTTGGCGAGGGTGTAGGGTTGTTAATCACTGCGTGACAAAAGCCCTCTCCAACACCTGCAGTGTGCGGAAATTCAAATGGGCGCTGCTAATCCAGCAGCCTCTCTGCAAAAAGGCTACTGCAGGGGCTAAGGGCGATTTGCGGCATCCAGAAGCAAAGCGGCATCTGTCCTGTGTTGGAGGAGATACCTAACCCGAGCCTGCCGTGTCCTCAATCAGGGTACCGGTACTCTCCCTGACTAAAAAAAAAAAGTGCCGGTACTGGCGGCTAGAAAATTTGGAAGTGCCGGTACTCAGTACCGGTGAGTACAAGCCCATTTATAGCACTGCCTTATTTCCTCCCTTCACAAGATCAGTTACATACAGCTAGTTGAAGACCTCCCCACTTCCCGTCTTTCTGTTGCCCTTCCTCCCTCACAGAATGAGCTGCAGCAAAAGACTGGCACTCCCCTTTTTGTGTTCCTGAATGTGAAATAGAGATGGGAGCTAATACATATAAGAAACAAGAGCTCCCCAAAAAAGGGACAATATGTACCACCGCTTTGGAAAAAGCATGTGCTTATTCTTGAAACATTATGTGGGATTCACTAGCGAGGATTGGAAATGATCCTTTCTGGACAATGGAACCTTCAATTCAGATAGATTGACTAATTTAAGGAAAAAGCTAAAAGATCCTAAGAACAAAATAATTCCAGAGCAATGACCAGCTTTTCTGAATTGTGGAACGTAACAAATGTAAGCACAAGACTCAGGTCTGTGGAATGCAGCCGCGGTCCGTGCAGGTAACAGCAGTGGGCGGTGGTGCCGGGTAAGGGCGATTTCGAGGGACGATGCCGAGGCAAAATTAATTATTTATTTAATTTTCCTTCAGCATCATCCCTCGAAATCCCCCCTTACCCGGCCCCACCGCCCCACCGCTGTTACCTGCACGGACCGCAGCTGGTGGAATGAAGAAGACCCAGGAGCAACTCAAATACAAAATCAGTTATTTGATGAGCCCGGTTAGGTCTTTTGTCACCACTGTTCTACCATCTCACTTATTTCCCCAGATAACCAAACCAACACAGATAGTAGAACCCGAAAAGGTAGGGGTTATCTTGGACTTCTTTGGTTCCCCTCAGAGGATGAAGAGGCCGTAGGCTGTGCCTGCAGCTGCACCGCGAAACAGGGCAGCGCAGGCTGATCCAGCAACAGGGAGGACATAAGAAGGTAATGTGAAAGTGAATGCAGCAGCTGCACAAGGGTGTGTATTGTTCAAGGAAAAGAGCAATTAAATAGTAGAGGCTCCTCACCCTGTAGTAAAGCTGTAGATGAGGAGCCTTCTCAACCAATATTTTCCTCAGAGAATAGCCTGAAGGAAAAATAATCATGCGTTTATCCTGGATCATTGAGACTTGATGAACATAAAGAAAGAGTTCCCCAATGTGTACCAAACCCCTGCTGAGTTTCAAGAAGGATTAAGACTTTGGCAAAAGAAACTTTGGCTAATGCAGTGCTCCATGTGTGTCCAGTTAAAGCTGATTGAACAAAAATTTCAAATTGCAAGCAAAACAAGGGGGAATCACTGGCAGACTATTTAGACAGTTTAACGGATATGTTTGAGCTTAGTTCTGGTATTGCTTGCCCCATAGAAAAAGCTCAGGAAGCTGTGAGTGTTGCCTTTGTACAGAGATTGTTACCAAATATGCAGAATCAGTTGAGAACGAGTAGCATTGGATGGCAAACAGAGAGCGTAGCTGAGTTAGTTACTATATCGAATCATTCGATGTCAGTATGAGAAAGACTTTAAAGAGTCTAAAATAATGTAGTGCAACAAATACAGCAATCATCAAAAGGAAGAGAAAGAAACTTGAGAAATCAGGAACCAGACTGGTGAGACTAGAGGGATGAAAAGGGAGGGGATGGGTTAGCCGGGATGGCAGGCACGGGAGAGAGAGAGGCTCAAACTGCCCTGGGTGATTATGTTTTAATTGCAGACAGCTGGGACTGGGGAAAAGGGATTGTCCAAATCTTCCTTCCGATGCCCTTTCACAATCCATCCTTCCTGAGTTTGTTCAGATTACCCAAGATCAGTACCCACATTACTAGCATAGCCTACTGCACCCCAAATACCCTCACCCCCATTGCTTAGAATGTCTCCTACATGATGTGTGTCATCGATTGGAATGCCTACTTCGCAATTCATGGCTACCAGTGCTAGCTGGCCTACCCTTAAATCCTCAGAACGTTTATCCGTACCTCTCTCAGGCTTGTTCAATGATGGCATTGGCATCAAAGTTCTTCATTACGTTTCAGGCTTTGTTATTGATATCTTATGTCCCATCAATGACAATCAGGTCTTTTTACTAAGCCTCACATCCCTTGCAAACCTTTTAGGATAAGAATTGCTTTGCAAATTCAACTGTACTGTTTTCCAGACTAATGACGTTGGTTTCTTTAATGTTCCACCACAATATGAAAAAGAGGTTTTGGCTATTCTTTGTGAATACAATTTATCTCCTACCAAATGGAATTCTCACATTTCCTATGAACAAAATAAACTGCCTGAACAGGTCCCCTCAAAATTATGGTCAAAAGATACAAATGATGTTGGATATATTGCAATAGTTGAATCTTCCAAGATTAAGATGAACCTGCTGAGGAAGGTCTCATATCTCATAATACCCTCTCAATTCTGGAAATGATGTTATGTTGGAAGTCAGCTCATGATCGCTGACCAGTGCTGTGTGTGTATGTATATACATGTATATATATATATATATAAGGACTTTGTTCATGGCGTGTGCCCTTGGCAACTCTGTTTGCATTTTGTATAGCGGCCTGCCTGGTCGCGGGATTGCACCACCGCGAAACACTTGCTGGTCTGCGGCTGCTTTATTGGGGCAGCTAGCTGTGGAACAGGAGGTGCCTATTATATGCAGGTGCCGGCGCGAACATCAGCAATCCTTTTAAAGACATTTTTGAATGTCAGTGCCGGCGGCGACCCACTTAGGTTTTACTGAACCACCAGTCCCAGGAAGCATTGTTTCAGGTGGTTCACCTGAGCATAATTATTACAGGGATTTACTGGTGGTTGCCGCATGCCGTCACGTCACATGGTCTGCCACTGAAGAGGGCGTTGGCCCAAAACGCGTCTGGCAGGAAACCAGAAAAGGACTTTGTTCATGGCTTGTGCCCTTGCTTTGACGTAATTTCCACCTGGGAGTGCATCCCACCTAGAGGCAACTCTTTTTGCATTTTGTATAGCGGCCTGCCTGGTCGCGGGATTGCACCACCGCAAAACACTTGCGGGTTCGCGGCTGCTTTATTGGGGGCAGCTAACTGTGGAACAGGAGGTGCCTGTTATATGCAGGGGTGCCGGCGCGAACATCGGCAATCCTTTTAAAGACATTTTTTAATGTGAGTGCCGGCGGCGACCCACTTGGGTTTTACTGAACCACCAGTCCCAGGAAGCATTGCTTCAGGTGGTTCACCTGAGCATAATTATTACGGGGATTTACTGGTGGTTGCCGCATGCCGTCACGTCACATGGTCTGCCACTGAAGAGGGCGTTGGCCCGAAACGCGTCTGTCAGGAAACCAGAAAAGGACTTTGTTCATGGCGTGTGCCCTTGCTTTGGCGTAATTTCCACCTGGGAGTGCATCCCACCTAGAGGCAACTCTTTTTGCATATATATATATATATTTTTTTATCGTCAGGTCGTCTGCTGTAAATTTGATACAGACTCCAGTACGCTCGGGAATACTGCAATATGTGTTTATTTAAGGCTACAAATCTGGAAGGTTTTTTAAATGCTAATTCCTAACTATAATGTCCCCAAAACCTTTGATATATATATATATATATATATATATATATATATACATATATACATATATTTTTTTTTTAAAGAAAGAAAAGGCCGGGCCCTGGTGGATTGGGCCCCTGGCTTGAAATTGGCCCCCCTTACCCATTGAAAAAGGCCTGGCCCTGGGGACCGATGTCAATTAATAGACACAGAAGAAGGTATAATTAGTGCATCCGAGTTGTTTTTCAATATGGCCTATGAGTAAGAGGCTTGTGCCTCGAAACGCGCCAGGCTTATGAATTACAGAACTGGAATGTCAATGCTGGCTTTTGCTGAAATAAAACCGGATGTTTTAATTCTCTGTCGAGTGCGTTCTCATGCTTCTGGGCAATTTGGATGGATATATGGATATATATATATATATATAATTTAGAGGGAGGGGGCCGAGCAGCCCTCCTCCTGGGCCAATTTTAGCCCCAGGGACCCCATCCCCCAGGCACGGCCTTTAAATATATTTTTTTACATGATGGGAGGAGGGCCATGCAGCCGCCCCCCTCCTGGGCTGATTTTGGCCCCGGGGACCCCATCCGGGGAGGTTGCGGCCTCGGGGGCTGCGGGGGTCCATGCAGCCCCCTGCATCAAATTAAAATAAAGCCCAGGCAAGGTGGCGGTCCCCAAGGCAGCAGGGGAGGCTGTACAGGCATCCCCAGCATTCTTTGTTAAAAAAGTCCTGAGGAGGTGTTGGTCCCCCATGCAATATTAGGCCCTGGGGGGCCCATGTGCCCCCCTCCCTTATTAAAGCAATGCCCCAAGGACCTGGCCCACCTGGGGGCCAATTAATAACGAAGCGCAGGAGCCTGCAATTTTTGGCCGGATCCACAGATCCCACCAATTTGTTTTAAAAAAATGCTTTTTTTGGCCTGGGGGTTGATTCCCCACCACCCACCCAAGAGGCTTAGGGGGTTCAGGGTGTTTCTACCCTACCCCTTTTTCTTTCTTTTTTACATTTTTTGTGGGACTCGGTTCAACCGGGTTGGCTGCCAACAGTTCCCGGTTGAAGTGTTGGCAGCCAGTCAAATTTCAGTAGGGTTTCAGTAGGCTGTTGGACTCCCAGATATCTATATTTTTTAAACTGGAATATCTCTGAAACTACTGAACAGATTTACACCAAATAACAAAATGCACGCTTTCTGGACCAACATCTAACTTTCTGCCAAATTTGGTGTAATTCCGTTCTGCGGTTCGGGCTGTAGTCGTGTTCACAAAAGGGAAAATTCCCATAGACATAACATAGGGAAAACGCGTTTTGGGGCCCCCCTTTTTCTTGGCCCCCGCTTGACGGATCACCCCACAACTTTCAACCCAGCAGCTGAATCAAAAAGGGACGTTTTGTGAAAATTTCATGAAGATTTGTTAAGCGGTGTCAAGTTATTGGCAAAACAAAAACGCTTTACTATGGAAACTTTGGTCCTAACTATAACTACCTACTGGCGACACACACACATATATATATATATATATATATATATATATATATATATATATATATATATATATATAGATATATATATATATATATATATATATATCTATATATATATATATATATATATATATATATCACTTCAACCTCGGCGTGTGAGCACCGAAACGCCTTTCCCCTTCCTTCTAACAACGGCGGTCCGCGGTGAGGGGGCGAGCCTCTAAATGCACAATTCTATGCTGAATTTGCCAAAACAGCAGCCGCGGACACCAAAGCTTTCAGCAAAATTATTTATTTGGCAGATTCAAGACACCTCTCGACGCGTTTCGGGACCAAGTCCCTTGATCACGAGTGCCATTGCTGTGTCTCAGATTCATTTAAATAACCACGTGATTCAAAACCAAACATTGAAAAAGACTTTACACAATACGGAGTTTCTTCACTCCTGCTTATAAGAGTAAATAAACATCAAATACAAATCACTTGCGTGTAATAACATCAGATATTTACACAAAAATAATATATATGTGTTTAAAGATACATTGACACCATTTACTGCTGTATTTTAACCTTTCGAGTGACCTAATTCATTTCTTTCGTATCCAACTTTATTGAAACGAACACAGATTTGTGCCTATGACACAGCTTCGCTGTTATCAGTAAATTATACATCCCACTCCAGCACTTAATTGTTGCACCTCTATAACATTTCTGCCCAAGTGGGCATAATCAATGTTTTTAAGGTTTTACACAATCGTTTCAATATATTCGATTTCGTGCTTGTTCCTGCCCAAGTGGGCATAGTGGTTGCTGTATTTGATACCTCACCATTACTGTACCCCTATCACTTGATGTCTGCATTCTGTTTTCACTTTCAGATTGTAAAGGCAATTACTCTCTCCTTACTTCACTCAATACTTAGCAGCTTCATAACAAAACTATATTTTGTTATAAAAGATATTTGTACTCTCTTGCGTTTCTTTGTGGAAACCACGGACTCAAATCTAAAAGAAAAAAATATAAAACAAAAGCATTATATTAAAAAATGTGAATCACCCATGTTTCCTATTTACCAAAAAACACCCACAACTACATTGACAAATTATCTACAACTGACTCATCAGCATTGGTAATAACATAATTCATACACAATTTACTTAACATCGTCAAAATATTTAAAAAATCTTTTTACAAAGATGAAGGAGAGAATTACACCTAAAACCTGACTGGACCACTTATGTCTCCTCACGGCTTTTACTACCTATTGTTCCCTCAACCCAGGTGTACTGCAAGTTCCTCATCAATATTATGGCCTATCGGCACCACCGTTCCATACTGTATAATCAATTTTGACTCTAACCGGCGCAAACTTTGCACTCTGTTTCCTCCTCTTACATCGGTTTTCACTGTGTCCAATACACAAAAGCTCAATAAATTGCTGTTTTGACTGTGGTGACTCTGAAAATGTCGCGCAACTGGATATTGTTTATCTGCATTCTTTATTGCGCGCAAATGTTCTAATATTCGTATCTTTGCTTTGTGTATGGTGCTCCCTATATACACCTTCTGACAAGGACAGAACAGTGCATATACTGCATATTCCGTAGTACATGATGTGTGTTTGACAATTTTAAATGGTTTGCAATTAGGTGACAAAATGCATTCTTTTCTATTTTTACTATTTTTGCAGGCCTTACAGCTTCTGCAAGTGTAAAAACCCTGCGTCACTATATTTCTTACGACGCCCGATTCTACTGTCCTGCACAGAGGGGTCGAATCCGATTCGGGCCGGAAAAAGCACCGACCGACTCGGAGCCGGAAAAATTACCGACCGACACGTACCAGTGGCGCCCGACACGCCAAGTACGATGCAAGCCGCGATAAATCCGACCGACACGTTAGGAAACCAAGCCGACCGACCGAGCCGCTCGGAAAATAGCAATCCGGCCGGAAAAACACGCTAATCCAACCGACCGACACGCACCCGGAACAAATCCGACCGAATCGTACCCGCCAACTCCAAACCGCAAAGTACGATGCAAGGCGCGAAAACACGACCGAGTCGGACGGAGGACAAGCCGTACGACCGACACGCATACAAAACCGAGCCGAAGCAACACAATACACCGCGACCGACGCGTACGCAGCATTCAAAACTGCACAAACACGGCGTCACAAGAACGTTTCCAACATACACAAACAGCACAAAGGAAAAATAAACCAAAAAAGGCCAAACAAGCAATTACCAAGCCAATAAATACTGGGGGGTGGGGACAGAGAACAAAGACACACCCACAACTCCACCTATATAAAGGACACAAATCACTACCATGAGCCTTTGCAAATGCCATTCCACTGCCAGCACCCAAGAGAAAGCAACCACACACCCACAGCTCATCCCTCACACAAGCCACACACCATCAGCACACCAACAAATACCTACCTCACATACACCCAGCAAAACACACACTCACACACCCTCACCTGCACACCAACACACACATCACTCACCATCACCACCCATCACCATGCCCCTCAAGAAGAATCACAAGTTCCTAGATTGTGAATTGGAAGTCCTGGTAGACGAGATCCTCAGGGTAGAGCCACAGCTGTTTGGCACATTGGTCCAACAGACCCCCATGTCGCAGAAAACCAAGATGTGGGAGAGGATCATCAACAGGGTGAACGCCCAATCACCATGTCGGCGCACAAAGACCGACATCCAGAACAGGTGGTATGACGTGCGCAGGAGGGTACGGAAACTGCTGAATCAAGACTACATCAACAGCCAACACACCGGCAGTGGCCCTCCTGCCAAGCCAATATACCTCAGGCCCTGGGAGGAGAAGGTGCGGGCCATCCTACCGCCAGTGAGCATATATGGACTAGAGGACATCCCAGAGCCTGGTGAGTACACAACAAATGTACACAATATACTGCAACAAAACACACACACATCACTGTCAAGGGGAGAGTCAAACCATGCACTCATAGCAATCACACAGCAACCAGAACAGAATCATCCCAAAATGTGTATGTCAGTCAGAGAAACACAACACATGCCATCAAAAAAGTCACATCCAACCGTGCCAACACATGTACAAACACAACCACAACTACAGCTAGGCAGTGGCACAAATAGAACTAACAAACACATCCACACATGTAGCCACCACAACAACACCAACACACAGTGAAGACCACTCAAAGGAAGGAATTCTGTGTATGCTGGCCAAGTCAGTGTAGCCAATAGCATCATGGGAGTCGCAGTCACACATATTGCCCGCCCCAAAACTGTCCAATCAACACCACCATGAACCATGCGCACATCACAGGGAGTGGAGAAGGACTCACAAGATGGCTGACACTGGCTACTGCTGTGGGGAGCACAAGGCCCTGCTGCCAACTGTGCACCAACAAACAGCAGGACACCACTGACTGACATCCTGAGAGACAACTTCCACTCCCTGCAATGCAAGCACAGTCCATGGTGGGATATCTGGCTGGCTGGGTGGGTGGGAAGGAGGACTTGCAGCACTAACCATAGTCACAAGCACCTCCCCTCACACACACCCCAACACAAACTCCACAGTACCCACCTGGTAGAATGCAATGCCCTCCATCCTAACACAAGATCCCACAAAGCACCACCACCCTGGGTTATGTTGTGTGAAGCACAGGGACACTCTTGGGACTCTTAGCCAAACAACTGCCAGGACAACACTCCCAGCCATCCTGTCAGCACAGCCAGCCCACCCCACAGGGAAGCAGAGTCAAAAGGAAGGAAGCATGGGCATGCTGGGAAGGGGGGTGGAGGCAATAGCATGATGGGAGTCGTAGTCACAGACATTGCTCAGCCTCACAACTGGCCCATCAACACCACCCTGAACCATGCTCACATCACAGGGAGTGGAGAAGGACTCACAAGATGGCTGACACTGGCTACTGCTGTGGGGAGCACAAGGCCCTGCTGGCAACTGTGCACCAACAAACAGCAGGACACCACTGACTGACATCCTGAGAGACAACTTACACTCCCTGCAATGCAAGCACGTTCCATGGTGGGATATCTGGCTGGCTGGGTGGGAAGGGGGACTTGCAGCACTGACTATAGTCACCAGCACCTCCCCTCACCCCCCCAACACAAACTCCACAGTACCCACCTGGTAGAATGCAATGCCCTCCATCCTAACACAAGATGCCACAAGCACCACCACCCTGGGTTATGTTGTGTGAAGCACAGGGACACTCTTGGGACTCTTAGCCAAACAACTGCCAGGACAACACTCCCAGCCATCCTGTCAGCACAGCCAGCCCACCCCACAGGGAAGCAGAGTCAAAAGGAAGGAAGCATGGGCATGCTGGGAAGGGGGTGGAGGCAATAGCATGATGGGAGTCGTAGTCACAGACATTGCTCAGCCTCACAACTGGCCCATCAACACCACCCTGAACCATGCTCACATCACAGGGAGTGGAGAAGGACTCACAAGATGGCTGACACTGGCTACTGCTGTGGGGAGCACAAGGCCCTGCTGGCAACTGTGCACCAACAAACAGCAGGACACCACTGACTGACATCCTGAGAGACAACTTACACTCCCTGTAATGCAAGCACGTTCCATGGTGGGATATCTGGCTGGCTGGGTGGGAAGGGGGACTTGCAGCACTGACTATAGTCACCAGCACCTCCCCTCACACCCCCCAACACAAACTCCACAGTACCCACCTGGTAGAATGCAATGCCCTCCATCCTAACACAAGATCCCACAAGCACCACCACCCTGGGTTATGTTGTGTGAAGCACAGGGACACTCTTGGGACTCTTAGCCAAACAACTGCCAGGACAACACTCCCAGCCATCCTGTCAGCACAGCCAGCCCACCCCACAGGGAAGCAGAGTCAAAAGGAAGGAAGCATGGGCATGCTGGGAAGGGGGTGGAGGCAATAGCATGATGGGAGTCGTAGTCACAGACATTGCTCAGCCTCACAACTGGCCCATCAACACCACCCTGAACCATGCTCACATCACAGGGAGTGGAGAAGGACTCACAAGATGGCTGACACTGGCTACTGCTGTGGGGAGCACAAGGCCCTGCTGGCAACTGTGCACCAACAAACAGCAGGACACCACTGACTGACATCCTGAGAGACAACTTACACTCCCTGCAATGCAAGCACGTTCCATGGTGGGATATCTGCTGGCTGGCTGGGTGGGAAGGGGGACTTGCAGCACTGACTATAGTCACCAGCACCTCCCCTCACACCCCCCCAACACAAACTCCACAGTACCCACCTGGTAGAATGCAATGCCCTCCATCCTAACACAAGATCCCACAAGCACCACCACCCTGGGTTATGTTGTGTGAAGCACAGGGACACTCTTGGGACTCTTAGCCAAACAACTGCCAGGACAACACTCCCAGCCATCCTGTCAGCACAGCCAGCCCACCCCACAGGGAAGCAGAGTCAAAAGGAAGGAAGCATGGGCATGCTGGGAAGGGGGTGGAGGCAATAGCATGATGGGAGTCGTAGTCACAGACATTGCTCAGCCTCACAACTGGCCCATCAACACCACCCTGAACCATGCTCACATCACAGGGAGTGGAGAAGGACTCACAAGATGGCTGACACTGGCTACTGCTGTGGGGAGCACAAGGCCCTGCTGGCAACTGTGCACCAACAAACAGCAGGACACCACTGACTGACATCCTGAGAGACAACTTACACTCCCTGTAATGCAAGCACGTTCCATGGTGGGATATCTGGCTGGCTGGGTGGGAAGGGGGACTTGCAGCACTGACTATAGTCACCAGCACCTCCCCTCACCCCCCACCACAAACTCCACAGTACCCACCTGGTAGAATGCAATGCCCTCCATCCTAACACAAGATCCCACAAAGCACCACCACCCTGGGTTATGTTGTGTGAAGCACAGGGACACTCTTGGGACTCTTAGCCAAACAACTGCCAGGACAACACTCCCAGCCATCCTGTCAGCACAGCCAGCCCACCCCACAGGGAAGCAGAGTCAAAAGGAAGGAAGCATGGGCATGCTGGGAAGGGGGTGGAGGCAATAGCATGATGGGAGTCGTAGTCACAGACATAGCTCACCCCCACAACTGTCCCATCAACACCACCCTGAACCATGCTCACATCACAGGGAGTGGAGAAGGACTCACAAGATGGCTGACACTGGCTACTGCTGTGGGGAGCACAAGGCCCTGCTGGCAACTGTGCACCAACAAACAGCAGGACACCACTGACTGACATCCTGAGAGACAACTTCCACTCCCTGCAATGCAAGCACGTTCCATGGTGGGATAACTGACTGGGTGGGTGGGTGGGTGGGAAGGAGGTCTGGCTGTCAACCAAACACAATCAATGCAGACCATGTTCACACCCCAGAGAATACATAGAAATGCCCAAATAATGCAGGACAATGTGCCACACCAATATCAACCCCTGACTTTGACGACTTAGGACAATACAATGTACAGGCCCGCACCCCGAGGCACAGTCACAACTGTCAGGTGTGTCAACCACTGATGCCTGCAGAAACATGAAATACATTGTTTGTGTCTCCCAAAAACAGGTGATGATAGGGACACAGCAGCAGACGCTGAGGAGTCCCAGTCCCAGGCTCAAGAGGATGCCGAGCTCACTGGCGTCGTACAGCCTCTGTCCTCCTCGGACGATGAACAACCTGGCACATCCGGTGCAAGTCAACTTGCTGCACCAGCAGGACCACCAGCTGCAGCACCAGCAGGTCCACCAGCTGCACCCTCTGCACCCACCCCTCCAACGACTGTCACCACGAATACCATCCCTGCCGACATGGACAGAATAAGGAACAACACCAGCGCAGTGACCCTGGACCAACCTGGGGCCATGGACACCACCACCACCACCCCCCAAGGTGGACCAGGGTTATCTGTGCGTGCAACTGCACACACTGCACATGTCAGCAGGGGTGGTGGGAGGGGTGGGAGACAGAGGTCGCTGCTTGCAGACGTTGCTGGTGTGCATGAAGACCCACAACTGGTACGCATAGCTGATGCGTACCAGTCCAGCACCGGAGAGCTCAGCCAGGTAGTGGGGCTCCTCAGAGACATCAAACAGCAGCAGGCTGCCCATCATGCCCGCTTGGACTCCCACATGTCCCACGTGGAGTCACACATGTCACGTGTGGACTCCCACATGTCCCGCGTGGAGTCCAAGTGGGATGTACTACATGAGATGACGGCGGTGCACAGGGACATTTTACAATGCCTCCGCCAGATGAACAGCAACCAGTCCACACCTCCCTGTGTGCCAACAACATCTGGTACCTTACAAACTGCAACTGCCACAGGGAGGGAGGAGGACTCTGGCGGAGAGTCCCCTGCACCGCAGCAGCCTGCACTTGAGGGCCCCCCCAAGAAGAGGGGTCGTCCGAGGAGGGGAAAGTGAGAGGCTGATGGCCAAGCGCAACTCCCAGGAAGCCTGAACCTGTTCTGGATTTTCGCCTTTGTGCACAGACTGTTCACCCTGTTGATGGCAACACTACTCCCACACATTGCATGGGGAGTACAAGTTGGAACAATGTGTCAGACAACTGTGGCCCCGATACTGGGGATCCTGTCTACCTGGACTTTCAATTCACCTAGGAACTTGGGATTGCAAGATTCATGTACAGCACAATCCATCCTATGCACTATTAACACAGATGTATCACAATAAACACACTAATACACCATACTTGCCTCTGTCGTGATTCCAACGTGGGTGCTGTTATGGGGATGATGAACTGCAAAATTACACTGTGTATGCGAACTGCAACAGCAAGGACAACACAGGCATGTGAGTACAGGCAACGTGACACATATGAGGGAGACACACCACCAGGGCTACACAACACATACACACCTAGGCCATCTGACTCATTGCCTACACTGATGTTGCCAGGGAAGACGGTGCAATGCACAGACACCACACCCATTCCCAGTTGTAGTCAAGTAGCCCACAGGTGCAGTAAGCAAATGGCAGTCAAATGTGTGACCACAGACAACGCACATCACTAAGTGAAGCACAGGTTTATTACACAGTAGCAACATGCCGTAACCACTACAGATGCAAGGTAACCCCACCTGGTAGCGGGCACACAGTCAACAACTGTAGACGGAAGGAAGTCCATGGGTGTGGCGCACATCACCTGTAGGGACACAACAGCTACCAGCCTGGATGTGCAATCACGTCGTCGGTGGACACAGTTGACCAAACGAATCTGAAAGTACCCTGTGAAGGACAGAAATGACACACAGTCAAAAGCAATGCAGTACAGGACAGATCAGCAAAACTCATGCACAATACATGTTACAAGATACCCACCCAGAACCAAGTTAGCATGTCAACACTGTTGGGGAGTACAGCCCACCTGTCACCACACATCGCAACACACATCCTGTCAAGTAGCCCATGGACACACTCCAACAGCACCAGAGCACCACCCACACATCATGCCAACTCACATCATTCACATGACACCTCAGGATACTCACATTCAGCTAAAGAAGTTGGTGATGAGCTGTGTGCGGACATCACCATCACCATCATCATCATCATCATCGTCACTGGCATCGTGGTCCAGGCCAGGATCCTCCACAGGTGGCGGATGTTGGTCATCGTCATCCTGGATGAGAGGCAACTCCTTCCGCACTGCCAGGTTGTGGAGCATGCAGCAGACGATGATAATCTTGCACACTTTCGCAGGGGCATATGGGAGGGACCCTCCGGTCTTGTCCAGGCAGCGGAAGCAGCTCTTCAGGAGACCAAAGGTCCGCTCAATCACTCTCCTGGTCCGACCATGTGCCTCATTGTAGCGCATCTGGGCAGGTGTCACAGGGTTCCTGAGGGGTGTCAGCAACCACGGCATGTTGGGGTATCCCGAGTCACCTACGGACAGACAAGTGCACATCAGCTGACTTGGAAAAGTGGGCGGAATACTACAGATCAGATCACACACAATGGCACAAAGTCAGTACACACCGACAAGCCAGGCACGCTGGTTCTGCATCTGTGCCATCAACCTGGGGATGCGACTACTCCTCATCACAAAGGCATCGTGTGCTGAACCAGGGAAACGGGCACACACGTGTGTGATGGTCATGTCTGCAAGACACACCACCAGTGCATTGACCGAGTGGTAGTGCTTGCGGTTCCTGTAGGCCTGCTCCTGGGCCTGTGGTGGTACCAAAGCCACATGTGTCCCATCAATGGAGCCAATGACATGCGGCATCCTCCCCAGGGCATAAAAGTCACTCTTCACGTCAGTGAGTCGTCGCAGTCTAGGGAAATATATGTACCGGTTCAGGAAGAGCAACATTGCCGCCAAGAAATCGCGGAGCACACGGCTGAACATGGTCTGTGACATCCCACCAGCAGACGCCACAGTATGTTGGAAGGTACCGGTGGCAAAGAAGTGTAGGGCTGCCATCACCTTCACCTTGGGGGTCAGCGCTGTAGGATACGGCCGGCCAGGCTGCAAATGTGGGGACAACTGCACTGCCAAATCCTCAATCAGCTGCCTGGTGAAGCGGTACCGTCGGATGCTGTCCCGTTCCACCATCGTTGCCAGGTCTGGGAATGGCCGATGGACAGCAGGAGCCCTGCAGTGCAGAGGAGAAGTAAGCAAGATCGTCAGTCACCCCACATATGCGGCATTGAACACACTCAAGTTCCCAACATACATCATCATGAGGCACAACTACATGAAGTGTGCAGTACCGGAACGACATGTATGGTACATACATGGCCAACATCTGTCAACACGGTCCTACAGGTGGCATCAATTTGTCCCAGGTTGGCCCATTGGATATCATGATGCTGTGTCAAAGTCACCCCCCAGTGACATGTGAGGACAGATGTGCCCCAGGCACCACAGCTCAACGACAGGCACATTCCCAGGGACCCTGTAATGCCACATGGACACTGGCATCACCTGGAGTATCATGTGTACACCACAGCAAAACAAACATGACCCCCACAGGTAGTGGCCACACTTGCCATGGCAGGAGAGCCATGGACGTCTGTGACACACACGCACAACATCAGAGTCCATGCACACACAACGTGGATGTGGAGACTGTCTCCCATTGTGCACATGAAATCAGAGACATTGTAAACACTACATGCACAAAGACTGTGGAGGGCCATCACTATTGTGCCACTGGGACACCCTGGCTCAAACATACCGTCCCACATGGGACTCACGGGGTATGTGACATGACATACACAAACACCACTGTGAAATGTGACCATGACACATGCACAGATATGAACAGTTGCACATCACAGTGGTCACGTACACGTAACACCCAGGATCCTGTCCCCATGAACACGTGCACAGCCTGGGGGTGGCTGCCCACAGGTGACACCCACAGGACAACATGTACACCAACATACACACAATAGGAAATGCAGCCTTACATGCCTTATGATAAGGTTTGGACAGGCTGTCGTGATGTAGGTGTGCCCCTCACTCCCTGGGAGCTATCTGTGGCTGGCATATGTCCATCTGAGACAGGCATGCTGACCTATGCCAGTCACATATACAGTGATGCGTTGAACAGCAATGGACCGATCGGTGCCTCCGGCCGGCCCATTGCTATCAATGTGTGCGGGTACGCGTTGTACCCCTGTGCGCGTTGAACAGCAATGGACCGATCGGTGCCTCCGGCCGGCCCATTGCTTTCAATGTGTGCGGGTACGCGTTGTACCCCTGTGCGCGTTGAACTGCAATGGACCGATCGGTGCCTCCGGCCGGCCCATTGCTTTCAATGTGTGCGGGTACGCGTTGTACCCCTGTGCGCGTTGAACTGCAATGGACCGATCGGTGCCTCCGGCCGGCCCATTGCTTTCAATGTGTGCGGGTACGCGTTGTACCCCTGTGCGCGTTGAACAGCAATGGACCGATCGGTGCCTCCGGCCGGCCCATTGCTTTCAATGTGTGCGGGTACGCGTTGTACCCCTGTGCGCGTTGAACAGCAATGGACCGATCGGTGCCTCCGGCCGGCCCATTGCTTTCAATGTGTGCGGGTACGCGTTGTACCCCTGTGCGCGTTGAACAGCAATGGACCGATCGGTGCCTCCGGCCGGCCCATTGCTTTCAATGTGTGCGGGTACGCGTTGTACCCCTGTGCGCGTTGAACTGCAATGGACCGATCGGTGCCTCCGGCCGGCCCATTGCTTTCAATGTGTGCGGGTACGCGTTGTACCCCTGTGCGCGTTGAACTGCAATGGACCGATCGGTGCCTCCGGCCGGCCCATTGCTTTCAATGTGTGTGGGTACGCGTTGTACCCCTGTGCGCGTTGAACAGCAATGGACCGATCGGTGCCTCCGGCCGGCCCATTGCTTTCAATGTGTGCGGGTACGCGTTGTACCCCTGTGCGCGTTGAACAGCAATGGACCGATCGGTGCCTCCGGCCGGCCCATTGCTTTCAATGTGTGCGGGTACGCGTTGTACCCCTGTGCGCGTTGAACAGCAATGGACCGATCGGTGCCTCCGGCCGGCCCATTGCTTTCAATGTGTGCGGGTACGCGTTGTACCCCTGTGCGCGTTGTACCTCAATGGACCGATCGGTGCGCACCCATTGACAATGGGCTTGCCTGGCAACGGACGCGTTTTCGAATTTCGAACGAGTCGGTTGCTGGAAAATCAGTTGGTCACCCACAACAATGTTGCAAAATCATGTATGTCATGAAGTTGAAGTTTTGAAGGATGCTGTGGGCGTGTTTTGGTGCTGCTATTCCATGGATTGGCCAGATTCAGAAGATGCAAACGACTTGGACCTATCACTTTGGACACAAGGGACAGTATCTGCCTCTCCAGCACATATATATTGCTGCCTGTTCCCCTGAGAGCCCACTTGCCTGCACTACATGCTCCAGGACGACATCTGCCACTGCACTGCTGCTGTCTCTGCCCCTCTGGACCCTGCAATGGCACGTACTGTGGAGAGAGCCCCAGCCTTCAGCCTTGAGGAGAACCAGGCCCTGCTGGACAGCCTACTTCCACAGTACAGCAAGCTGTATGGGACACCAGGGGAGCAGGTGAGTGTTCTGTGCACTGCCTTTCTGAATGTGCATTTTGTCTGACTAGCAAGGCTGAGAGTCAGCACACCACTGGCTAGCAGGCTCACTGAGTAGTTGTCACCCCCATAGTGTGTAGTGACTTGCACTGGACAGGTATGGTGCAGTGACAGTGCTTCTGAACAGGGTTTTACTCCCCATGCAATGATACCATGTAGTGACTTCTGGAAAACTGTCCATGGGCAGCCGTGCACTGCCTGTGTACACCATGTGCCCCTGTGATTGCGACATGTATATGCAACTGTGTCATGCACGGATATGTTGCATGTGTAGTAATGGCCTTATCACTTTGTCATCCTGACAGGCTTCTGCCCATCGGAAGCATGAGATATGGAAGGACATCGTCCGGGCTGTCCGGTCCGTGGGGGTCTACAAGCGCCGGATCCGCAACTGCCAAAAGAGGTGGCAGGACCTTCGGGGCTGGACCCGGAGGATTGCACGGGTCCAGCTGAAGCTGTCGCCTCCTCGCAGGAGGGGCGGAACACGGACCCTGACCCCCCACATGCTCAGGATCCTGGCGGTGGTCTTTCCAGACCTGGATGGGCAGCTGAAGGCCAGAGAGCAGCAAGGAGGGGGTGAGTCAAAGACTGCACTGTGTACTCTGTCTAACATGCTATGTGCCCTCCTCGGGCCTGGTTAAACTGCCACAGTACAGCAGTCATATTGTCCAGGAGCCATGTCCCTCTATTGTGCACTGCCCACTCCTCATCTGATACCCAGGTGTGGCCCTTACATGCAGGGAATTCTGTCACTTAGGACTGTGTCCTTGCAGTTTGCTTGACTCAAGGTGGGAGACAGCATCTGTTTCCCTGACTCTGTGGTGGGCATCATGGGTGGGTCCATTGCTTACACAATGCCTGTATTCTGACATGTATTCAGCGTGTTACTTTGATCTGTGGTCCAATTGCTGAGCTGATCCACCACATGTGGCTGGGGTACCTGGCACACACCCATGCTGCGGGTGGGAACAATGTTTGGGCCCCAGGAGTATGTATATGACGTGTGTCACACATACTTAGCCAGCTGCCTACAGTCCAGGGCTCATCCCTCATTCATGTGGGGCTGGACAGTCATGCCTACTCCAGGCCATACAATACACTCTGTACTCCCACTCCCGTGTATCAGCGGACACATTGTGCACAGTGATTTGACCCCTCAGGTGTCTGCCTCTGTGTCAGTGTGCTGTGGATTAGTCGCCAGGACTGCTGTGGAGTTTCTTGGTAGGGGCTCAGCATGCCACTGGAGATGTGACCATAGGAGACGATACTTGTGTGACACATAGGTGTCTGATCAGCTGCCCATGCAGACTGGGGCATGTTAATGTGAAGTTCAGGCAGCTGTTCCCCATGCACAGCAGAGTGTGAGGGGCTCAGGTTCAGAGGGTAGTGTCACAGGTCTCCCATATGTCCAATAGGTATGACCTGGACAGATGAGGGTTAAGAGGATGTGTTGTGGGGGGATGTACATGTGCACTTGTGCAGCTCCAGGACTTGCATTCCCCATGACCTACTATTGTGACACAGTGCAGAGTGTTGTTGTCTGGCTGCAAAGTCATACATCACTGAGCCAGTGATGTATGACTTTGCAGTCATGCCTCCGCCATGGCATGTGTCTACTGATTGGTGAGCCTGCAGGGGAGTGACATGTGCTACATGCACACCATAGTGGCGCTGGCTATCAGGACATGGGTGCATCATGGTGTCTGTCGCTGGTATGCATCACATGCATTTCCTATTTGACTCTGGGCATCCCTTTCATCCGGAAACCTGTACTGACTCAGTGGCAAGAGCTGTGATGTGTGCATGTCCACATGCCACACCGTGTCCTCTGCACTGTCCAACTACTGTGTACTTGGTGCATGTGTCCACACTGGGGTGTTGCAATCCAACAGACACCAGACAGATGGGTGCAAGGCCATGTGGGATGTGAGTGCCATGCTTGGCATCAGACTGACAATTGGCTTCTCCTGTTCAGTTCGGGCACTTTTACCAATGTTCAACTAATGATGCCAGGGCTTGCTCTGTAATGTGCTGTGCTCACAGTGGTGTGTGCGTTTGGTGCAGGTGACTGATGTCTGTCTGTTTCCCCATTGTTTGCAGATACATCCACGGCCACGGAAGGGGACAGCTCCACGGACCAGGAGGAGCCGGAGAGCCAGACTGGGTCAGCAGCCGAGGAGTGGTCGGAGGGACCCAGTGGCACGGAGGGCGAGGGGAGCCACACCGAGGAGTCCTCAGCACCATCCACCTCAGCTGAGGACCAGAGCAACTCGGAGGATGACTCCCTTATGGAGGCGGGTGTCAGCAGCCACCACACCCCAGCTAGTGTTGCTGTCCCCGCCACCACCAGCACCACCACCGCCCTCCCATCGGCTCCCATTCCCCAGGTCCGTGGAGGCTCCCATGTTCGGGAGCGTGTCTCCTTTGGGCCAGGCACCGCACCCCTGCCCCTGTGTCCCCTGCTGCCCTGAGTGAGGAGTCTGTGTACCTCCTTCGCCAGCTCCATGTAGGGCAGACAGCCATGCTGAGTGTCCTCCATGCGCACACCGCGCTGTTGACTCAGCTGGTGTCGTTCATGGAGGGCATCTCATCGGGCATGTCTGACCTACAGAGGGGCAATAGGTCCATGGACTCCTCCCTGACGGCAGCAGTGTCCCTCCTCAAACGGTCCCTCACCCCTCCTGCCTCTGCTCCATCCACACTCCCCAGCACCTTACCCATCCCAGGCACACACACACCGGCACAGGCACACACCAGCACACACACATCCAGCACACTGACACACACGCCAATGACAAAACGCACACGCACGCACATTCAGGGGACTGAAGCCAGACTCACAGGGGATGGGGCCCTGGAACACACACACGCATCCACATGCACTGCGCAGTCCTCAGTTCCCTCTCCCTCCAAAGCACCCTCCCTTGCCTCACCTGCAACCCCAAAGTCACAGCAGCTCTTCCTCTGTGACCTCGGCCTCTTCCCCACCGATGAAGCTGCTCCAGCATCCCGGGGAAGAGGAAGCCCCCCACACGGAGCAGAGTGCCCCTCGCCCCCGGACACCCTCCCCCAGGCGCAGACGGACTGAGGCCCCCACCCGCAAGTCCCCCGGAGTGGTAAGAGCAAGACCCCGCCACCGCCCTGCAGCTCAGGCACAAGGTCTCCGTCCTCCATCCCTCAGGCCCCCACTGCACAGGTGCCCCCACCACACCCTGCCCCAGGTTCCCCCACCCACAGATATACCATCCCCAAGATGCTCCGGCCTTCTCCCCTGCCACTTGCTCTCCCAGCACCACACCCCCGCTGCGCTTGTCTGTGCCACTGATGTGGTGAGGGTGTCCTCCCCCTCTGTCCAACCCACCTTGCCTGTTCCCCATTCTCCTCCCCTGGAGGTAGGCACTGCAGTGGAGTCCACTACCGCCCTGTCTGACTTGGGCACTGCAGTGGCGGACCTGTCCACCCCATCTGCAGGGTCCACTGCAGTTGTGCCGGCACCCACGACATCTGTGTCATGCCCCCAGTTGTGCCGGCACACACCATGTCAGACACCTCCACTGCAGTTGTCAGTGGCTCTCCAGCACCCACCACCCCTTCCCTGACTCCCCTGGTGAGCCCTGATCCTGTCCCTGCGGTGCCTGGCCTGCCCCCCGGTTGCCCCTCCTAGTGGATTGTCCCTGGTATTGTGCAGGCATGCGTAGGGTGACATCTGCCAGTGTCACCCTGTTTGAACTTTGACAATGGACTGGCCATTGGCCTTTGCTCTAATTTCTTCTGGACGTCGTTATCAAACAACACATATGCTGAATAAAGCAACTTTCTTTTCTCTAGTGCTCATGCTTCAGATGTACATGTTGTTGGTGCAGCTAACCATGCCCTTGCTGCAGTGATGGTGATATCTGGTCTCATGATTATGAAGTGTTACTGTGCAGGAACCCATGTGGTCCAGGGGGAATGTGTCCTATCATGTGGTGTATCCATGTCATCAATAGCAGCATCTGAGGGTGTCATGTGTTCAGTATTTGGCAATGGGTTTCCTACTTACATTGGCAATTTCATATCTGTGGCTTCCACCCCTGCACATCTGTTGTGCCTGCCATCGTTGCATTTGTCTACTTCCCTGACCGTGTTGCCATCTCCAGTGGACATGCAGGTTTGGGCATCAATGGGGAGGGACTCATCCGTGTAGTCAGTGCAACATTGCTATACAAGTGTGTTGGATCTGTGCTGATGATTCCGTTGGCACATCCATGACCAGGCTGATGTGATGGGAGCCCTCATTTGGTGCTAATTGTTGATTGTGTGACCAAGTGCTCAGCTGACATGATGGGGCCCTACTGAGGCAACATATGGCACAGCTTTCCTCACACAGGAGTGGAGTCCCCTCATGGCAGTGTGTACACGTGTGACATTGCCTGCGCCCAAGGTGTGTGTTGTATGTGCATGTCTGTGTGTTCACTTCCATTCATCTGCGCATGCTGTGATCCCTAGTGTTGTACCTGTTTGTGATGCTTGCTGACTTGAGCTATGTTCCCCAAAGTCTTCTCCCTGTGTTCTCTGTGATGTGGGTGCATGGCACATTACTGGTCATCAGGGTGTCACCCATAGGTGTGTTTGCTGTCAGGGCAGAGTTTGTGTGCAGACGCAGATGGGTCACAGTCAGGTTTCCCTTTGGCACTTGTTGTTTGCCCCTGTCATGTGATTTCCAGTTTGTGTTATCTTTCAGTGATTGTGACACGTTGTGTGTGTGACTGCTGGCACTCCTTAGGGTCCGTGCTGCAATGTTGGTTGTTGTCTATGTGTGTTCTTTGTGGGTGACCTTGGCTTCTTCATTGGTGTGTGACTGTGGCTGGGATCCCATTGGTCGGTGTGGTATTGCCGTCATGTCCATGTACAGCGTAGTGTGCAGTGTGTCAGACATTCAGGAGTCTTGTTGAGTGTCCATGTGTGATGTGTTTCTACACCTTGGTTCCCACCCACCACCCTGGAATAGTCATGGGTGCATGTGCAATGTCACCAGTGCATGTGTACTTCACTGCTGCACATTGTTGGAGGTCGAGGGGTGTGGTCTTGAGTGTGTGCAGATGAGAGTTGTTGCCCGGCTAGTCCCCTGCCTCCATGTTGGCCTTGGCTTACTGGCCATGCTGATTGATTTGTGCTTGTGTAGGTGTGATGGTAGTTTGTTGCTCAGGACACCTGACTGTGGTTCACAGTGTGAACGACATTTAGCTTTGTCATCACAGTGGTATTTTTATTCAGCCCAGGGTCACCACATTGTGGGGGCCCTGGGGGTGGTGCTGTGGTGTGTCTGTGACTTGCTGTGTCAGTTGTTGTTCCTACGTGCCTGTGTGACATGTGTGTTTTGTGCTCCCTCTCACCTGTCAATGCCTGCTTGCCCACATAGGGGATTTGGATCCATGAGTTACCTTAGTGTGGCAGTGTATGCACATCTGTATGATTGGTATTCAGCTCTCCTCATGTGTTGTGTTGTTGCCTGGGGACACTGGCACCCCCACCCCTCACCTGCTGTGTATGATGACAGTGTTGGTCTGCCTGTTTGTGTTTGTGCATCTGCACCACTGCATTGGCATATCTTGGGTGTGCCATTGGCTGTATGTTGTTTGGTGTGTTTCCCCTGCTGTCCCTGGGACTCCTAGGTCATCGGTCAGCACAGTGATCATGGTTTGTGTGTCCCATTGCTGCCATGGTATGGTATCTGTTCACCTCACATCTGCTGTCTCCACAGGGTATCTGCATTTGTGTGCCCATTGGTGCAAATATGTGGTTCTGCATTCTGATGGTCACTTCTGTCATTGTGTCATTGATGACTGTTGACGGTCTCAGCCCCCATGGGTGTTGTTTGTCTGCACATGGCCAAAGGAATGTTTCATTTGCACTGCAGTATTTGGCTCCCCCAATTTATGTTGCAATGGGACACATACACTACTTTGCCACACATGAGTTTTTGGTTCTGTGACCAGGAATGATCCATGCAGTTTGGCAGTTGCAGCTCTTTCTTTGTCAACAATTACCTTTTGGTCACTGTGATGATGGGGTTTAGACCCCATTGCCACAATGGTCAAAATGTGCTTCAGCTATGGACCCCACACTTCCCTTTTGGTCACTGTGATGATGGGGGTTTAGACCCCATTGCCACAATGGTCAAAATGTGCTTCAGCTATGGACCCCACACTTCCCTTTTGGTCACTGTGATGATGGGGGTTTAGACCCCATTGCCACAATGGTCAAAATGTGCTTCAGCTATGGACCCCACACTTACCTTTTGGTCACTGTGATGATGGGGGTTTAGGCCCCATTGCCACAATGGTCATGGGCTGCTTGCATTGTGGGTGCCACACACATATATGTGTGGCACATGTGCTAGGGGGTCACATTGTATGTTCAAAGTCATGTTCGGTGTTGTAGGCATTTGACACAGCCTACACACGCTTGTCATGGTGGTGGGGGGATGTCTTTATCTTGCATTCCCTAGGTTGTGGTGTGCTGGTTGTGTCATGCATTGTCCATCCTATGAGTGGGGGTGGTAGTAGTGGTAGGCATCCTGCCCCCCTGGCTAAGGGTGGTAGTAGTGGTAGGCATCCTGCCCCCTGGCTAAGGGTGGTAGTAGTGGTGGGCATCCTGCCCCCCTGGCTAAGGGTGGTAGTAGTGGTAGGCATCCTGCCCCCTGGCTAAGGGTGGTAGTAGTGGTGGGCATCCTGCCCCCTGGCTAAGGGTGGTAGTAGTGGTAGGCATCCTGCCCCCTGGCTAAGGGTGGTAGTAGTGGTAGGCATCCTGCCCCCCTGGCTAAGGGTGGTAGTAGTGGTGGGCATCCTGCCCCCCTGGGTGAGGGTGGTAGTAGTGGTAGGCATCCTGCCCCCTGGCTAAGGGTGGTAGTAGTGGTAGGCATCCTGCCCCCTGGCTAAGGGTGGTAGTAGTGGTGGGCATCCTGCCCCCTGGCTAAGGGTGGTAGTAGTGGTAGGCATCCTGCCCCCCTGGCTAAGGGTGGTAGTAGTGGTGGGCATCCTGCCCCCTGGCTAAGGGTGGTAGTAGTGGTAGGCATCCTGCCCCCTGGGTGAGGGTGGTAGTAGTGGTGGGCATCCTGCCCCCTGGCTAAGGGTGGTAGTAGTGGTAGGCATCCTGCCCCCTGGCTAAGGGTGGTAGTAGTGGTAGGCATCCTGCCCCCTGGCTAAGGGTGGTAGTAGTGGTAGGCATCCTGCCCCCCTGGGTGAGGGTGGTAGTAGTGGTGGGCATCCTGCCCCCTGGCTAAGGGTGGTAGTAGTGGTAGGCATCCTGCCCCCCTGGGTGAGGGTGGTAGTAGTGGTGGGCATCCTGCCCCCTGCCTAAGGGTGGTAGTGGTGGTGGGCATCCTGCCCCCTGGCTAAGGGTGGTAGTAGTGGTAGGCATCCTGCCCCCTGGCTAAGGGTGGTAGTGGTAGGCATCCTGCCCCCTGGCTAAGGGTGGTAGTAGTGGTAGGCATCCTGCCCCCTGGCTAAGGGTGGTAGTAGTGGTGGGCATCCTGCCCCCTGGCTAAGGGTGGTAGTAGTGGTAGGCATCCTGCCCCCTGGGTGAGGGTGGTAGTAGTGGTGGGCATCCTGCCCCCTGGGTGAGGGTGGTAGTAGTGGTGGGCATCCTGCCCCCTGGCTAAGGGTGGTAGTAGTGGTAGGCATCCTGCCCCCCTGGGTGAGGGTGGTAGTAGTGGTGGGCATCCTGCCCCCTGGCTAAGGGTGGTAGTAGTGGTAGGCATCCTGCCCCCCTGGGTGAGGGTGGTAGTAGTGGTGGGCATCCTGCCCCCTGCCTAAGGGTGGTAGTGGTGGTGGGCATCCTGCCCCCTGGCTGAGGGTGGTAGTAGTGGTGGGCATCCTGCCCCCTGGCTAAGGGTGGTAGTAGTGGTAGGCATCCTGCCCCCTGGGTGAGGGTGGTAGTAGTGGTGGGCATCCTGCCCCCTGGCTAAGGGTGGTAGTAGTGGTGGGCATCCTGCCCCCCTGGCTAAGGGTGGTAGTAGTGGTAGGCATCCTGCCCCCTGGCTAAGGGTGGTAGTAGTGGTAGGCATCCTGCCCCCCTGGGTGAGGGTGGTAGTAGTGGTGGGCATCCTGCCCCCTGGCTAAGGGTGGTAGTAGTGGTGGGCATCCTGCCCCCTGGCTAAGGGTGGTAGTAGTGGTAGGCATCCTGCCCCCTGGCTAAGGGTGGTAGTAGTGGTAGGCATCCTGCCCCCTGGGTGAGGGTGGTAGTAGTGGTGGGCATCCTGCCCCCTGGCTAAGGGTGGTAGTAGTGGTAGGCATCCTGCCCCCCTGGGTGAGGGTGGTAGTAGTGGTAGGCATCCTGCCCCCGTGGGTGAGGGTGGTAGTAGTGGTGGGCATCCTGCCCCCTGGCTAAGGGTGGTAGTAGTGGTAGGCATCCTGCCCCCTGGCTAAGGGTGGTAGTAGTGGTAGGCATCCAGCCCCCCTGGGTTGGGGTGGTGGCGCGCATTCAGGCCCCTGTGTGCATATGTGGCATTGGTGATGGGCATCCCGCCCCTATGGTGCTGCTGTTGCTGGTGTAAGTATATTCAGATTCCCAGTGTATGTGTGTGATGTGTCGTGTACGTGTTGTATGTGTTTTGTGGTTGGTGTCTGACTTACCTTCTGCGCCGTACGCGTCCGTGCCTGTTCCGGTAGTAGATGTAGAATATTGGTATGATCGGGACGAAGGGATTCATGGTTGGTTCGTGTCGTTCGTCCTTCTCGTTGCTTGCGTCGTCCTCGTCGCTTCGCTTCGTCCTCGTCGCTTCGCGTCGTCCTCGTCGGTGCCGTGTTCGTCTCGTAGCCGTGGATCGTGTTGTGGCGCGATTCGGAGCTTATGTGCGCCTCTCCCGGATGCTTTGACGTGCCGTGCGTAGCGACGGGTTCGGCGCGTACGGGAAGCGCATCGTACTTGTCCGGCCGGACGGGGCTGCATTTTCCCTTACGTGCGACTCGATTCGGCGTTTCCGGATTCGCCTCGGTCGGAGAACAGGACCTGGTTTGGGTGAGTACGGCTCGGCCGGAATTTTTGCTGTTGTGCGCATCGTACTTGCTCGTTCGGTGTGCTGTACGGATCGGTCGGGAAACAGGCTTTCGCATGGCTTTTTTCCCGACCGAATGGTATTGGGTGCGCCTCCGACCGAGATCGGAATCGGCCCCATAGTGTGTGGTGGGAATGTGTGTGAATTATTATATTTTAAAATGATAATTAAAACAATTATATAAATATTTTTAGTAGAGATATATTATTTTTAAAAAGTACATTGCATTAAAACATATTTTTATTATACTTAAAATATAAATTAATTGATTGACAAATAATCAGACGTGTAAATTTTTGAATGATGTTTATTTTTGGTCATTGAAGTAGTAATAGTAAAATAACATGATTTTATTTAATGCATATAATATACATTAAGACACAGAAAAAAACATTATCTTTATTTTTTATACATAACAGATTTTTGAAATGTTTATAATTTCACATATAATAATTTTGCGAATTTTTTAACATTGGTAAATTTTAATACAGGTATGTATATTTTGTAACAAGAAAAAATCTTGTTTTTTACATTTATTTATAACATTTATTTTACAAATTAATTTTTTATAACAGTTGTAAGTTTTTGTTTTGTATTTTCAACATTTATTATTTGGTTACATATATTGTAAAATTAAATAATATAACATTTTCCACATTTTTTATACAGGTGAACATTTTAAATGTATAACAATTTTTTAACATTTACTAGTAATTTTTAATTAATATTATTGATATATAAAATAATAATATTAATTGTTACATTGTTTAATTTTATATAAAAATGTTTTGTAATAGGTAAGTATTTATTTAACATTTGTTACATTTTGTACATATTTTTAATAAACATTGTACATAATCTAAAAAAATATGGAATTATAATAATAATTATTATATATTTTATAATATTTATTATTATAATTTTACAATGTAGTAACAATGGGGGTCATTGAGGATAGCGGGCGGATCGCCGCTGCCCACCGCCATGGCGGTGGCGATCCACCCGCTATTTCCCACCGCCCGCCTCACATTTCCCCACCGCCATATTGGTATGGCGGTGGGGACCGAGCAGGACGGCAAGACCCAAGTCCGCCGGTTTTCCGCCGGTCGACCAGTCGACCGTGCGGAGAAAGGGACTGCGATATGAGTGAGCGGTGTCTGCTGGGCACACCGCCATCCATATTATAATGGGCAGCGGTGCAGGGCTTTCCATGGCAGGAGACCCCGCCATGGAAACCCAGGCGAAGTTGCTTTTGGGGGCCCGTTGCGGGCCCCGGGGCCGCGGGAGGTGGGGGATGCACATGGGGGTACCTGTGGTGCACCCCTGCATTGTCATGGACATGGTGGCAGGCACCTCACGGTGCCTGTGCACGCTTGTGCCATGACGATGCACACAGTGCATTCCCCAGCATTGTGCAGGCGGTGCTGTGAGCACCGCCCGACAGGAGAATGCGCAGGGAATGGAGGATGCCACCGCACGCAGTGGCATCCTATTCGCCTGTGCTTGGGACCGCCGCACCACTGGCGGCCGGTCCCAGCACCGCTAGGGTGGGCGAGGCGGACGAGAGTCCGTCCGTCCGGCCCTGATAGGCCCCTATGTTATTTAATTTTTAACATAGAGTAAAATATTGTTGTATTTTTAGAAAACATTTTAGTAATTTATTCATTAGTGTTTAACATGTTTTTGAATTAAAGTATTAATTTTTAATAATTTAAGCAGCCATATTTGTTGTACTGTTAGTATTTTGTAACCGTTTACTTTTGTTTTGGGTTATTTCTCAGGGAAGCTCGCGGTTGGAAGCTGCGTCACGTCAGGAAGGTAAGTGTAATTTTCTTTAATTAAACAAATTTTTTACTTTAATTTGAAGCTAGTTAGGTGGTATGTAGTGTGTCTAGTGTTAGGTTTTGTAATTTTGTCGGGGTTTTATTGTAAGTTAGATTTTGGTAAGATGTCGATAGTTAGTGTTTGCGGCCTAGTTTAGAGAGGTTAGAATATGTGGAAATATGTGTGAATATGGTGTTAGAAATGTTCCTAATTGTGATTAATTATGATATATATGTATGTTTGTGTGGGTGGGATTGTTTTCTATTTTTACAGGTAGTCGTTGTTGGAAGTCCCCGTTAGGAAAAGATTACGGTTTTTTCATTAAGAAAGTGTGTATTAGTTTAGTAAACTAATATTTATTGCTTTCTTAATTGTTCGGAGTTTTCTAGACGTTATATTTTTAAATAATATTTTCAGGTTTTTTATGGTTTATTCGAATTGGATTTATCGAACTTGGATTGCTTTTTAAACAGATGGATTTTCATTTTTTAGGGCATTTTTTGGACAATTGGTATTATGATATATCTGGATATATTTACAGGAGTTGGGATATCCTTTGTTTATCTACGGAAACGGTAAGTTATTTATATTTATTATTGTGGGAGGGAAATGTTAAATAAATTATTTTTATTGTGTGCTATATTTTCTGAAATATAATTAAAATGTCAATATATATATATTTTTTAAAAATAATATATGTGATAAATGATTTATGTTTCTGAAAATATAAAAAAATAATATGTTTATTTTTTAACTGTTTTTTGGAGGAAAGTATTAGTATTTTTGCTGGATTTCTAGGTTACAGTAGGCTTTTGGCTATTGTTGATAGGTATTCAGGCCTCTTGTTTTTGGATATAGTCTTACTTTACTTTGTAGGTATTCAAACATTTGTCTAGTTTCTTTGGTAAGTCTTGGGCCTATTTGGGTTGCAGATTGCTGCATTCTAGGGGCCGATTCCGATCTGGGTGGGAAAGCTCTCCGAGCCGATTCGGATCCGGTTAGCATTCCGACCGAGCGCGGACCCCTGCAGTCCCGACCGAGCGAGTACGATGTGGCCGTATGCTGCCCGGACTCGGTTCGGTCGGACTCCCATTGAAGTCAATGGGGAGCCAGTCCTCCGGCCGACACGTACCTTGGGCTCCCATTGACTCAGTGGGTGCGTTGAGCCTACGAGGGGGCCCCTGTAGTGGGTGCCGCGTTGAGTGCCATCCGCACCGTGCACGCATGTATGGGTGGGACCCATGGGTCCCCCCTGTGTCCGATCTCACGTACAGCTACGGGTGAAGGGGGGTCCGGCACGCGGCCCCGAGAGTCCGCTTCCCGGAGCTCTTCGTCCCGGGGAACTCCGACTCGATCCGGCTGTCCGAATCGTGCATCGTGCCTGCTGGTCGGGAATCGGCTCCGTTGCCACGGTACTGGTCGACGGCGACCCAGTCGTCTCGGAGCGGTTCGGACCCGGAAACGAGTCGGACGGCGATTTCGCGTTCATTCGCATCGTGCCCGGGCGTCCGGACCTCTGTACGACTCGGTCGGAGAAAGCCTCTGACTCGGATCCGGTGAAAGCCGAATCCGATTCGGGCCTTGCTCCGACACGGGATCGGGGAATCGACCCCTTAGTTGTTGGAAATAGCTCTGTTCTTTTGGGAGAGATTGTAGGAGGTGTGTGTAGAGCAGGTGTGCCTCTGCCTGTTGTTGCTTGGAAGGCATTATGCACATCCGTCAACAGCATTGCTTGTTTTAGCTTCTTTATTTAGTGTGCTAAGGTATACATTCCACCATGGAATGTGGTATTTAGGTAGTCTTCTGCACTGTGTCCTGATCTGTGGAGTCTTCTACCCAGGTATCTTCAAAATAATACTCTAAGGGGCTTAATTTTTCTTCGTTTCTTTGGTGGTATGAACTTTCTAGTGATGGGTTGCCAGTGTTCGGCCACGTCAGTAACTGGGACGTAGGCCAGTGCCTGCAAGTTTTTAACTTGATAAGCAAAAGTACTGTCAGTTGCATATTCAACACTTAGGGGCTGATTACGATGGCGGGCAGACTTGGTCCACCCGCCATCGTAGCGGTGTTTGTGACCAAAGTCCGCCATGCGTCTGCCGGCAGTCCCGCCTGCCCAATTGGGATGGGACCTCCACCACTGCGGTCAGATTCCCCACCCTTAACATTGCGGTCGTGGCTGCCAGCAGCGGCACCGCCGCAATGTCGAAAGAGCATGTTGTGGCATTACACTGCACTACGTGGCAGGCACTACACTGTGCCTGCCACATGGTGCAGTGAGAAATGCAGGGGGCCCTCATGGGTACCCCCAGATGCACTGCCGCCTCCCCCAACACAGGGGGGCCGCAGCAGGCCCCAGAAACCAATCCCTGCCAGCCTTTCGATGGCGGGTTCACCCGCCACGGAGAAGGCTTGGCTCCCCTTGCTGCATACGTAATTCGGCTGGCGGGAGCCTGGCTTGGCTCCGCCACCATTGTGAGCATGCTGACCACTCCGCCAGGCAATTGTAACGATTGCCTGTGGCAGTTCTCCGTGGCGGATGGGCTTTGCCTCCGCACGCAGTACGCAGTCTGGATCCCACCCGCCATCGTAATGGCAGCGGTCAGAGAATCGCGGTCCGCAGGGCCGGCCGGACCTCACCGCCGGCCCGGCGGTGGCGATCGTTCCGCCATCGTAATCAGCCCCTTAGTGTTGATTTCTGTAAGAAGTGTCTCCATAGACATTGATTGAAATGATAGCAGCAACGCTGAGAATTGCTGTATGTGGGCAGCATTTTGGGATTGCATTTATCATTGCTTGTTCAAAAATCAATAATTATTTTCTGTGGGAAATAATTATTGGTTTCTTCTTTTATTTTGTTCAGGATTTCCATATAGGTAGAGTTTTTGTTTATTAGGGAGAGTAGGCGTAGATAAAAGGAATGTTAGTGTTTTGGTATAGTGCATGGACAGTGTATAACTGATAAAATGGTTTGGGACATATTTTTAAAAGTCCCATCCATCATCCATGTTTCTGAATTGCTGCAGTTTGATTAAATTATTTGCAGTTAGCAAACATAATAATTATTTTATGCTTTGCATTTATTATCGTAAAGTATAAGTGGTTCATCGTTATGGGTTATTGCTAGTTGTGGGGGAATCTCTCTACCTCTTGAAATGTTTTGGGGCAGGTGTGGTGGTGGTAGTGGCTTTTTTTGTCTGGCTATTGTTCTTTTTAAGGAAGCAATAGAGGTATTTGGGCAAGAAGCATGTTCGGGTACTCTGAGCAACTGTTGTTTTAAAATTTGCTGTGGTGGATCTCTGAGAGCTAGTGCCAAGCTTCTTTTATGTTATCCAGAGCACTTCTAACTTCAATTTCTTTTTCACATTTGGGGGGTGGTTATGTTCTTTCACATATGTAACAGTTGTTTCCTGCGTTGTTGCCCTCCCATAACATTTATTGGAATAGTATTTACTACATTTTCCAATTAACTTTTAGTCCACTTTGTTGTTTTCTTGAGTATAGACGTGCCCCATGCTTAACATAGTAGCGTCTTTTCCTTTTTCCCGAGAGGTAATAAATTGAGGTGCCTTCGGTCATTGTGTTCTTTTAATGCTAAGAAAAATGTATTGAAAAATTACTAAAAAGAATGCAGTACAGATTTTTTTATTAATATATATATATTGTTTTTGATACACTTACAATGTAAAATTTACAATGCTGATGCACTTTCTTTGGTGTTTTTATTTTAGATTTGTTGAAAGATGTTTCTGTTGGTAGAAAAAAAGATAATTTTAATACTTTTGTTCTATTGTGTACTAGATGGTGGGGAATTTGGGAGAAACTGGATTTTGAGTGGGTATTTTAGGTAACTGTTTTATATATAATATTTTTATACTTACTTTATTTCTGAGTTTATTGTTCACGCTGTTCTTGGATTTTTTGTATGCTTTGAAAAATATCTGTGGGGAGATATAAATTTAAAACTAAGGGGTCGATTACGATGGCGGTCGGAGAAAACCATTCCGCCCGCAGTGGCAATGGGAAAAGACCGCCCGCATGGCCTGCGGCACCCACCGCCGATCACATTACGATGCAACGCCGGAAAAATCCGACCGCCGCGGTCGGGACCCAGAAACACTGGCGGCGCACGTGCAGAGAATGCGAAATACCCACCACGGCGGTCAGATCCACTGCGGAAAGCTCACAGAAGCCGCCGTGTACACAGGCGGAATTTCCACGAGTGCAATTATGATCTCACCGGCGGTAAGCCCGCGGGCACGACCGCTGAGCTTCCGACCGCCGC